>CM035807.1:16331484-16436484 GCA_020466095.1 Chlorops oryzae | reverse complement strand
TTTTTGCCCAAAAACATTTAAAAAAAATTTTCAAAACCAGGGACCAAAAAACAGGGTACCAAAAAAACTTTATTCAAACTAGGGAATTTTCGGGTTTTAAAATTTTTTTTTTTATTTTTAAAATTTTCACAAAATCCGTTAAGTTTTTGAATAAAGTTTTTTTTGGGAACCCAAAATGTTTCCTCGGTTTTTGAAAATTTTTTTTTTAAATGGTTCCTGATTAAAAAAACCCAAAAAACCAAAACACCCCCCAAAACCACCACCAAAAAAAAAAAAAAAAAAAAACCAAAAACAACACCCCAACAAAAAAAACAACAAAAACAACCCAAAAACACAAAACCAAAACCACAACACCAAAAAACAAAACCAAAACAAACAACCAAACACAACAAAAAAAAACACAAAAAAACCAAAAAAACCAACCCAAAAAAAACCACAAAAACAAACCCAACCAAAAAAACCCAAAAAACCAAAAAACCACCCCCCAAACACCACCACCCAAAAAAAAAAAACACAAAAACCAAAAAAACACCCCAACAAAAAAACAACAAAAACAACCCAAAAACACAAACCAAAACCACACCACACCAAAAAACAAAACCAAAACAAACAACCAAACACAACAAAAAAAAAAAAAAAAAACACAAAAAAACCAATTTTTAAAAACCAACCCAAAAAAAACCACAAAAAAAACCCAACCAAAAAAACCAAAAAAAAAACACCCCCCAAAACCACCACCCAAAAAAAAAAACACAAAAACCAAAAACCAACACCCCAACAAAAAAAACAACAAAAAACAACCCAAAAACACAAAACCAAAAAACCACACCACACCAGAAAACAGAAGTGATGCCAAAATTTCAAATGCTTATATCTCGGAAACTACTGGGAATTTTCGGGTTTTAAAATTTTGGTTTTTTTGTTATTTTTTGAAGTTTTTTTGGAATTTTCATTTTGGCGGGAAAATAAAGCGTTATATGTTTTGAATAAAGTTTCTTTTCGGTTTAACTGTCTCAAAATGCATTCCTACAGGGTTTTTGAAAATTTTTTTTCTAATGGTTCCTCAGATCCTAAAGAAAATTCCCATGGAGAAAATTCCTGGAAAATTTCACGCTTTCCCCTATTTGAAGCACTTTTTGCATTTTCCTTACCCGTGGAAATATTAAATTTTTATTCATTGCAAAGTGTGATGGAGGCTCAAAGATTGCATACTTACCGCGAAGTTTCAAAAAGACTTTAGTTATCGAGAAAATCATATGCCCAAGAAATGCGGATTTAATACCAAAATTCTTCTGATTCACCAGGCGACAGGAAAAACAGAAGGTGGATGCAAAATTTCAATGCTTATATCTCGGAAACTACTGGGAATTTTCGGGTTTTGAAAATTTTGGTTTTTTTTGTTATTTTTTGAAGTTTTTTTGGAATTTTCATTTTGGCGGGAAAATAAAGCCGTTATATGTTTTTGAATAAAGTTTCTTTTTCGGGTTTAACTGTCTCAAAATGCATTTCCTACAGGGTTTTTGAAAATTTTTTTTTCTAAATGGTTCCTCAGATCCTAAAGAAAATTCCCATGGAGAAAATTCCTGGAAAATTTCACGCTTTCCCCCTATTTGAAGCACTTTTTGCATTTTCCTTACCCGTGGAAATATTTAAATTTTTATTCATTGCAAAGTGTGATGGAGGCTCAAAAGATCGCATACTTACCGCCGAAGTTTCAAAAAGACTTTAGTTATCGAGAAAATCATATGCCCAAGAAATGCGGATTTCAATACCAAAAATTCTTCTGATTCACCAGGCGACCAGGAAAAACAGAAGGTGGATGCCAAAATTTCAAATGCTTATATCTCGGAAACTACTGGGAATTTTCGGGTTTTGAAAATTTTGGTTTTTTTTGTTATTTTTTGAAGTTTTTTTGGAATTTTCATTTTGGCGGGAAAATAAAGCCGTTATATGTTTTTGAATAAAGTTTCTTTTTCGGGTTTAACTGTCTCAAAATGCCATTTCCTACAGGGTTTTTGAAAATTTTTTTTTTCTAAATGGTTCCTCAGATCCTAAAGAAAATTCCCATGGAGAAAATTCCTGGAAAATTTCACGCTTTCCCCCTATTTGAAGCACTTTTTGCATTTTCCTTACCCGTGGAAATATTAAAATTTTATTCATTGCAAAGTGTGATGGAGGCTCAAAAGATCGCATACTTACCGCCGAAGTTTCAAAAAAGACTTTAGTTATCGAGAAAATCATATGCCCAAGAAATGCGGATTTCAATACCAAAATTCTTCTGATTCACCAGGCGACCAGGAAAAACAGAAGGTGGATGCCAAAATTTCAAATGCTTATATCTCGGAAACTACTGGGAATTTTCGGGTTTTGAAAATTTTGGTTTTTTTGTTATTTTTTGAAGTTTTTTTTGGAATTTTCATTTTGGCGGGAAAATAAAGCCGTTATATGTTTTTGAATAAAGTTTCTTTTTCGGGTTTAACTGTCTCAAAATGCCATTTCCTACAGGGTTTTTGAAAATTTTTTTTTTCTAAATGGTTCCTCAGATCCTAAAGAAAATTCCCATGGAGAAAATTCCTGGAAAATTTCACGCTTTCCCCCTATTTGAAGCACTTTTTTCATTTTCCTTACCCGTGGAAATATTAAAATTTTATTCATTGCAAAGTGTGATGGAGGCTCAAAAGATTGCATACTTACCGCCGAAGTTTCAAAAAAGACTTTAGTTATCGAGAAAATCATATGCCCAAGAAATGCGGATTTCAATACCAAAATTCTTCTGATTCACCAGGCGACCAGGAAAAACAGAAGGTGGATGCCAAAATTTCAAATGCTTATATCTCGGAAACTACTGGGAATTTTCGGGTTTTGAAAATTTTGGTTTTTTTGTTATTTTTTGAAGTTTTTTTGGAATTTTCATTTTCGCGGGAAAATAAAGCCGTTATATGTTTTTGAATAAAGTTTCTTTTTCGGGTTTAACTGTCTCAAAATGCCATTTCCTACAGGGTTTTTGAATTTTTTTTTTTTCTAAATGGTTCCTCAGATCCTAAAGAAAATTCCCATGGAGAAAATTCCTGGAAAATTTTACGCTTTCCCCCTATTTGAAGCACTTTTTGCATTTTCCTTACACAAGGAAATATTAAAACTTTATTCATTGCAAAATGTGCTGGAGGATTTGCGAAGGACTTCCCCAAAGTGGAATACAGTTAAAAAAATGGTTTAATTTTTTCTTATTATTGTGTAAAAATTGTTCTCAGTGTAAAATAAAAAAGATTTTTAATTTTTGATTCCCTGTTTTATTAGCAATCAGCCAACGCTTGTTTCATATTTCTATCTTAATTTGTTTTTGAGATATGTATATAATTTTGAAATTTCGCGAACATAAAAGAGGTTTTCAAGGATATGTTAAGGATACAGGAATCTAAAAATCGTTTCGTGGAGTGGAAAAATATAGTAAAAATTATAATCTTTTGTGCCTGGTGCAAACAGGAAACACGATAAAATGTCCAGCTAGACTGACGTTTTTTTTGTGTACTTTGCTTCCTTTTACTGAATCTCCTTTGGGTGGGATATATATATATATATTATACATATAGTATAGTATATATTCAAGGCTTATTTCTTAAATATATCTTAACTATTTATACATAGAATAGAATATAAATAGTTTTGATTCCAACGGGCTTCAATTTGCGAAACTCGGCTGCTGAGGACCTAGCGCTTCTAAATCGCCTCCGTTGCTAGGATTAGTGTTGATCGTGGACGAGTAAGGTTCGTCAAGCTTTGTGAAGCGCTCACGAGTGAGCTGCGTAAAATTGATTGAAGAGCATTGAGCGTTGAGCATTCATGCGCGAGTTGCCTCAATATGTGTGAATCCTTGATTGGGCGAATGTCTGACATGCACAAGCAAGAAGCAGATAGCAGAGCATCGGTGTTATACTTCCAAATAATTAATGCTTCTTCCCAAATGATTCCTTAATAAGTGGGACTTGAAGATCACGGTGAGTGCTTTCAATACGGACGTACCATGGATCACCTGTAATGATTGTAAAAAGACAGATTCTTTATAGGAAAGTATATTGTATATATATGTATATATATTGTAGAGTATAAAAGGGAAAGTGAGCTACTAGATCAATTCAAATTGGAAAACATGAGAGTTGTTTTTTGTGCTTCAAAAATGAGAATGAGTGGGCGTGGCAAAAGGGTGGTTTTCATAAAGAAATTCAACAAAAGTAGGTATATGGGGCCCCTAATGGCCTTAAACACCTCTTGATATTAAAAATTATTTGAACATGTGTGTCTGTGTCGGGTATTTTATTGTCAGGCTCGCCTGACTATAACACCCTTACTTGTTTTTTTCATTATTCGTACCGTACTATCCTTATTTTCAATCCGATCTCAAAAATTTCAGCTGGGAGACCTAGTATTAAGATGCACCTTCTAATCGATATTGTTTTTAAATTCTCTCATGTCACAATAGGGCAAATAAACTCCGAAAATCGAGGAAAACTTGAAAATTTTCCCATTTTTCACAATTGCGAAGCACATTGCACAAAACTACAAGCTGTATTTTCTTGAAAAATTCATCATTTGATAGATAATGGTATTGGCTTTGATACGCAACCAACCATAATAAGTTAATAAAGCGCTAATAATATTTTTTTCGTAAGAGTTAAACAATTGAAGATTTTTCACAAAACCAGAGGTGAGAAAAAATTATCAAAAATGTCCTTTATGTCACCAATACCACCCTTATCAAAAATATTCAAACTATTCTCCCATAGCATCTAAATGTGTCCAGCTCGTTGCAGTCAGGAACGTTGGGATGTACCTAGAGCTCACTTCCAGCTAAGTTTTAATCATAAAATGATTTCTAAAGTATTGTAGAACTCCGATTTCAAGAAAATCGATCGACGCCTGTCGTCTTCAAGCCTCTTCTTTTTTAATTCGATCGATATTTCTGCTCCGTGTATCGTATGGCATCGCATCGTTTTGCATCACGACACGCGCGGCGCGTTGCCTTGTGGTGTCGATTACTTTTCTGAATACATTTTACGCGTGATAAATTTTAAAATGTTCATACACATTTATAATTAAGCGCCATTGAAGCAATGCAAAGGAAAAGTTTTCCACTTTTACAGTCATTGCTCTCGAAATGAATTTTCCCCTCAAGCGACGATAACAACGCCTCATTTAGCGCCGATGAAGTGCGTCAGAAGACTGATGGAAAGATGAACGTTTCACCGCCCAACGCAATGCGTTTTGCATGCATATTGACTTTTTCTGTTAAATAAATTCATTCAATAATGCATGCATATCCTTTTTTTTTAGTTTTTTTTTTCAATTTTAATTTTTTAAATTATTTAATTTAATTTTGTTTTTTTTTTCGTTTTTCTGCTGCACTTCATCCGTGCAAATCATATGAAACGCGAGATGGAGCAATTTATCTTTTTACATTTGATTGCGTCACGTACACAATGATATGCAAGGATGCACATTCATCCTTATTTGTGTGTGGGTCCTTCATCTTATTTTCTACTTTTTAAATTTTATTTAAATTTGCATACTACTCTGGAACATGCAGGGCACAACTTGAGAATCGGTAATACGAACGAACGAACGAACGAACGAACGAACGGACGAACGAACGAACGAATAAATGGATGGATGATGTGCATATGTCCTTCGGCCAAGTCAACACATTCAAGTTCGAAGTGTATATCGTGCTAAATTAACTAGATTGAAGTGAAAATTCTTTTTTTCAGTTTCGGATTCGATTTGCGTGCCTTTTTTAAAGTACTGTGCAGGTCAATTGCTATGCAAACTTTCAATTTTTCTTTTTCATCAAATTATTTTTTCTCTCTTTTTTTTGGGGAATTCCAAGCATTAAAGGACGAAAGGGGTGAGACGTATTCGGCATAGAATGCATTGCAAAAAAGCAAGGACTCTGATACAATTTTCTTTTTCACTTCGTGTTGAATGCTTCGCAATTCTTTGCCCACAAATAAAGGGCAATACAGTTCATCGTAAAGACCTTGCTTGGGCGCCGATTAAATTATGCTATCATTTCTTTTAGTGAATCAAATTTTCCTCACTGTTTTTGTATTTAATTCCAAAAATTATATAATTCTTGGAAAAAAAAGAACTCGTGGGTTTGTTATTTTTACAGTAAAAACCTCTGTCATACGGAGGTTAGGGTCGTAAATGAGGGTTGATACAAGAATGTATCAACTCGGATGACAAATTTTTTATTTGAAAAATTTCTTTCAATACTTTTTTATCATTCTCTTTTTATACCCGACACACTCTGTGTTGAGGGTATATTGCGTTTGTGTGGTTGTGTAACACCCAGAACCAGTCGAGATAGACTATACAAAATGTATATAGAAATGATAAGCGTCACCAGGAGATTCGATTTAGACATGTCCGTCCGTCTGTCCGTCTGTCTGTCTGTCTGTCCGTCTGTCTGTCCGTCCGTATGTCTGTCTGTTTGTATACAGTTATCTTATCGAAGGAGTTGAGCTTTCTTGAAGAAATTTGGTATGCGTGCTCACGGGGACATGAGTAAGAACAAGTTCGAGAATGGACCCGATCGGACCATTTTTAGGTGTACCTCCAGTACTAGGAGCTGTTACGAAAATCACAAAAACTGCTCTAAAATCAGAGTTTTTCAAGATATTTTGAAGAAATTTGATATTTGATCATATTTTAAGACCAGTAATATGATTTCCAAAAATTGTAAAAGTGGGCGTGGCAGAAGGGCGTTTTTCGAAAATTGTCTCCTTCACCCGAAATTCAAATGGGACTTGAACAAAATTTGGCACTTATGCTTCCTTTGTAGTCATTAACATCCTTTCGAAAAATTTCCTTAATCGGTCCATTATTAAGGGTACCTCCAGTACTAGGGTCTGTCACAAAAATCCCAAAACTGCCTCAAAATCGGTCTTTTTCGAAATATTTCAATGAAACTTAGAATTTGAGTGTATATCTAAGCCTCCGATTAGAATTGCAAAAAAAAAATGGAAAAGTGGGCGTGAAAAAGAGGCGGTTTTCATAAAGAAATTTAACAAAAGTCGGTATATGGGGCCCCTACTGGCCTTAAAAACCTCTTGAATATTCTTACGCAGTGGTCCTGTTTTTTGGGCGTGGTTCAAAAATTATTTAAATATGTGTGTCTGTGTCGGGTATTTTATTGTCAGGCTCGCCTGACTATAACACCCTTACTTGTTTTATATGGAAACAAGAGTCGGTTAATCCCGCCCTCTTGACCGCTTTTATATATTCGGTGAGGTCTTTAATAAATTTGAAAAAATTTTCATGTTTTCGTGGGGATTGGGATAGGCCATTGACCTCATATTTCTGCTCTTACAGGGTGACCATTAATTTCGGAAATATTCAAAAATGCCATTTTATCTCTTTTTCGTTGCGAAAATGCTTTTAAAAAACCATTTTTAAGGGTTTAAGTTGGCTTTAGAGAAAACTTTAACCGTCCATCCTGATGGGAAAATTTCAACAAACTGGCAGGTTTCTCTCATATAATTTTGGAGCTAATCTAGAACGAATGCGCCTGACTAACTGGAAGAACCTTGCATTGGATTGTGAAAAATTACAAATTATTAGTTGATGCATCACGAACGGTCCTTTTTCATCAATTTTTTTTTTTTATTTATCTTGCAGGACATAGTCAAAATATCCATTTAAATGCTTTAAGGACTTAGAAGAAGCCAATCCCCTTTTACCTAAGAGGATGATAAATGATAGAAAAAGACTTTCGATGGAAGGCTGTAGTATGATGCCATTACACGTCCTTTCGAAATCGAACAATTCAATTGAGAATTTTTCGCATATTAACTTGTGCTCATAACTTCGAGCTTTCAACGAAAAAGTATTTCAAAACTTCGACTTGGCCAAATAAATTCCTGAAACTTTTCCACAAACTATCAATGAGAAGCTCTTCTATCATATTCCGCAAGTCGTTAAGAAGCGCTGACGGCGATTCGAGAACAGAAACATTTGTTCAGCGTGACTAAAAGTTTCGCACATATTGAAGCTTTTAAAAGGCTCTATTAAATATACACAATACCAGGATATCTCAAATGGCAAACGATCGAAAGATTCGCAATAAAGTTTCAACCGGAAAGAAATATATTTTCGCAATCTGTGAATTTAATTCAATTCAATTTGAAATTCAATTTTGAAATAAATAAAAAATAAAAATAAATAAAAGAATTATAATCAGAAAATCAAAGGAAAATCGTTTTGCTATAATTGAAAAAAAAAAAATATATATATATATATTTAACCACATTTATAACAACAAATTTGTTGCCATTTAATGATACAAAAACAAACAAAAAAAATATTTCCCCAGTTACCCATGTTATGGACATTAATGAAGTTAATAAAAGAAAATAACTGGAGCGGGGAAAAATCCAATCCGAAGAGAAAAATTAAAAAACCTTTCAATGAGATCAATCGTCGCTTGGTCGCTTAAATACAAGTGCTTTTGGTGGAATTGGAATTTTAAATGGAATCGAAATTCCCTTTCAAATCGATTCGAAATGCACATTTCACACTCAAGTCTCTTGCTTCGCTATGATTACATAAATATTCTCGCTTGTGTGTCTGCCTCTTCGGATCGACGTCAACAAACCGAATCGTATGGAAAGAACAGATGAACATTCAACAACTAGCGAACAATAACAACGCAACAAGCACAACAACAACAACAGTGCAAAAATATAATAAATATTGCGTTCACATTATTTATGTTCGCTGGCACGCGGCGAATAATGATTAAGCGAATTAATATGAATGCGAAAGGATAATGCTGCCTGCTCGATTGCGAAGCTGTTGCGTACAGCCGCATGCACTTCGATATTAACCGTTGCCATATCATGTTCAAAAGTGCCAGAATGTATGCATCATCGCTTCTCTTCAAGAGTGCATTTAAGTGCATTTTCCATTTATTCCGGAAGAAGAACGCAATCGAAATCGATTTCTTTATTACGATTTTCATTTTTGGTTTTCTGTGTCCTTTTTCGATCCATTGAGTCTCATTAATGCACAGCGCACTCAGACGCAATGTTGAAACCTGCAACACGCACATAGGGAAACAGTGAGAGGGAAAAAGTGCAACAGTGACAGAGAGTGAGTGAGAGAGGGAGAGAGATAGCTAGCGATGGGAATCGATGTCCACGGGTCATCGCTTGAGTTTCAATGAGCAATTGTCGGGTATGTCGAGTACGTCCTTTAAAATTAACCAACACAATTTTACCAATATTTAAATGGAAGAAAAGGAAGATGAATCCCATTGCTGCTTTCCTTCTTGGGTTCATCGTTCGTTTAATGTGCTCAATGAAGCCGCTATCACACGAAAACATAAAAAAGTCATTAATAACCAAATAAAAAAATTAAAAATAAAAAATTTATCTTTACAATTTATTGTCCCTTGGGAAAATGAATGCTGTGGAAAATTTTTTTCTTTGTTCATACAGAAAGAGTTCACTGCTTTTTCGATTTATTGATTTGTTTATGCACAAAGCCTCGTATTCGAAATTATATAGACTTCCAACTAATAAATACTTTCAATACATTACATATGGTAGAAACTGACCCCCCGCCCCATCCTACCTTGCTCTCGTTTTGAATACTCCGAACACTGTCGCGTATTTATACTGTAAAAAATTCTCTTTATAATAATATTTAAATTATAAATAAATAATAAAAACATTACAACTTATATGCAGCATTTATATTACTATTCAGACACACACGCTCACACACAAACACACAACACTCACACGTACGATATACGAAATATATAAAAAACTACATTCTAAAGAGCTATATTGTCCTCAATAATGATCATCTTCATAGCCATAGTAATCGTCGTCGTCACCATTGTTCAGCATATCCTTCAATGAGGAATACTCCGTTTCGGGTTCAGCTTCGGCTTCTACTTCAGCTTCGGCTTCATCGGGAAGTTCATCAAGGTCATCTGTATAGAGATAAATATTCATCAAGGTTCTTCATGCACAGACCCTCAACTTACCATTCTCAACAACCGTAGCTGGCTCCGATTCGGCTGGCTTCTCTTCGACAGCTACTGGCAATCCAAGCGTTCGTTTTTGCATTTTCGGAGCTGGTCTTCCAACTGAGTACGCAGGCTTCCCTCGACTAAAAAATAAAAGAATTGTTTGAATCGAGTTCAAAATTTCTCCATATTAAGAGGCATACCCCTGCTTTCGCTTTGCTGGTTCGGATTTCTCCTCCTCAATAATAATCACAGGAATATTTTCATTCTGATTATTATCCTTTGGGGTTTCAGCATCATTACCACTAACGCTACCACTTCCGGCCTCACCGACCTCACCAGCCTCACCGGTCTCACCAGCCTCACCAGCCGCACCGGCATTACCCTCAGTCAATGTCTTCAGTATATCGTAATTAATTTTATTTGAAATTTTCTTCTCCTGCAACATTTTCTCGATTGCTTCGCCCGCAGTTGTTGACGGTCCAATATACTTTTTACGTGGTCTGCGTTTCTTTTTCTCCGGTTTACCTTCTTCACGTTCTTTTGCTAGTCTTTCTTCTCGTTCCTTAACTTCTTTCAAGTACTCCGCATTCAAGGCTTGCCACATTTGATGTTTCGTTTCGGCTTCCTTTTGCGTAAGTATATAATTATTTATTTCCTCATCGTCCAGATCTTTCAAGTCGAGATCGCATTCTTTTGTGCCTTGTTCTTTTGCCTTTTCAACTTCCTCTAATTCACTCGGTGTTGGTCGGCACAATGACTCAAGATCGGGCTTTAATCCTTCGATTTGTAAGGATTTTGTTTTCGTTGGCAAATCCGGTGTTCCAGCTAAACATTCCTGAATCGCTTCCAGATTCGAATTCTTTATGAAATTTTCAGCGTCCAACTCCAATACCGAATCGTCATCAACGTTGAAATCATCATCAATCCTCGTACCGCCGCCGCCGCCATCCTTGCCAATTAAACGTTTTAAATTTCCCGTTTGTATTTTCTTGAGATCAATTTCGAGATGCTGGTCTATCTGCTTCTGAAGTTCCGTTAATTCATTTTCGCCGATCTAGAGAAGGTTTTGATATTTTTTTTTGTTTGTTTTTTTTCCTCATTAAATAATATTTAAACAATGTTCTTGAAATGATCAGGTTGTTGCACCCTTTTTCTCTTCCTTTTACGAATATTTTAACTTACATCTTTGATTCGGTCTCGATCTTTCTTTCTTGCAGCCTTAAAAGCCGGTGGATCCTGTTCTGCTTCTAAATCGACAGACATGAACTCGTCTAAAGTCAAAGCACTTGATGGTGTTTCAGCGAATTCGTTGAGTCGCTTTCGAACGGTTGACTCATGGATTTTCACGATTCGCACAATGTCCAATATCGTCCGATTGAATTCGTGCATGCGAGCAGCGATGAGGAGTGCTACAGCGATGAAATCATGCAGAAAGTAGAGACCAAAAAAAAAAAAAATTTAACTTATCAATGGGTTGGTGTTCATAACCCTATGTAGCGAAGGTGAATTGATGTGAGGTCAAGCCAAGCTCATTTAATTTCAAGTATAGTCTTGGTGAATTTCGAAAATGCATTTAATAAATTTATTTTCAACTTAAAGAATTTATTCTTGCTCTATACATTCTTCTTCCTGTATTAAATCTTTAAATTTATGTTCTTTTTAAAGAGAGTTCTCTTGTCTATATATGTTAAGATGGGATAATTTTGCATATCTCAAAGGATTATGTGTAGAATTAAGTTTTTCAATCACCGAAAGCATCGAGAGTAGTGTGGACTTAAGACAAGTCGTATTGTTTATTGAAAATGAAAAAAAACCCGCCATTGCCAGGGGTATACGTTGGGTGTACTTTAAGGCGCACAAACTCCCTCCGAAACTAGAAGATATCAGATTTACAATGCTCAAAATCATGACGGAAAGTTTTTTCCTGCATTCGCGCTTGAATATCGCACGGCTTCTCCGATCAAAATTCTCAAGTAGTTTATGGGTTTTACCCTATAATTGCTTTAAAGTAGAGAGTTCAAAGACGCTCGTGATTAACGGGTATTGATGTGGTGAAGCTTTTTCAGAATCAAGAACACATTTTGAAATTTTATTATTGTTATTACTAAGGCTGTAAGTGCACCGCGACCTAAAAGATCTTTTGTGCAAGCCCGTATTCCCTTAGTATAATTTAAGTCTGTTAAAGAATCTTAAAATATCCAAGGGACTAAAACGACTAATTGCTTGAGGGCCTATTATTCTTGCCCCTAGACACACAAGTCTATGCCTAGCCGCCGCAGGCCATGTACACAAGATATGCTCTGCTGTTTCCTGCTCTGACTTGCAATGTCTGCCCTTGTGGGGCTCTCCAGTATTCATTGAGGCTACGTTCTTGCCATTTTAAAATCAGGTCGTTTCTGAAGCTATTGTTAACTCCGCAAAAAAGTTCTGGCCCAATGAAGGGATTCGCCGCGGCCCTTTTGGCCAGGCAGTCCACCCTTTCATTGCCCTTATGTCCTTCGTGCCCCGGTATCTAATATAGAGATACCTTGTTCCTCTTGGATAGAGTTTGAAGAAGCCCGTGGCACTCATAAACTTGTTTAGAGTTTATGGTAAATGCCAATAAGGCTCTTAGAGCCGCTTGACTGTCTAAAAAGACACATATGAGGGAACCCGTGGTGTTCCTTTGTATACATTCTCTGACACACAGCTCTAAGGCGTGGACCTCCGCCTGAAAAATTGATGATGTTTTCCCAATAGCAGCTGCCCAACAACTGCCGCTCCCACTTTAAAATTTTAAATCGGTGATGTTCAAAATTGGCCGTGAGACTGTGTGAGTGAGAAAAGAGCGAGCGCACTAAGAAAAATTTTTGCACTAATTCCTGTATGCAGTGAAACGAAAAAGCTGTACGTACGCGCGCGATGTTGTTTCGTCGGCCTCTTGATACCGACTGAACAAAGAGCGTAAGCAATACGTGTGAAATGAGAGCGATCAAATGATGTATGGCGTGAACATAACTGTTTTAAATCAATTTCAATAAATTGCTGCGGAATCGCTTCAGAATAACACCAAAATTAATAGCCTCTAACAATGGCCGCGTAATTAATTTCAACTGGTCACTGTTGCCAGACTTTTAGAGGAATATTCCCCTGAATGTCTCAAAACAAGGCCAAAATTCCTGAATTCTTCAAAAAACAACTTTCCATAATCTTAATCATGGCGATTTCTGCCTAGTCCACTAAACAAAATGTCTTTAGGGGATTCCCCTAAGAATCTTTGATCTCAAAAAAGCAGAAAAAAATGACCACCAAATCCAAAAAACTAAATTCGAAAATACTTGGTTCACTCATTTGAAGTGAGTTTTCGCTAGCTAAAAATTTCATTGGCCGACTTATAATTTGCTAAGACAATCCAAAGCTTAAAATTGCACTATGAATGTCAATCGATTTAAGAAATAATCCCACTAAAAAATTGTGCAACAGCAACACCAAAGCAATCCGAAAATGAACAACTTTTTGATATGAGGGATATCAGCAAAAAAGACGATCAGAGGTTAATTCTGATCCAAACCACCACAAACTGCATGGAACTAAGTTACAGCTCAAATCCAAAAAAGTGCATGTACACGCACGGTAAGTTCGGATTTTAATTTAAATTTTATATTTTGTTTTGATTTTCAGAAACTAAACCAACAAGACTTAACCCATCTTGATAAGACCACTGCATGGAACCGTTCGGCACTATGAAGTGTATTCAGAACATTTTTTCATAAGTATGCAAAAATTGATCGAACAGGAAATGCGAGTTATTTACACTTAAGTGAGTATTTGCAGCAGAATTCGCAAGTGGTTATGTATTGGGCATAACCCAGCGTAATATAATTGACAGTTTTGTGAATCTTGTAACAAAATAAGTCCAAAGAAAATATTTGATAATGATCACCATCGAAATAAACTGACATATTTATGAATGCTTGTTGTCCGTACAATTTCTCTGTGTTTTTGTTCTGTCCTCCTCCTGTCGACTTCCGAAACGCTGACTTCAAATTATGCACACGGTATATGCAGAAATCAATATCCTAAGTAAAAATAGATCATGCCACCACCACAAATGAAAAATTGTTTTCAGCAAATGCAACAAGCAACAAAAAGCACATCAATAACGGTAAAATACAAACAAGCGGAATTGCGACCTGAAAAATGAGGCATCTCAGCAGCAGACCAAAATAAGCGCATAAACTAAGGGCTTGAACTTGTGAAGACCAGCCACGAAACTTGCAAATTGAACTAGGTTCACCAGCAATGAAAAAGAGGAAAATGTATCAAGCCGCCACGAACGAATTTTGAAATTTTTCTTATATTTGTTAAAAGACGTACTTCGAAGCAACATAGTTCACCAACGAATGAAATCGGAAATTTTTTGTAGACCCGATCTTGAGTAAACGAACACAAAAAGAAAACGATTTCGTAACTGCATGTAAGCAGACTTCTTCGGGCAAATAGGTACTGGCAAGTGTATGCAGGAAATTTATGTTCTAGGCATAAGATCGACGAAAAATTGTCGAACAGGATAATGAAAACGAGTTATTTACATTAAGGGTATTCACAGAGGATTTCGACAACGTGGTGGTGTGTATTGAATTCACTTTTTTTTTTTTTTTAATTTTGAAGGCGTTCATAGCAATGTCTGGCCTCTTTGGGGGATATATGAAGGAATTGCTAACAATTGAGCTTTTTAACCTGAAATTAATTGAAAAAAACAGGTTTCTGATGTCTATTCATTCTATCCATTGTTAAATGGTTTCGAAAGCTCGATGCTTTAGTAGCAAAAGTTCTTGTTTGCTTATTTTTAAGTCTTACTTTTAAAAGAATTATTGAATGATTGACTGGCTGACCACGCAATTATGTTGTTTAGGATAGGATTGCAAGTTTCTTCACATTTATGTTTCCAATTTTCGTTAATTTAATTTAGCTTAATTCATAGATATTTTTTTCCAGTTATTCGTTATAAGGATGAGAGAACCGGGTGTTACTCAGCCATCGCATCATTCGTTTGATGGTGATTTGCTGAGGTTTGATAAAAGAAAAAAAAAGATATATTCCTTGTCTTCCATTTTGGAAATAAGTACATACATTAATTGTACAAACTTCTTTTCGGGGGTTTCCTGGATATTCGACATCGAATTATATCGAATTATCCGGAAATGAAATTATACGAATACCGAAATATGCTGATATCGAATTATCTGGATATCTAATTATCCGGATATCGAAAGTTATCCGGATATCTAATTATCCGGATATCGAATTATCCGTATATAGTTATCCGGATATCTAATTATCCGGATATAGAATTATCCGTATATCTAGTTATCCGGATATAGAATTATCCGGGTATCGAATTATCCAGTTATCGCATTATTCGGGTATCGAAATATTCGGATATTGAATCATTCGGATATAGAATTATCCTGATATCGAATTATCCGGATGTCGAATAATCTGGATATTCTAAACCTGTTTCGGATTATCCGTTTATAGAATTACCTTGAATCCGATTAGCTGTATATCGCATTATCCGGAAGTCGATTTTCTGGATATAGAATTATTCTCAAACCGATTATCCGAATATCGTAATATCCAGAATGCGATTATCCAAATATCGAAGTATCTGGAATCCAATTATCCGAATACCAAATTATCCGGAATTCGATTATCCAATTATCAGGAAATTTATTATTCTTAATATTCAATCTACTCTTGATTACCATCGAAAGTTTTTTTGCAACTTTTCATAGGACGATTTTTCGTTATCCAGCCGAGCACATAGTATTTCATCACGATTTTTATTGGATATTCAGTGTCCGGACATCAAATAATTCGATAACAATTTATCCGGTTATCCGGAATTATCCCTACTTCCGAATCCATTGAATGTGTTTTTCCCGCACGGTTTTTAGCTAATGCTATCCACTCTTCAAATCAACCAGTTCAAGAAACGTCAGAACCTGCTTAAGTGAATCCATTATTCAATAAACTTCCTAGGAAGCCTTCATTCTTGCATAACACACGAATATTAATGGACAAAAAATCGTCTTAGAAACAAAATCGAAAAAAAAATAAATTATAGAATGAAGAATGATCGAAGCTTTGGTCTTGGTAAAATCGATTCGAATTGATTAAACGCCCGGCAACGAAAAATCAAAGTGTGGCAAAATCAAAGCTGAAGAAATATCGAACAAAGAACAATTTCAACCGTAAACGAAACGAATGACCACGACTGTAAAGCAATGACCCTGAAATAAATCGCGTCTAAGAATAATTAATTCAAAATAGACAAAAGTAAGGCATTGATTCTAACAGATTCCGGTTTGAAGTCCACTCGGATGCTTCATTCATTCAAACCGACAAGTTTCGAAATACAAAATAATAAGAATCGATTTGTTTTCTTCGTTTCTTTCATGAAATACGACAGAAGAACATTCGATACCATATCTCATGCCATACGCAATTTCAGAGATTGCAATTTGTACAGAAAAGCGCAGCAGAGCAAAGCAAAGCACGGCACATCACACACAGCACCGCGCACCACCGCACCGCACACAGCACGCGATCTGCACAATTTTTCAAAGTCAATTCACGAAATCTGCTGAAATCGAATTAAAAGTGCACAATTTGTTCAAATACGATGGATAGTCGAAAAGTGATTTACTCTCGCTATTATTGATGCTCTTGAAAATGGAAAACTAATTCCACTAACTTTCTCTAACGTTGAAAAAACGCACCTCCTCCGGACCGGCATTGCTCCCACCATTCCATTGAGAGAAGTGATTCAACAGAATTAAATTTCGTCTACTGCGAAAATGACATCGCCACATCGCTCTCGCTTTGCTACACACTTGGATGCCTGCTTGCCTGCCTGTCTGTCGGTCTATCCGTCTGTGTCTCTCTATCCGTCAGTCTGTCGTGACACACTTCCGAAGCCAAAAATCCTAGATTTGTAAACGCTTAATTGAAGGAGTTCACAGAAATAAACAAAAAAAAAAAGGGGGAAAAAAGAAAGCCAGCAACACTTGAGAGTATATAAGAGCGTTAAGCATTAAACTGTCCAAATCAGATGTTGCAATAATGCAGGCTGCTCAAGTCCTCTTCGGTCCTTGTTCCACTGCATCACATACATCTAATACACACTAGATATACACCACGTCCTCACACACACACACACACTCTGTGAGCCGAGTAGCTCGTATTTTTATTAAACTTAAATGAATTTGCAATTTTGTTATTCCGCTGGATTCTATCCTAGATACTTTCGTCCTTCCCCCAACCCCATCTGTAACCAGTCTCACTATGATGTCGTAAAGTGCACTTGAAAAATGATTCGTAGTCTTCGGCGTCAAGTCAAGCTCATAGTCATCGTCATCGCCATCGCTATCGCCATCGTCATCGTTCAGACCTGCAACATAATGCAGTGACATTCCAAATTCTACGATTATTTCGGAGAATTTTCACAACAGTTTCTAACTAATCGTATTTTAATGCTTCCACTTGGTCCGTGAAGGAGCTGATGCGAAATCATTTTGAAGCGAATTCGTTGTGCTTTGTTATAATAATTCTTAATGTTAGTAAAGGTTTACAGATTCAGTTGGGTCAAGTGGGGCACTTTAAATAATTTATGGTTTTAAGTAAATAGCTTTTGTTTTTATATTTCATCGTTTTCAATTCGGTTTATGGTTTTTATTTAGAATTCGTAGAACTCGGGGTCAAATTTCTGGACATGTTTATACGTGCCTACGGAAAGATGCCTACGATCTATCAATGTTAAATAAGTCCCTCTACGAATGATAATCATGGATTTTTTAGGGAAATGTCAGAGAGCGACAGCCTTCGGGAGGACAGTGATTTTTTTTTGTGTCCTCTTGACCTGAAATCAACAGTTTTGTCCAAGACCTAAAATAGGTCCTCCGTCCTTTGGCGAAATTAAGGCACTGCGACCTTTATGGTTGCAAAATTCTTTGGATAGCATTGGAGTCGTGACAGTTTTGATGGAAATGAAATCGTCTGACTTCCCATGCAACGCCCACCTAACCGGACAATATAATGTTATTTCCAGGAAATTACAGCGAATCGTTTTACTCACACTTAATTCTCATTTTATATACATATGTACATACGTACATTTATATATTTTTATGCCTCAATGTAAATATTTTTATTTTTTTCCTGGCATTTTCCTATCAGACTTTTACGGCTTTCTCTCTATTTTTTATAGATTCATTTAGTTTAATTTATTTTATTTCAGAGTTTTATGTTATTGCAATTAATTCATTAAAATATACTTTAATAAATTTATCGGTTAATTTGTCTATTGTTAATTTTTTGGTTGTGTGTATGATTGTGATAGCCTATCATAAAAAACAATTTTTTTGTTTGAAGTATACTAATCGGCCCTTAAATTTTATTTTATTTTCAAAAGCAGCCCCACATTCGAATTCGTATAAAATATCCGATCAGTTTTATCAATTTATCATGGCCGGCAGACTAATTAGCCTCAGCGAAATACCGAACCTTCTTAGTAGCTATGTACTAAATTATCTCTAATTATATTTAGACAACCGAATATACATAAGTTTTCAGAAATGCACTTTTCATTGAAATACGAAGAGAAACTGCGCGCATGCGCAAAGACGAATCAAGCAAAGAGAGATCTATTGTAGCATGTGGCGCTCTCAAAACTAAACAATAAGCTCTCTCAAAATTTATTTATACCCTACAGCTGAAAAAAGTCATTTTACTTTAACCCATTCACTACCGTCGAGATAATGCATGAATACATTTTCTATATATTTATGATGTCCATTCAAATAAGCCATTGATGCTATCATAACTCTCAGATGGTTTTTGACCAGGGACATGAACCGTCATTTTTTTCTGCAACCATGCACCATGCACAGTGGTCGCTTCCATAGACAAAAAACAAAAAAAATCGAAGTCGATATTCTTATGAAATTAGTATCGATACCATCTCTAATATGAGTAAGGTAACCAATACTAACTTTTTATTGTGCAAATTTCAACCCTAAATGGTAAAAAATTGCGTGTTAACAAATTTGTTCAGTTTGAGAAATTCCCGAACCAATGAACCGAACCGAAACCCCGGTTCAAAGAAGTAGAAAACCCGGTTTGGCGAACCAACCCAAAAGTTCAAATACGGTTCGAACCGACGAACCGAACCGGGCGAATTTTCCACCCGGTTCACGTCCCTGTTTTTGACATCGTTTGGAGCAAATCATAAAAACGAAAAAAACTATTCCATGCAATGTAAAACCCTATGCGGCTCTCGTGGAGACTTTTTTCGTAATGAAAAGGTTAAATTTCCTGCAGACGTTACTTTCTACTTCCAAGCTTTCGTCTCTTCGAAGCGAGACCACTGTAACTCTTTCCAAAAGAGCCTTTCGCATTGCGATCGTCAGACCGCTCGAAGATTTACTCTTCGAAGCATGATTTTCTCTCTTTTGAAAACAAACGAAAAATAAAATCATTTGTAAAACTTAAAAAGAAAAAAATAAAACGAAACGAAACGAAAAAAGTAAGACCACAGAAAGCAGAAAACTAGAAAAAAGGCGGCAATCTGTAAACACGGACGATCATAACAAAATCGTACGTTAAGTTGAGCGCATGTCAAGTCGCGCAAAAGCTCAACTCTTGCGCTGTGCCGCACTGTGCTGTGTTTATGTAAGCGCTTTTTCAAAATAACGAATTAACATAATGCAAAATCGAAAAAATACCAACAATGTAAGAAATTCGATGAGACGACGACGACGGGTGAATCGATAACCGGCAAAGTGCGTCCACGTTCACGTTCACCTAATTTTCATATTACTTTTTATGTTCGGCATTACAATAAAAAAAAATAATAATAAAACCTTCGCCGATTGTCGGTGTTTTCTTCAACTTTGGACGCACAGAAAATAAAAAATATTCCTTGAATTTTAATGCAAGTGAAATAAACCTACAAAAATCAAGTACAAAATATTTCATTCAAAAGTCAAAAAGGTTGTTTCGTTCTAAAAACGAAATAAGCTGGAAGGTAATTCTCTCCATAATGAGAGTGTAACGAACCCCCCTTTGGAGCTATTGCGATCAAATTAAAGGTTAAGGCCCCATTTCCATGAATCACAAAACACAAAAAACAAACAAAAAACCAAAATATAAAAACAACGAAATAAAATAAATAAAAATAATAGGAGACAAAAATAAACAACGCCCATTGTCAATAGCAGAAAATTCATATATTTGAATAATAAAAAAGCAAACGTTCGAAATTTGTCTAGCGTCAACATATTCAAATGGTCGCTCTACAGGTAGAAAACGTTGTAAAATATGCTCTTAAGTGGGCTATGTTAACAACAATCGTCGCTTTTGTCGCAAAGAATCGCTTTATTTGCAGATAAATTCAAAAGCTTTAAATAAAGGCCCAAGAGAATCGTCTTCTCCTAATCATAAAGAAGTTTCTATGATCTTAAAAATAAAATTAAAACGAAAAGCAGCGCTTTCTACGGCTATTGAAATTCCACGAGAAAAAAACGTTAACAAGCTTTGAGTGCCATCGAAACTCATGAATTAAATTACTAATTAGACAATCATTAAATAACAATAATATTGCATATGAAAAATAAACTCTTTCCGAATAATATAAAAATAGTAAATCTTATGAAATCTTTTAGCGTTACTCAAGTACATACGTAGCCCTTGCGCAATATTTAAGATCTTATCTTTAATAATTAGTTAAAATTAGGGCACGGTCAATCACTTTTAGTAAAGACTTTACTTTGATTAACACTCAAGGGAACTTAATTAATTGTGATATGAATCGTGATATTGGTAAAGGCGTTAATCATTCTTTACGAAAGGGTGTACTTTGTCTTGATTATATCCCAGACACATTCTGTTTCAAGGGTAAATTGTGTTTGTTCATCCGTGAGTTCAATGTTCGAAATTATTCCAGGTAGAGACCGTACAGAATATTTGAATCGATCATTCCAAAAAGCTCAAGTCAAGGTCCTTCCCCACTGTGCAAGTAAAGCGCTTTTACTTCCAGAAGAATCAATTTTTCTTGCTCAAAAACTCTCTATCAAGAACAATTTTGCTTGCTGAAAGTCCATTTCGATCAACCACACTAGGCAAGCGAAAGTAAGACTTACTTGTTAACAGCGCTTCACTTGACAAGTGGGGAGCCACCTTCACTTGAATATAATTTTTCAGGAATCAATTAAAACAAGTAAAGAAGTTTACATCGGCAAAGCCGATTGCACACATACCTTTTCCTAAGCCTAAAATATGTTAAAACATTACCTTAACAAAAATTCCTGCCGTTTTCGTTGTTCTAGCTTGGATATCTATTTATACCTTATCTGTACTTCGATTTAGGTTCTAAAACTCGAGATTATTATTAAGCAAAAAAATTTCGCGAATGGTGGTCATGGTCAAATTTTAACCGTTAGAGGACAATATGTCTAGCTGCGAAATACTCAATTCAAAATAGTGAAAATCAAATTTTCGCGAATTTCGCGGATGGTGGTCTTGATCACATTTTAACCCTTAGAGGAAATTTAGTTTAGCTGCGAAATACTCACTTCAAAATAGTGAAAATCAAATTTTCGCGAATTTCGCGGATGGTGGTCTTGATCAAATTTTAACCCTTAGAGGACATTTTGTTTAGCTGTGAAATACTCAATTAAAAATAGTGAAAATCAGGTTTTCGCGAATTTCGCGGATGGTGGTCTTGATCAAATTTTAACCCTTAGAGGACATTTTGTTTAACTGCGAAATACTCAATTCAAACTAGTGAAAATCAAATTTTCGCGAATTTCGCGGATGGTGGTCTTGATCAAATTTTAACCCTTAGAGGAAATTTAGTTTAGCTGCGAAATACTCACTTCAAAATAGTGAAAATCAAATTTTCGCGAATTTCGCGGATGGTGGTCTTGATCAAATTTTAACCCTTAGAGGAAATTTAGTTTAGCTGCGAAATACTCAATTCAAAATAGTGAAAATCAAATTTTCGCGAATTTCGCGGATGGTGGTCTTGATCACATTTTAACCCTTAGAGGAAATTTAGTTTAGCTGCGAAATACTCACTTCAAAATAGTGAAAATCAAATTTTCGCGAATTTCGCGGATGGTGGTCTTGATCAAAATTTTACCCTTAGAGGAAATTTAGTTTAGCTGCGAAATACTCACTTCAAAATAGTGAAAATCAAATTTTCGCGAATTTCGCGGATGGTGGTCTTGATCAAATTTTAACCCTTAGAGGACATTTTGTTTAGCTGCGAAATACTCAATTCAAAATAGTGAAAATCAATTTTTGCGAATTTCGCGAAATGTGGTCATGGTCAAAATTTATCCATAATGGACGACTTTATTTGGCGGCAAAATACACAATCAGAAGAAGCAAAAAAATAATTTTTGTATTCAGATATGAGAATAAGAGAAAGAGTGTTTTTTTCTATTGTGTAGAATGATGACCATAGTTATAGCGATGTCGCAATTTTTTTTCAGCGAAAGCTTAAGTCTACATAGTAGCTATACACACACCAAATTTCAATAAGCTGGGATGTATAGTAAAAAAGTTATCCAGGAAAAACGTTAAAAATCGTGATTTTTGAAACTTCTGAACCACTTCCCATGACCCAAGAAGGGACTACGAAAAAAATTTGTATGCAGTTTTTCGGACATTTACCTGGTTGAAGTCCATGCCAAATTTCAATATGATATCTTTCATGGCTTAGGAGTAAATTACGAAAAACTAAAGTGTGACCGACAGACAGACAGACAGACAGACAGACAGACAGACAGACAGACAGACAGACATGGCTAGATCGATTCCTCTTGTCACCCTGATCAAGAATATATATATATATCTATATCTACCGCGACTCCTTTGGTATGTTACATACACCGTGCCAAACTTAATATACCCTTTCCTTCGGAAAAGGTATAAAAACCAATTAGGCAATTCACAAAGTCTTCTAGAATCCCTTTTAAATATATTCCCTGCTAAAATGAGAGCTTTAACAATCCTCATTTTAGCTGGGGATAAATTGAAAAGGGATTTTAGAAGACTTTGCTAATTCGCTAAAGTCGCCTATCCACACTCGAGCATGATCGTGCGAGCGGCTCAGCTCGATCGTATGTGGTGGTGTTGGTTGATGAATTGGCTCGCCACTTACGATCGAGCATTTCATCGAGCCGAGCCGCTCGCACGATCATGCTCGAACGTGGATTAGCTACTTAAATGAGTTTTAAGGAACTTTCTTATCCTTAGTTCAGTATTGAGGAGGAAGGAATGTTTTGGATTACGTCTTCTTTTCCCAAAATACTAGAGCTGTAAAAATGCTAAAATTTACACTAGCCGAGTGTATTCGTTAGTTTTGGTCAAGTAATCATTACTTAGTACTCGTTACTAAGTACTCATTAAATTTTTTTCAAATATTGTTTCACGAACGAATGCCGTTGCATGAATAACTCAATGTTGATAAAGTAGCCAAAACTCCCTCATGCTCTTTGAATCTTCACCCAGTAATCAAATATCAACTCAACTCACTCTCCTACCATACTGTTTTGTAGACCCATTATAGTAGGTAGTACTTTATTACTCTGGCAACCATCAGCTGGCATGTGCGCAAAAAAAGTTCTAGTAACGAATACTTCCATCAGTAACGACACATCGTTACTTTTTACCGAATAGTACCGATATTTTACAGCTCAACAAAATCCGCATCTAGCCATTTTTAGAACCATTTTGAGCAAAAAAAAAAATGTATTTTGGAATCCATTTGAAATTCAATCACAATCAGAGGATCTATGTTGAGCTATATTGACGGTATGCGACAAGGAGACATAAGTAAGAGAAGTTTTGAAGAATATAATTGATCAAACCAAAGACCAAGTCAAAGGTTCTTGCCTTAAGACCACAAAAATCAATTGAGAAGCTTCTTATGTATGAATTTATTGAAGTAATCTCAAATTTTAATATCTTCAATGTTATTTACAAACACTTTAAAAATGGACGTGCTCTAAATTCGAGCTGCTCGTGCATATCCTCTGCAAATATAAAGACCTATAATGTGTTGGAAATAGTATTTTGAGACTAATGCCCGAATCCAATTTAAAACACTCCTAACTTATTACGTTAACCACCAATGCTCAGTTGTCAAATTTCAAGTAAAAATTTAAGGACTTACGGATACGTGCTTCGCGACAGGTAATCTGTCACCGTTTGGGTCTTCAATTCATGGTAGTTCTTACGTTATTCCAATAAAGAAAATACCAATTTAAATTCCGGCAATCTTCACAACCTCGGATGAGATAATCTACGGCACGCTCATTGAATATATCAAACAATTTCACGAGCCGCATACAAATTCTCATACCCATGGACAGTGTGTGTCTCGAATGGATTCCAAATTATACAGAAAACCTGTTAACGAATTTATTTGCATAGAGAGATTGTCAAACAGAAAAAACCACATGCGTTTTCAACTTGGTCCAAGAACGTCAAACATGATTGGATTTCACTTCTCAAATGTCTGAAAGAAGTTTTAAGAGATTTGAATTTTTTTTTTTTTTAATGATATTTTTTTATTCCAATATTCAAGTCGGAATATTAATTCTACATTGAATTATATATAATAAAAAACCATGAATTCGATTTGATAAAACAAAAATTTTTGTAGGAAATCTTCTCTCGATTCTACTTGATTTTGATTAATGAATTCAGATTCTTCAATGAAATAGCTCTGCCGAGGTTAAATTTATATTCAAAAATAAAATGAAACTACATCAAGTTAACATAAAAACATAAAATAGAAGGCCTTTGCATGTAGAAAGCGAGTCATCAAAGGTTTTTCGCCCTAAACTTTTTGTATGTAAAATCAATGGTCAAAAGACATTTCTGACGTCGATGTAAAATCTAGTTACAGCTTTAATATTCGAATTTTCCTATAGTTCGGGTATTTTTACTTGACTCTTAGCAATATTTTTTTGATGTATCCTCTCCTAAAGATATCCCTCAATCTATCGCACAAATTATAATAATAAATATAAATTATATAAATAAATAATAAATACTTATTATAATAAATAATTTCATACAAAAATTTATTCTCGCATGCGATATTTTTATTCTTTTTTGGTAGCGATCTATAAAGTTTCAAGTAGCATAGGGTCATAGAAGTGAATAATGAAGCCAAAAGCCTGTCGCTCGGTACCTAACAATGGTGTCAGAATTTGAATTTATAATAGAAATGTAACCTGGTATTTCAGGAAAGACTTCTTTCTCAATAAAATTGATGACAGATATTTTAAGATCTACGCACTTTCTGCGAACATCTTAGAAAAACAAAGAGCGCTCCAGAAATGGCTATTAGCTGACAAGTTCACCAATGACGCAAAGTTATCTCAAAGGTCTTCAATTTTTCTTTGGTATCAACACTAAATTGTAATTTGTACAAAACTTATAAAAAGTATTGAGAATTTCCAATGATATGATTCCAAAAACCGGCTTTCATATCTTAGAATGCTGCCTCGATAATTTGAACAGAAAATTATTATAAAAATACAAAAAAAAAATATTTAAAAAAATCCGATCGAAGTCCCCCATTTATGGTTCTTTTTTTATCTCATTCGAATTTAAAATGTGTACCTTTCAGACAGATGTAAACAAAGAAAAAATTTTACATAATGAAATCAACAAATTCTTGCAATAATTTCAAATTATTTCAACATTAATGGCCGAAGCTTTAACGATGACAGATTTGACGATACTTAGAGACTTTGGGTTTTTACAATTCTAGCGCGCGTTAAATGAGTTTTTAAAGATATTATTTTTTGTTATTCTGTTTTTTTTTTTTAACTCACAAAGGTTTCGAAATGAGATGACTTAACACATTCGTTTGCTCCCATATGCTTTGTCATGTTCATTATGAGGCGATTAATCAAAACATTCGTGTTGCACTGCTGCTGAGATCAAAGCTTTTGTTGCAATGCGATTAGTTTTCAACAGAAAAAAATATTTCAAAAAAATTATAAAGCCCTTACAGCTACAAAAAAATTCTACTATTTTTTGTTATCTATTCATAAAAGATAATGAAATCTTACAAGTCACTTTTGGAGCGTATCTAGCTTCATTACTGCTGACACAAGCAGGTTAAGTTTGGGGCACTAATTACAAATCGCAATCGTTGCATTCGATTTACGTGATGTTAGGATGTTGAAAAACGATTTTAAGGGCGCAAAGATAGTCATCAAAAGACATACATACATATGTAGATATGTATACAACAAGTGATGAAAAGGCTTCTGAGAAGCGAATGCAATTCCATTGAGACCGAAGAAACCACACAAAAAGATCAAAGATTTATTTACAACAAAAAAAAAAAAAAAAAAATAATAAATATAAAAAAAATAAAAAAACAGAGCGATGAATGGTTTTGATTGCTGCTGTTATTGTTGCCTCACCGAGAGAAAAATTATTGTTGGAAATTGTAATTGCACATTTTAACGCTCAATTAAGTGGTAATCAATCATTAATTAAAAGATTTACACTTTTAAGAGTTCACAAAAAGAGAAATATGGAAATAATAGAAAGGAAAGAATTTAAAAAATAAAATATAAAAAAAAAAAACCGATAAGTTCAACTTCGCTGACACCAAAACATCAATCAACTTAAGCCACGTGAAAATGCGGTCACCAAACGTCAGCGAAATGTGTGTAAAATGCGAAGTGTGCAAAAATAAAATTTTATTGAATTGATTAAAAAAAAAAGATATAAGTATAAAATAAAAACTTTAAAATTGTACGAAAGCGAAAGTGAACGACAATAAAATGCTCACTTGAAGATCGGCTTTTGGGTATTAAATTTCTTGAAGACATCCCCCCACCGTTTCATGCTTAAAATAAACAATTTTATTTTTTCTTTATTGCCGCTTTGCGATTATTTCATTAATACATTTTATATGCAAAACAATTATCAAAAGTACAAAACGTGATTCGGTTTTATGATTGAGGTTTATGCTTCTCTTTAGACCGGAAAATTATCGCGATTTTTGCTACCGCTTCGGCTAAGATTTATGCATTCAACAAACACATTTATTTATTCATCGAGGATTGAGCATGGAGTATTTTAACTCAAATCGGTCAATGATTCATTCGAAATAATGAGGAAGAGATTAAGTAATGAAGAGTTGAACGTTTTAAGTGGCGGATCATTCTGTCAAAACTAAACCCAAAATTGTTTAGATACAAAAAAGCGTCTTTCAATAAAAAAGAGTCCCGAACCTGTTCTGTAATACGTAGAATTATATTCTTCAAATGGGCAATAATGAATTGCCTATCAATGAGCATCTGTAATCCGTCAAAGTTCAACAAATAAAAGGTTTGGAAACTCTCCTCTAAACAATGAAAAACAGGAATCCTCGCCCCAACCAACTCTGCCCACGCTTGCTCGAATCTTCAAAGACAAACATCCTTCCGACAATGAAAACCGTTGTTGATGAAATAGTCATACACCAATCCTCCATTTACAACCCTGGACTAATTGTCGCTAGTGACTGGTTCAAACTGTCACTAGTTCTTCCGTCACCGGTACTAGCGACCAACTGTACCCGTGCCATTGTATTCCCCTATTGACACTTTGTATGAGCATATGTTCGAGCGGACACCAGTTGACGATTGAACTAGTGATGCTGTAGAGGCAGCTCATTAGGTATAAAATTGAAAGCGCCGCGCACAGGGCTTGGATGGCTCAGTGTGAAGAGTCTGGCCTATTGACCTGAAGACCCGAGTTCGAATCTCGCTCGGGCAGGTGCCGAATTTTTATACCCGACACACTCTGTGTCGAGGGTATATTGCGTTTGTGTGGTTGTGTGTAACACCCAGAACCAGTCGAGATAGACCATACAAAATATATACAGAAATGATCAGCGTCACCAGGAGATTCGATTTAGCCATGTCCGTCTGTCTGTCCGTCTGTCGGGCTGTATACACTTATCTTATCGAAGGAGGTGAGCTATCTTGACAAAAATTGGTATGCGTACTCATGGCGACATGAGTAAGAACAAGTTCGAGAATGGACACGATCGGACCATTTTTAGGGGTACCTCCAGTACTAGGGTATGTCACAAAAATCCCAAAACTGCTTCAAAATCGGACTTTTTCTAAATATTTCAATGAAGCTTAGAATTCGAGTGTATATTTAAGCCTCCGATTAGAATTGCAAAAAAAGTGGAAAAGTAGGCGTGGAAAAGGGGCGGTTTTCATAAAGAAATTTAAAAAAAGTCGGTATGTGGGGCTCCTAATGGCGTTAAAAACCTCTTGAGTATTCTTACTTAGTGGTCCTGTTTTTTGGGCGTGGTTCAAAAATTATTTAAAAATGTGTGTCTGTGTCGGGTATTTTATTGTCAGGCTCGACTGACTATAACACCCTTCCTTGTTCTCACTTCTTCTCGCCTTCCCTGGGATTCGAACACGAGCCTTCGGATTGATGATCGGACATGCTAACCATTACGCTACGGAGCCTTATGATTTTCGCGCAGCAAATTCATAACATGAATGCTCTAGAAAATGGAACTGTAGACCTCCTCGTTGACCATGTCTATAGAATGACGAAGGGGTCAATTTTCCCCGCATTTACTGCAGGGAATGAACAATAACACCGACTCTGATACACTTTGCAACATGGCTCTATGGTCCTACCTACTTGGAAAGCTTATCCAAAGCGCCTCTTATTGTAAAAAAAAAAAAAGGAACAATGCCCATGACATAGAAGAAACTTGATCTTCACTTGCCCATATTTGGACGAAAGTAGTTTTTGTAAAAATATCGCGCATTTTTGATATTGACCGCACAGTTTCGTGGGCGTTCATGTTTTCTCTCCATTTCCTATTTCGACTTGTGCACTCATCAAAAAAAAATATATAAAGAGAGGGAAATCACACTTAACACAATACGCAATCATCGGGTGTCGTAAGCTCGTAAGCCGAGATCTTGTGGTCCATTCCAAAGGCATCCAATCATCTTAATCTTTTTTCGCTTTCAGCTTGATATTCAAACGCTTTGAATTGCTTCTATGATTCAACAGTTTTACTTCAGCAATTCGCAAAACCAAGTTAAACCCCTTCGTATTAATCTTCTTTTTTTTAATTTTTGATTTTTTTTTTTTTTATTACCAACTTATTTTCACACTATTCAAGTGGTGGCCTAACACGCGATGATGCCTTCGAATATCTTTGAAATACATTGTTTTTTAAGCCAACTGACTGCTATTGTTGGACCCTTCCTCCATTGGGCTCCTTATTATGCAATGGTAGGTAAATGCAAACAAAAACAACTTTCAATTGAAGCATTGTTTGCGAAACGCGTGCTGAGCTGAAACGTCATCAGTTGTGGCCACCGCCGCCGTCGCCGTCATGCTTGGTCATTATCATAATTGTAATTATTCGTGGTTCTCATGGGGGCTTGTAGCTGCTATTTGTACAAAGTATGTTATGTACCTGCCACGATTTCGCGCTAGTTTTGGAACCAAAATGTGTGGATGTCTTCATTTCTTGTTTCTTATTACTTTTGTTTACTGTTTCTTTTTTTTTCTGTATTTCTATTTCCTTGTTTTCTAATTTTATTTATTTGGCTGAAGTTTTGAGTTTTTTGCGAATTCATTGAATTGAGTACAGCAAGAAGTTGTATTCACTTAATTGGAAGATATTAAAGCTGATCTTCGTTTTGGATTTACTTTGAAAATTTAACATTGAATCTCAATAGTTTATTTTGAATGGGGAATATTGCTAGAGAATTGAACAAACGAGCCTAATTTTTAAGCAGAAAACCCATAAGTCAAAAGGGTCCTTTAGGGTCTTATAACCTGGCCAGCCTAAACTTTCAATACCCACTTGACTTCTATTTGAACTTGATGGAAATTAGGACTATGTGGGGGAGTTGTGCGCACCGCGACCCATAGTGGCTCTATTCTGCTATGGACTATGTTAGGCATGGAAGCAATAGAAGACTATAGCAACAAATTATAAAAGGAGTTGATAGTATTCTTTAACCCAATGTACCGAATGTAATGGAATATTTTTATTGAGGGTTATTTTAAAAGAAATTCATTCAAATTTCACCTTCCTTCCGCCACGATCGTTTTTCTTATTTTTAAGTTTTATAAACTCAAATATCCGAAGCGTCGTTGGTTGATATGCAGAGCTACAATACGAAAAGTTCTGGGACCCAGAATCCCAGCTCAGATGGGTGTCAAAGTTTTTTTTCCCATTAAAATCACAGATAGATGATAACAGCATAGCGGAAATTAGTGAATTCAGGCGGAATGAGTTTGGCGCTCCCATGGGAAACGTACTGCTCGATGGTGCATGATGCATTTCCCCACACAAACACACACACAAATATCGAAAAAACATTAAGGGTCAAAGCAGTTTTACAGGTTTTTTTGGAACTGACCATTGTGAGTGGTACAAAAGGTGCCCAAAAATATGATCGGGTCAATATCATCGTGTAAATTAATTTTCCCTGTAGGTATTTCAATCTAATTTCTATTTAGCCCGATTCTAAATATTCCCAGGGAATTTTCCCTGCGTATTTAAAAAAAATTCCCACAATATTATCACACTGGCAAGGGAATATATTAGGTGTAGTAAAAAGAAATCCATTATTTTTGCATTAAATTGAGGGCTTTATTTAAGATAGTTAGAATGACCCGATTTAGGTCAAATATGCGCCGTTTTGTTCGATAACTTGTTGCCATTTTAAAGGTAATTTCATTATGCCTCTCTCATAGAAGCCCTCGTTCCTATTAGCAAAAAATTGAGACAGTCGAATTTCAGAAGCCTCTCTTGAAGCGAATGTTTCACTAGCAAAATTGTTCGCCATGGACAGGAACAGATGGTAATCACTTGGTGCCAGGTCCGGACTATAAGGTGGATGCAGAAGAACCTCCCAACCAAACTCCCGGAGCTTCTGGCGAGTCACTATCGATGTGTGTGGCCTGGCGTTGTCCTGATGGAACACAATTCCTCTCCTATTGGCCAAAGCTGGCCGCTTATGGGCGATTGCTTCCTTCAGACGGTCCAATTGTTGACAGTAGAGTTCCGAGTTAAGAGTTTTGCCGTATGGGAGCAGCTCATAGTATATAATTCCCTGCCAATCCGTGTTTCGACCACGACCGTTTTCGCTTGACGTTGTCGTAAGTGACCCAATTTTCATCACCAGTCACCAACCGCTTCAGAAATGGGTCGATTTTGTTGCGGTTCAGCAGCGATTCGCAGATGGAAATTCGGTCTATGAGGTTTTTTTGCGTTAACTCGTGTGGCACCCATACATCGAGCTTCTTTGTGTATCCAGCCTTATTCAAATGGTTCCAAACGGTTTTTTGTGCAATCTTTAGCTCTTTTGCAATCGAAACAGTGCTAACATGACGTTCGGACTCGATAATTTCCATGATTTTATGGACATTTTCGACAATTGGCCTTCCAGTTCGTGGTGCATCCTTGACATCGAAGTTACCGGAACGGAATCGACGAAACCAAAAATGCGCATGATTGGCTGTTACAGTATCAGGTCCATAAACGCTATTCACATTTTCAGCCGCCTGGCTTGCGTTTTCTCCCTTATCGAAGAAAAACTGTAAAATGTAGCGAATTTTCTCTTTGCTGATGTCCATCTTTGACAAGCTCTCAAACAAAACTGAATCAATCAATCAAAAAAGTGTCAAAAAAGCTTTTCTAGTAGGAACTGTCATCTTTCTAATGCCCCCTAGCGGAACACGATCGGACTTATACAACGCGAGATGCAGATAAATAACGCCATCTATTGGAAAAATAATGGATTTCTTTTTACTACACCTAATAAAAGGAGTAAGACACATTTTTCAGCAAATTTCATCACATTTTTGTCTTTTGTGGACCCTTAGAATACTTCCATTTTGCCGTGAAGAAAAAATTTAAGGGAAAAAATTCCCAGGGAATATTGATTTAGAATAGGCCTAATTATTTCGCTAAGATAACTTTCGTTTTTCGACAAGCCAAGAATATATAAAGACATAGAGATGGACGAAAATATCGATATTTAATCTTCCCATGACGCCAATCATATATCTCCCATTCCCATTTGAGGTGCTCCATCTCGAGTGGCTGTGGATGCTTAACGCAATATGTTTCACCTTGAAATATTCCCTCAGAGTATCTTGTTTCTTATTTAACACTTCAAAAGTATGAAAGCACTCAAATGAAAATGATTCATAAGCAAAAAAAAATATGCTAAGAATAACTTTCAAAGCAATTTTCGCAGAATTAGCAAGAATCAAAAGAAAGAAGGTCACACGTCGACATGAAACCTTAGCTTCATTGTATGTGGAAATGAAAAGCACTGACACGAATAACAACACAGGTTGAAGGTACAAAAATAAATTTCCCCCCCCTCTCAAATATGAACGTAAAACGAAATCGAATCAAAACTCATAAACTGCAACAGAATAAATAATAGAAATTTCGAACAAATCATAACTCGAATGTAGCAAAATAAAAATTTTGTAATAAAAATAATAAAAAAAAATCAACTGCAACAAACGGACAGAAGCCCTCAATGAAACGCTTCCTGCTTCAAAATTCCGTAAAATTTTAAGTGAAAGTGAGCGACTGAAACTCGATTTAAAAATACCTACACACAATCGCACAAACGCACACAACTGGAAATAGATTGCGGCCAAATCGTAACAAATAAAGAAATAAATTTTAATTAAAAATATACACTCTGTGTGCATTTTGTATATAAATAAAATGGTGCATTTAAAGCAACAAAAAAAATATGAAAAAATAAAAATCAAAACAAACCCGGCATCCACGTAGCGCAAATGCACGTTTTTTGTGGCTTTATTGTGAGCGGCGCACACAAAACAAATAAAATTGATGTTGAATTTGGAGCTCCCGTTTTTATTAGTTTTTATTTTTTATTTTTATTTTTGTTTTCATTTCGGTTTTCTGTAGGTGAAGCTTATGACTAAAAAGTGAAAGAGAAAGATAAATAGAAAGAGTGAGAGTGACAGAGAGAGAGCGCGAGAGAGCAAACAAATTTATTATGTAATAAAAATACGCGAAGAAGTCACAAAATTGCGAGTGCGTTAATTGGATTTGAATTTATAACGAAAAATTGCATAAAGGCGACGGACTCAAAGGCCGCATTATGGAACTTTTGTGAAGTGCTTTGCTTTGGGAAAATAATGATCGAGGCATTCTCTCATAATTTAAGCAGTCATTTGGGGCGACATCTATTTTATTGGGCCAGCTCAAGTTCGGAAAGCAACGGCCTCAATCTGCGTCTAACAGATCTTATCAATAAATTCCATGGCCCGCTTGAGCGCGGCGTCCAGGTGTTGGATCATCTTCTCGAGCTCGAGGAGGAAGACTTTACTGGACACTGGGGCAGCGGGTACATACATAACTATGAACCGGAAATTGAAAATAGCTCCGACTATGACGTTGGAAATCAAGAAGTACTGGGTCCAACAGCATCAGCTGGCGACCAGCTAGTTGACTTTGTCCAACGAACCGGAGCCCAATATCAAAATCAATGTAAGTATATATAAATTTTAATTTTGTTTTTTTATAGGTATGTGTTTGAAAAGCATTCGAGACCCAACCTGATGATGGAGGTCAACAACTTTCCTTAAATCGTTGATAGCTGATAAACTGTTAGCAAACGCAACCAAAGAGATGTCGTTTATTTTAAAGACCGAAATCGGCTAGTTCAATAGCTGGAGATACATATCTAGCCGTATTCGTATGGGCATGGGAGATTTTTTTTTTTTCAATTCATAAAATATAAACAAACCTTGTAAAGCTTACTTACGCGCCGAGAGCAAACGATTTTCTTCTTATGTATGGGTAGCTTACATTGAGACGTTTGGTCTCGCCACCAAGAGTGCGTGGTCAAAGCTAGATATTTCAAGTTCATCCAATGTTCATCAATGTCAGCAGCATAGGGGCAGCGACAACTTATTTTAGACCAAATCAAATAATCTCTCGATTGGGAAAAACAAAACAAATAAAACAAAACCGATGAGAGAAACGAGAAAATACGATGCGTGACTAAAGTTAAACAAAAAAAAAAAAAAAAAATGGAAAAAAAAAAAACAATTTTTTTTTTGTGGAAAAAAATTAAGAAAATCGTTTACCGAAGCAAAGTGGAAGGTAATCAATGCGGTTCTTCGGAAGTAAATTGCTTTAAAAATAATTAAAAAATAATAATGGAAAAATGGAAGCAATTAAAGCTTCCATTAGAAGGTGTCACGTCAAAAACTTCTACGGGTTGTTAGCTCCACAATTCTGGTTAGCCATTAAGACAGCCAAAAACTAGAAAATAGTTTTTTGGAAGATGGTGAATGAGGTGAACTCTTTCTAATCGAAGCCCTAAAAAAAGTACTTGTTTCCAGCGTCATTTGAAGCGTTGTGATTGTGACTTTCTTCCAACTATGCTGCGACTGGTCACAAGTCCCTGCCTCTTAATATGCCAGCCTAATATTTTCAATTGCTTTTTAAATTCTCTAGCCCATCACCGAAAACTTGCCACTCCAACATTTGACTTCTCTAAAAAAAAAAGACATGTTACGGCCAACTAGTAGAGGCGACCATTTGTCCCCATTTTATTTCGCCTAAATATTACGCAGCACCTTCAAAGATCACCCTCGGTTGCACTTCACCTAGACCTTTTTTTTTGATTCGATAATTGTGGACATCATCATCTGGAAATAGTTTGAAGATAGGCACATACTTTCAGATTAGCGCTTCATATTATCTGGTCGCTGTGAGAAGGCATAACAAATCGATTTCATAGACACGCAATTAACAGCGTACCGCTTTGATTTCGACGATTAATTAGCCTTGTTTGATCGTGTAATATCGAATTAAAAACAAATGCACGCGTAAAAATTCCATTTTTGGATATAACAGCAAAATAATCTATTATTGTTTGTTTGCATTTATGGATTTTTTTTTTTCAAAATGAGGAAATCCTCATTTAATGCTTACAATTCCGTTGATTATAGCAAATTAAAATTGACTCGAATGGAACATTTGAATGAGCATTTCCGATTCTCCAACACTTTAAGGTGTCTTAGTAATTGCTTTAAAATCTGTTAAGTGCAAAATTCACAATATGTAATATGAAATTATAATGGAAAGTCTTTCTAAAAAAACAATTATAATTAAACTTCTTTATGTTGCATCGGAATTTAAAAATATTCAAAGTTCTTTACATATCATAAATTTTTTAATACTTCCTCCGTCATTCTTCTGGTGTAAACGTTCTCAATGATCTATTCCTTATTTCTTCATAGCTAATTATAATTTGAGTGATTCAACTTTATGCTGTTTTGCATTTCAATTATATGGAAAATATGCGTAGCGCATACTTTAGTGTTTTAAACCAAAAAAAGAAAATTGCGGAAACTCACGAGTCAGAATATTAAACATTCAAAGAACAAAAGATGAACTTAATTCAAAAAAAAATTAAAAGTAAAATTAAAAAAATGGCCAATTTTTGATGGCGAAAGAACAGAAATTTTGATTATTCGGCCTTTGTTTTAACTTTTCAGCATTTAAAAGTCCAAAAAGAAAGGATCTCAAACTCACTGAAGCTTCTATGTATAGAAGAACGGATGATACCGGTACAGAACTTCCTAGATGGGAACAATTTTTTTTTATCCCGCTCTCATCTCCAGACAGACAATTTACATGAAGCAACTTAAAAATCCAAGCAAGTGTTTTGCGCCACTAAATAATTTTTTAAAAACTATGCCAAAAAATTTTTCTAAATGATATAAAGCGCCTTATAAAAAAATCGAAATTCGGAATTTGATCAAAGAAGTATTGGCAATTTGAACACAAGGGGAGTTTTCCTGATTCTTAAAACCAACAAGAAATTAATACTAAAGGTTGCCAACTCCTTGGAAAAATAACTGGAGCTTTTACTCCAACTTATCAATCATTTTCCACACTCATCAATTCAGTGAAGAAGTAGCCTTTCAATTCACAAAATCCCTCTTCTCTTTCTCTCTCCCTCTCTCTGCCCTCTCTCCCCTCGCTCTCCCTCTCGCTCCATCCCTCCGCCTCTCTCACCATCCCACCCCCTCTCTCACCCACTCTCCCAATCTCTCACCACCTCTCTACCACTCTCTCCTTCTCTCCCCTTCTCTATTCCTCTCTCTCTTCCTCTCTCTTCCTCTCTCTTCCTCTCTCTTCCTCTCTCTCTTCCTCTCTCTTCCTCTCTCTTCCTCTCTCTTCCTCTCTCTTCCTCTCTCTTCCTCTCTCTTCCTCTATATTCCTCTCTCTTCCTCTCTCTTCCTCTCTCTCTTCCTCTCTCTTCCTCTCTCTTCCTCTCTCTTCCTCTCTCTTCCTCTCTCTTCCTCTCTCTTCCTCTCCCTTCCTCTCTCTTTCCCTCTCTCTCAAACTATCTCCCTCTGTCCCCCTCTCTCTTTCTCTCTCGCCCTTTCTCGCCCACTCTCGCCCTCTCTCTATTAAAATATTTACCTTTTCATTGATAATTTCTAACTAAAAGTAGAGTAAAAGTTTGAGACTCGCTTTTTTCCGCAATTATCAACAGAAAAGCTTCTCTGTCATCGAATTGATAGCTTTTTGTTTAACATATCGCACCCTTGCTAATAAATCGGCACAATTAAAAATTTTTTTAATAAAATTTTTTATGTAAGATTGAATTTATCTGTAAGAAACCCAGCACATAGAGAATTAAGGCTTATATTGACTGAACGAGCAGTCAATTAAGAGTAATATTAGTTTAGAAAAAATTTTATTTCTCTTTAGAGTCAAGAGGGATTGAATGATTTTCGTGAAATGCGAAATTTTGAATTGTGCCGATTTAGTAGCAAGGGTGCGATATCTACATATACCTAAATATCGTGTGCCAAAATACCTATCATATCTTACCTAAATACAATACAATACAATTCAAATCACAGATGCGATTTTAAAGAAAAACGTATTTTTGGTTCAAAACAATACTCAATAAATAGCTGGTTGTTGTCTTTGCTAACCGACGAGAAACTTATCGAATGCGTAACAAAAAAGGAACACGCAGTCTAGGAGCAATTTTTTTCTTCTTCTAAATCGATGTATGTAAATTTTTATTATATACTCCAGGTATTATATTGCGCAAAAAATAAATTATATATTTTATATTCCCTTTCGATTACTATGTAAAATTTAGCACCCACACATGTATCGATAATTCTGAAGCAGCTCTGCTTCGTCGCATCGATACTCTGAGCGCATCCCCATTTTCAAAACAAGTGAAACGTCATTGAAATGCAGACGAGCGAAAAGTTTCGAAATTTAGCAGGAAAACTTCAACAAAATTAAAATTATGTTCGTTTAGATTGTTTATCAAGTCATTCGTGTTTTAAATTTGCAATTATTTTCGTTCGAAAAAATGGTTAACAAGGCTAATATGAAGCGGAACCAAGAGACTCCAATGTCTCTAAATTCATGGATCAACGGTGAGTGCAACTCTTTACAACAACAACAACCACAGCAACGAAAGTAGTTTTCTTTCATCGATTTTCTCCAGCCAAGGTTTGCGATCAGGGTTGCCGTTTTGCTACAATTTCAGCAATTTGGATAATTTTAAAGTTCAAAGCTATAATCGGAAATTTGCTTTTGAAATGATGATTAAGAACATAACAATGTATTTGTTTTATGCACAATTTTTAATTAGTGAACTCTTAAAATAGTAAATCCTTAACCCTTTAAGAAAATGATACTAGAAAATCTAACATTTGGATGACTTTTATAAAAAATCAACATTTTTCAAGACTCGAGCTTAAACGTTTTTTTTTAATTGAATCGTTGCAAAGGCAACGTTGGCATCACTGCCTTAAATTGCATGTTTGTTTGCTTTCGTCCGTTTTGTTTGGCTGGCGACGCTTTTATTTGGCTTGTCTGCGTCTTTTCAGTCTTCTTCATAATTTATGGCGAGGAATGTTGCGGATATGAATGGCAAATAAATTTGAGAAGTCAGGGAGTGTAGAAAGCAATGTGGATTTTCATTAACCCTTTCACAACCTCGATTAAATTGACGTTTATTAGTCAAAAGCAAAATAGTCCAATTTAAATGAATTATTCCCTTGAAAAATAGTCAGGATATTCCCTTAAAAGTGGAAAGATTGAAAAAGTGGAAACATTGAAAAAGCGGGAAAGTGTGAAATTGTTCATACAAAATTTCATTCATTAACTTTTTAGCTATTTGATTTAAGAGTTTTCTAGACAAATACACGTCTCAGGGAAAACCCCTAGTAATATGCAAATTTCAATAAGCCCAATCCTAGCTAGAATCTATTGGGCACATTGAAATGAATACAAAATCCCAATAATGGAATATGACCACCTTTGGAGTATGAAAGGTTAAAGCAAGCACTGTACCCATACGAATGCAATAAACAACCTGCAATTGAAAGCAATCAGAAAAAGGTCAAAGTTCAAAGTATGCATAAAACCAAACAGTTTAGTTCTATAAACAGATTTCCTCGGCTGTAAATTTATTCAATAAAAATTAAATTTACTTTTCCTTCCAGTCGAAACACTGAACAGTGGAAACGGTTTACTTCTCTCGCCGCCGCACAACAATTCGGGCCACCACCATCTTCATCACCAGCAGAATCAACGCGGTGGGAATGTTGGTGGCGGTGGTGGTGTTGGTGGTGGTGCCGCTGGCGGCAGTCATTCCACCGCTGCTGGTTCAGGTGAACACAACATACAAATAACGCAGCCAATTAGTGCACCATCATCACCGCTAGCTTCGCCGGGCGCTATTAGCAGCTCGGCGTCATTCTACTTGCCGCCACACACACACTCGACGGCAATAACTGCTGGCACCGTAACGACACCGAGCGCAAGCAGTGCCACCGGCAGCGGCTCGTATGTTTGTACAGCTGCACAGCACAATAATTTAGGGGCATCGTTCGTTGGCAGCAGTTCGAATATAACCGATACAGCAGACCCCAATTGGCAGGCCTCAAAGGCGACTGTACTCGAGCGAAATGCGGCAATGTTTAACAATGAACTCATGTCGGATGTTAAATTCGTTGTCGGTGGTGATTTTGGTGAGATTTTGTTTGTTTGGAATTATGTTATTATGTTATACAATGTTGACTGAGGCCATACTTATTTACACTCCAGAACAAGTTCAAACTATACCAGCGCACAAATATATATTAGCGACGGGTAGTTCAGTTTTCTATGCTATGTTTTATGGTGGATTAGCTGAGAATAAGCAGGAAATCAAAGTGCCCGATGTTGAGCCATCAGCCTTTTTAACATTGTTAAGGTGAGTGTTTGTTGTGCGGCGGTCCGGCGTGTATTTTATGATGTTAATATTGAGGAGGTTTTTGTTTCAGATACTTGTATTGTGATGATATTCAACTGGAACCTGATAATATTTTGGCAACATTGTATGCTGCCAAAAAATATATTGTGCCACATTTAGCGCGTGCTTGCGTTAACTATTTGGAAGTTAAATTGACGGCAAAAAACGCCTGCCTACTTCTCAGTCAATCGCGTCTTTTCGAAGAGCCCGAACTGATGCAGCGATGCTGGGAAGTCATCGACGCTCAAGTGAGTAGTAATAATAGGAGGAGGTGGAGGGGGAGGAGAAGAAAGTGGTCACCAATATAGTTCCTTCAATTATGAAAAAAAAAAAAAAATTGTTTCCATTCACAGGCCGAAATGGCGATTAAATCGGAGGACTTCGTGGACATCGATCTGAGAACATTCGAATCGATTTTGTCGCGTGAAACGCTGAACTGCAAAGAAATTCATCTCTTTGAAGCAGCGTTAAATTGGGCTCTAAACGCATGCCAGAAGAAGGGGATCGACCAGACAGCTCAAAATAAGCGTAGTGTTTTGGGTTCAGCCTTGCACTTGATACGCATTCCAACAATGACCCTGGAGGAGTTCGCGAACGGCGTTGCACAAACGGGCATTCTCACCTCGCAAGAGACAATCGATATGTTTTTGCATTTCACCGCCAAAGTCAAGCCGAATTTGAGTTTCCCGACACGAGCGCGCGATGGTCTGAAGACACAAGTATGCCATCGTTTTCAATCGTGTGCATATCGCTCGAATCAGTGGAGATATCGTGGCCGCTGTGATTCCATTCAATTCTCAGTCGATCGCAGGTGGGTGGTGGCGATATATATTTTGCTCTCGAAGAAAATTTTAATATTGATATCTCTATTCATAGAATATTCATCGTTGGCTTTGGCCTCTATGGTTCGTCGACCGGTGCTGCCAATTACAATGTTAAAATCGAACTAAAACGCCTGGGACGCACTCTGGCCGAGAATGAAACGAAATTCTTTTCGGATGGATCGAGCAATACGTTCCACGTCTTCTTCGAGAATCCCATTCAAGTCGAACCGGATTGCTATTATACAGCATCCGTAATACTCGATGGCAACGAACTGAGTTTCTTCGGCCAAGAGGGAATGTCAGAAGTATGCATGGGAAATGTAACATTTCAATTTCAATGCTCATCGGAGAGTACGAATGGGACCGGCGTTCAAGGTGGCCAGATACCTGAACTGATATTTTATGGACCTACTCCGGCGACTGCGCTAAGCACATCGACAACATCGTTGTGCGCATCGCCCATTGGGGCTGCGGTCAACAGTGCTGGCAATAGTAACACAAATAATAATAGCAATGCAAATGCTGGTATTTTAGCTACATGTGATGAAATGCTTACAAGCGGCAGCAGTGATGGCAATGGCGGCGGCACATGCAGTCCTTGAGTGATATTTGTTCAGAAAACAAAAAAATCTCAATCTCATCAAAATGAAAACATACAACAAAAGACAGCATAAAAACCCACAACAACAACAGCAGTAGCAGCAACAAAAACAAGGATATTCTTGGTGTTTGATAACAAAAGTGAAATTTCAATTTTAAGTCAAAACAAAAATGGTTAGATTAGATTTTAAGAATGGAAGTGCAAAATGCAGGTCTAAACTTTTGAAACAAACAAGTCTGTTATGAATGAATTGAAGAGAGAAAATAATTCAAATTATAGTTACAGTTGATAAACTAGAAGTCTAAAAATGGATTTGGTTTCAAGATGTAGAAGTAGCTCGTATATATAGTCATATTAAATAGAAAGGAGGGCCGCAAAAACGATCACTTTTTTGTGGAAATCGAAAGCACACACTCCAAAAAAAACAAATATTAAGTTTCGAAGAAAGGCATACGTACAAGACTAGTTTCTAATAAGTGATCAAGTGCGAAGTGCGATTATATTAGAGAGCCAGGAATAATTCCAGAAAGACAGCTTAAGTTCAACTTTTAATTCTATTGGTTTCTTTAAAGTATTCCCACAAGAGACAAATATAAAAAATATTGAAATTAGCATTTTGTTCAACACAAATGAAACCGAAAATAATATATATTTTTTGTACTTTTTGAGGGTTTCTTTAATTTCGAATGAACCAAAAACTTTATAATCAAATACAGCTCGATTCTAAATATTCCCGGGAATTTTTTCGCAGCGGATTTGAGAAAAGAAATCATCCTATTCTAAACACAAGGGGAAGTGAATATAAAGGGAGCGAGGATTTTTAAGCAAAGGTCTTCATTGAAGCTAAGATTACTTCCTTTTCCACGGAGAAAAAGATTTAGGGAAAAAATTCATTTAGAATAGGGCAGATCAGTACTTCTAAACTGAATGGATTCAATAATCTAGGGCTGGAAACTAATACAACTGGAATACCTTTTCGATTTGAAAGAGGGCCGCTTTAAACCTAAGCAACTGAAATGACGAACAGCTCTTAGAGCGCAAGCCAAAAAGGATGTAAATGAAAAATGGCACTATTCTTTCGTCAAAAATAAAAATTCTAAAAAGAGCATAACTGCACAGACTTCATATGCTGATGAATGTGGATAATGAAAACTAAATTTTTGATATATTTTCCATAGAACTCTCGAGTGGAAAAATGCAAATTCCACGTCAGCAGGAACTTTAATTTAAATACCTAAAAATTTAAATTTCTATATACAATCAAATGAACTCATATATTGCTTTTACATTTATATACATATATACACAACAAAAAGAAAAACTAAACTGAAAATATTTAATGCATTTATAAAGTTAAAGTATTTTGAGAACTCTTCGAGAAAACCAAAAAACCAATATTAATCGAAAATAATTACATAAATTATATTCAATTTTCAATATACGTACGTAGATATTTTATGATATTTTCCTCTCGGATCACAAAAACAAAAGAAAATATTTATTGCAAAAGAAAGATCATTTCAAAGTGAATTTCGTTTATTAGCCGATGGACTGCAATTTAAGCATTAGAAAATTTACATCAAGTAGCAATTTTAATTTTTTTTAAATGTAGAACGACTTAGCTTTCTCGCAATTCGTAGAGTATTTTCCACTAAGTACACAAACGGTAGCTTATTATTGCAACTTCAAAGCGCAAAGCCAGCAAAATGAATTAATTATGAATTTGATTTTTTTTTTTCTTTAAAAATAAGTTAACGAACTCTTGTCATTTGAGTATAAGACTTGTAGACTATCCGAAACCCCCTTTAATGCACGCATATTATAAAATGGAACTCCTTTGTCTATTTTTTCTCTAATTCGAAACAACATTTCGGAATTATTTAGTCATTTTTCCTGACATTTGTACTTTCTGTAGGCTTAAGTACCTATTACAAAATAAAGATTTTCGAGTTATTAGCGTTTTAATTGATGTTGGAAGTCACTTCAGTTTCGAACACAAAACTGGGGAAATTTGTTAACCGAAGGTTGGTGTTCCCAGAATATGCTTTCAAGCTTTTTAGCTATACTTCTTTCAAAGTCAATAATTTGGTTGCATATAAAGATGCTTCAATATTGAAACACTCCAAAGACGGGATCGTCAGTGCCTCATGCAGTTGAGTTCGAAATCTTTTAAAAATTACTTAATATAAGATTGCATGACAGTTTCTTTAGCAATCAAATCATTGCAGTTGTGGCAGGATCATGGGGAACAATATACATACGAATCGTAAAGCCTATATTCGAACACAAACTAAAGATTTAACAGATCATAATATGAACTGGATACCTTTGTACATGACGATGGATATACAAAAGGCCTTTCATTTGTTGGGAATCGGAAGGCTGCACAGTGAAAATTGGTAAACAGAATATAGGAGCCCCAGTTCTGGACTGGATATAACCACTTTTATTCAAAGGCAACTATGTTTGAAGAGAGCTTCTCAACAGTCGATACTGTTTTGGTAGTGTTACTATCAGGCGATTCTAAATAATCCCGGGGAGTTTTTCCGTGCGGGATTGGAAAAAATGCTGCAATTGAAAGCACACTGGAGAGTGAATGTAAAGGAACAAAGTATTTTGTACTTTGTGAAGCAAAGGTCATCACATTTTTTCCTTAATTGAAAAATTTCTGGGGAAAATCTCTCGGGAATATTCATTTAGAACAAGGCTGTATAGGATTAGACTTCAAAAAAGCATATGACATCGGTAGAGATACTATAAAGGTCCAAAGAACTAAAAAAAAAAGCAAACAAAGCGAGCAAGATGACCCTATCTATGCTTATCCGAAGCGAGCTGTTGGTGTGAAAAATCCAAACCTTATTTCGCCCTGCAAAGTGGTAAAGGACAATCATCATTTCAAATGGCCTCAGAAATCAGTCGGAAGAGATTTTTCACTATCACAATACCTAACAAAGTTCTTGCTAGACTTATTTTTTAGATTAAGTATAAATTTTCCTAAACCCTAATTGCTATCAGGAACCTACAATCCAATTATTATGAGTTGTTCTAACTTTTATGGATTGATTGAAGCCACAACACAAATTGCCAAATTAAGAATGCCATTAATTCTAGCTGAGTAAACAATACCATTGAGGCCTTTCATTACTTTCTACCCCCGAAAGATTCTCTTGCTTATAAGTAAAATAAGAAGATTGCTCACTCACCGACAGCTGGAATATTGATGCAGAGTGCATTCGACAGCTTCAGATAAGCTCGACCCAGTTCATAGGAGCATATTTGCTGAACATCACTTATGTCAATGAGGAGATCTGTGGAAGATGATCTTATTGTAAACAACGAACGTTTATGTTTCAAAATGTACTCACGTGAGGTGCCTTCCGTGCGGCAAGTAATGTAGACGCAAGCTGCATAGATGTGTGTACTCTTGCGGCCACGCGTCAAGTGCCGCATGAGGGCCATCTTGAAGAAATTGAGTGCCGTGTCAATGTAGTGTTGCTGCGTCAATTGCAATTGCTGGCAAAGATGAGTTATTTCCTTTTTGGCCTTCTTCAACGTAACCTCGCGTGACTCGTTGCTAGACCCGACCTGGAACTTGCCATAGCCATAGTTGGTAGCACCGCCAGTGGACTCAGCCGAGACGAATTGTCCAATCGCCGAAGCTCCATGGCCAATTTCTTCGAATTGAATTTCGGATACTATCACGGAGTCTTCAAGAACCGAACCGCAGTTCGTGCACACTGAATCTCCTCTGGCATTGTCCTCTTCGATGTCTGTGGAACCACAGTTGCGACATCGAACCATCGACGACATTGTGAACGTGTTTTCCTTTGTTTTTTCTTTAAATCGAGAAATCGTTTACTTTGAGTTCTTTCGGAAGTCGAGAAAAAACATGTGATATCAGCTGTCGACAGGGTTGTCGATCAAACAAACTACTTTTCGTCGCGTACTTGTTCAGGCTCAATGGCTGGTTGTACACCAGTCTAAATGCTCAGCTGCGTGCGTGAAAGGCCAATTGTAAGCTTTTCGAGCTGTAGCACATAAATTCAGTATTACGGGCCCTCTCCAGCTCTGTCAGAAATGAAAAACTTCATATTAAAAAAATAGCTTAAGAAATGCTGAACGAATTTTTGTGTCAGAAATTTTATGTTAACAGTCTCCAGTTCGTCAAAAAGTAGTTTCTGTTTTAGCTCCCTTTTTTGCTGTAAATAAAACACAAATTTTTCTGTTAGAAATATTGAATTTTCCGTTCTTTCTGAAAGGAGTTTTGACAGAAGAGGCAAGTTCAAAAAAAATTAAATGGATTTAACAAGGTTCAATGTGTAATTTTAGCGTTCAGAAATGAAATAAATGATATAAAAAATTTATAGATATATAGATTGTCACTATTGCATAAAAAAATTAAATTATGCTACGTTTTTTCCTTTAAGGAATATCAAGAAAATTCCTACTGAGATTCCTTACAGAGCTGGAGAAGGCCCTTTAAGCGCGATATATGACGTATTTTAGTTTAGCACTTTACGGTTTTATTGATTAAGTACGATGATATGTTGAATGTTATTAAACAAAACAAATATCGATAGAAAAGAGCTTCTCGAAATAATTGTGATGTCATACAGGCATGCTCTAGAAATCGAATCCCCATTAAAAAAAATTTGAAATAGATAAAATTTCTATGGAAATCACATTGATTTCGAAGTTTTTTATTCGGACTTCGATTTCTAGAGCGTGCCTGATATTTAGGCTAGGCGCCGACTACTCAATTTTTAGTTGGCCAATTTTTAGTTGGAAAAGTGCTCTTGGGCGCCGACTATACAATTTAAAATTGGGAACTTTCAATTCAATTAATTTATTATTAATTAACTACATAATAATTTGTTAATTACTCGGTACCATGTGTTTATAGAACACTACCAACTAAAAATTGAGTAGTGTGCGGCGCCCCATAAGAACGTATGTAACACAACACACTTGGCCAATTTAAAATTTGTGGCAAAACACAAATTTTTTATTGGGTCAACTAAAAATTGGAATGTCGGCGCGCTCTCATATAGTTCTGTGTGCCACAAACACCCAACTTAAAATTGTTCAACTGAAAATTGAGTAGTCGGCGGCTAGCCTTAAAGAGAGGAACATTAGCAGCTTCGCAAATTGTGGGAAATGAGAAATTTGTCACACAACTGTCAAAATGTATATGAAAATTTACGTTGGGAAAAGCTGCGAAGGCATTTTCGAAGCTGCATGAGTACCACTATTGTTTTTTGCGGCAAATCAAGGCTTCCATTGCTTCCAAACAAACATTTCTCGATTTTTCACCATTTGTGACAATTTTTCGCCAGATTGCAGCGAAATTTTCATGAATTCAGAATTTATATGTGAATTTAGAGTACACCGTGGAGTAATGCGAGAGGCTCTGAGTTCAACTCCCAGTTCTGTCGTGGTTTGTCGGTTTGAAAGCGACGGGTGTTAATATGAAAATACCGGGAATACTGAAAATTTTTACTTGCCACCATCGAATTTATGCTGAAACTAATGCTATTTTTCACTCGTTTTTGCCTTTTCAATTTAGACAAACTCCATATTTAACGTCACAATTTAACTACCAAAAAATCTGATCACTACTTCCAAATTTTTTTTACATATATCGGTTTGATCATTTTCGAAAATTCGCGAAAAACAGATAACCGGTTTGCACACCCATAGTTTTAATGCATTTATTTATACACATCCAAGCTCTTTTTATTCTATTATTTTTATTCCATCTTTTTAAAATTTTGGATAGACGCTCGTTCAAACATCGCTCTTTGGATCATCTCAGGAAGATTTTCAATGATCTTCGCATTCTGAAAATTTTAGATTTTTTTAAGTCTTTCTTTTTAATATAATTCATTGGGTTGCTTACTTATCTTAGCCTGGCATTCATATAAAGACATCTCGCAAGCATTTGAAAAAGTCTTCTCGAAGCCGGTACACACTGCACTTACGGGATTAAAGACTTGAGGACATAAAAATGAGCAATCGTCATCCAATGCGGCAGCTGTCGCAAAAGCGATGAGAGCAAAGACCAACAATAATTTGAAATACAATCCCATTTTCAGATGATTCAAACCGCCGCGTTCAGTCAACAAAAACGAATTACAGTCTAATCTTTTTCGGCAAAGTTCTTTTATAGTTAAAAATTCGACCCAAAAAACAAAAAATTAAAAAATAAATGCAAACCTTTCCATATCATTTTTGGAAGTGATCACTTGAAAGCTAATCTATTGTCGCAATCATAAACAAAACTTGAAAACTTTTTTTGCTTATCTTCGCATCTTCGCACGCAATTGGCAATCGACGCATAAACATTAAATTGAGCTATAATCAGTTCAATTCAATTTAAATATAAAGAAAAATTTAAATTTGACATTATTCAATAAAAAAGGGGAAACATTTTAAGCTTTTAAGCATAAATAATGCATCCATGCGAGGAGAACTACTTACATTTTGTTCAGTAAAAAAAAAATGAAGTCGTGGAAAATCCTTTGGGCTGGTGAGTTAAATATAAGGGGTGTTCACAAAGGCGTCGGAAAATAGTAAAGTCGGAAAATCGGAAAATTTTAGCTGCTTAAAAAGTTGTGGAAGATCCAAAAAAGTTAAAAACATTTTTTAAGAAGTTGCAATTTTTCGATTTTTCGACTTTCCAACATTTTTAACACGCCTTTGTGAATACCCCTATTGACCCCAAAGTTTTGCTGAATTTTTACATTAGGGGTGGTTACAAAGGCGTCGGAAAATAGTAAAGTCAGAAAATCGGAAAATTTTAGCTGCTTAAAAAGTTGTGGAAGATCCAAAAAAGTTTTAAAACATTTTTAAGAAGTCGCAATTTTCCGACTTTCCTACGTTTTGAACACGCCTTTGTGAATACCCCTATTGATAAAGAATGGTTGATCTGTCGCAACAAGAAATAAAAATAGTTGAGAATGCAAAGAAAACAAAAAACTATTTGAATTGTTTTGATTTCAAAACGAAAAATAATTGTAAAAAAAAAATTATATGCTAAAAACTCTGGCAACAGAAGCCTTTGGCTTTAACTTCTATTAAATTTTAAATTACAGTGTGAAATTTTTAAAATTCCTTTCCGTTTAAATTCTTTTTAAGTCGCTAATTGATTCCAAATTCCCCCTTTGAACTCGTTCAGAGATTCATCGTTCTTCTTAAAACATAGTTCTCCTCATAAATCTCATAGTCAACACATGCCGTCCCGGTAGCCTGTGCATTCTAAAAATTCAGAATAAATAAAACTTTTATTGCGTCACAAAAAAAATTGATATTAAATAAATTTCTTACTGTTTCCAGTTCTGCAATTTATAATTTCGTAGAGACACTTATTGCCAACGGTTTTTTCCATTCCGTTACAAGTTCCACACACAGGTCTGAAATCCACAGGACAGTTAGTCGGACATCTTTTGGCGGCTGATACGGCCGCGACAGTCAGAAAGACGAAGAACAACAGGCATTTGAGTGAGAACTGCATCGTTGATTTACACGATTAACACAAATAGCTGAAGTAAGATCAACACGCTATTTATACATTATTTTATACAGTTGATGCAAAAAGTTGAACATCAATCGAAAAATATATGAATCGTTTTTCACTGCGATGTTACTGATTATTCGAAAACAGGGAGATTTTCAGTTAGAAAAGTGCTTGGAAAAGACCTAAGAAGGTCGAAACAATTATTTTTGATCTTCTCAATAAAGAATTCTATCTACAGCAAAATTATATTATAATTTCCTTTGCAATCATGAATCGAGTATATAACGTTTCTTTAAACTATCATAAATATATTGATCCACCCTCGAACTACCTCTTACTCTCTGATATTCTCCAGTCATTTTAAACAGGGCGTGCAACCGGAACCGAAACCGTAACCGTAACCGATTTTAATCGGTTTATTTTCCTAACCGAAATAAAACCGAAACCGATATTTTGTTTTTTTGGGAACCGGTTCCCGAACCAAAACCGAAACACCGAAACCGGTTCGAAACGGTTTCTGAAGCAATTTCCAACATCTTCCCCAAAATTTCATTTATTTCATGGTCGCTCATTAATGCGCCACATAAACATTCAGTCTGACTGATCAGTCACCCGTGTGCGTGTTTATGTACTCTTGCCTATACATTTCCCTTCATGTGTCGGTGTGCCGCACACGTGCTTTTTTCACTAAAACAATTAACTGACTCATTCAGTCAATGTTTATGTGACTCTTAATCAATTACATACTATGTTTACATGACCACTTGATACGTATTTTCTCGACACGTTTAAGACTATCTGTCTTTTTTTGCCACCAGTAAAAATCGTGTGGGCAAACAGACAGATAGACTTAAGTGTGTCGGGTGAACACGTATCTAGCGGGTCGTGTCAGTCCCTAATGTTACCAGTACTAGTCGCTCATAATTCCATTTTAACGTTTTTAACATGGGCCTGTCATTGGACACGGGCCGGTCTGCAAAACGGCCAGTCCTTTTTGGGTCAGTTGTCGTGATTTGATCTGGTTTTAGGCTAGTCAAATAAGGACAATAGAAAACCTATTTCTTAGTTAATTAACTAAGTTGACGAAAGTGTCATTAACAGACTACCCTTAAACCAACCCGTTTATTACCGACCGCTGGCTAGCCGAATTTGATGGACCGAACTGCCAAAATGTATAACCGGTGGCATTTGGAACGGTCACAGGCCAGTCCTTCTTAGGAAATTGGCCAGCTCATTACTGCAGGGCTCACATAGTATTCACAAAGCCTCTCAAACATTCCCTGTAGCAAGCAGTAGGTAATTTTTCTTAAAAGAACTAGTACTTTTACTAGAGCTATCAGGACTAGTGCAACTTTTGGTACAACTTCCACCATATTTATACCATGTTTCAATGGGTTTTTCTTTAAAATAGTTTTTTTTTTTTAAATTTAATTTTGACACTGAAAATTCTTACAAGCAAATTGTGATGTTCATTTACCTTGTTTTCTAGTTTTAATACCTCGTGAGAGTGCAAAAAAATATATCCCATAGGAGAAAACGAAAAACAGTAGTAATTTTCTCCATGAAATCACTAGTATGTAACTAGTGCAAATGTAACCAATTGTCGCCCAACAAACTAATACTATACCGGGGTAAACAGTACTAGTACTTTTCTATGCTTTATATTTGATGCTGGTTTTCTGCAGATTTTTATATGGACAGGGGTATAGAAAATAACTAGGACTGGTGGATCTTGCACTAGTAAATCACTAGTTGCACTTCCTGAAGGGGTTCTTACCAAAATGAATGTTTATGTGCCGGTTGATGTAGGTACTGCCCGTTTTCTTGCCTATAAAATATTTACAACCGTTTTGTTAACTAAACAGATCCAAACAATATCACCTCAATTTGCATTTAGTGCTTAGGTTTGAGTTGGGGCTTAGCAATGATTAAATGAAAATAAGACTTCCTGCTTCTCGTGGTGAAAAGCATTCTACAGATCAAAAATGGATTTAAAAAACACTTAAGATATTGTCTACTCAGAAAAAATTTACGGTTGGATGCATTTTTAAATGCACGCTCCCAAGTTCGATATATTCAAGAATTAATTAATTTTTTTTTTTACATTGGCTTATTAAAATTTGGGATGGATGGTATTTGGATTATCCCGTGATGCATTACAATTACACCCAGAGAAAATCCTCATAAAATCAATAAAAATCAATGTGAAACGTTAACGAAAGTCCAGTAACGTAGAAAAATTTTGATTCAATATGGAACACCATTGAATTAATGTGGCGTAATATCGACGATTTTTATATAGAAACCATATTAAAATGATATTTTTCGGTATTGAATTAATATTAGATTCTACGTATTTGTGATATGAATTCTTGTAAAAAATCAGGTCGGTGGGTTCAATCCCTGCTCCAACAAGCGTCGATTTTTTTTGGGGGGAAAAGTAGATAATTTGACATTTACATTATTTAAAAAACTGAGAAATAATGAATATTACCAAAATTTTTATGCTTAAGAAATTAAAAAAAAAAAAGATTCTATAGGATTTTCTTGAAAGAGCTTGTGCGTGACATTTTTGGAAGGCCCGACCGAAAGTAACTTGTTTTATTGGTTCGCGTCCAACTTAAATAGTTTCTCCCAGCATTTTTTCGCTAAAAATGACTCCCCTGTTTTATTCTCCATTTTTCCACAAAGTCTTTGGCCTGCGGCAGGGTTCGAACTCGGACCTTCCAGATTACAAGTCTAGCACACTTCAACTTCGCCACAGTGTTGCCAGGTTGAGGGATATTTCCCATTTTGAGGGAATTTTTGCACCAAATATTGGCAAAAGGGAAAAAGGGATTTTCGTTGCTTTGTTGAATACGATAGAGGGATTTTTCAATAATCGATACAAAGCCTTAAGTGGATCATCCACATTCGAGCAATCTTCTGCGAGCGGCTCGGATCGATGCAATGCTCGATCGTATGTGGTAATGTTGGTTGATGAATTGGCTCGCTAACATGACCTATTATGATCGAGCATTGCATCGAGCCGAGCCGCTCGCAGAAGATTGCTCGAATGTGGATGTGATAACGAACTTTTAGTACGTATTTATTGGTAATATGTATATACATATATCATATTCTATATTTCACTTTGGGGTTGTAATAGGAATTTTCAAAAATTAGAAAGTTGGGCGCGCCTCAAATTCACCTGAAATTCAAATGGGATATAAACCAAATTATTCATGTATGCTTGCTCCTGGTAATAAACATCCTCTCTAAAAATTTTAGCGATCGGCCTATAATTATAATTAGGGGTGGCAAGAGGGTAGTTCTCATGAAGAAATTGAACAAAGATGAGACCCTTAATGGCCTTTAAAATCTCCCCACCAACTTGCCTTAATAGTAGTGGTCTTGGGGCCTTTTCAAACGTACTATTTCTTTAAATAAAATATGTAATTTTACGAAGCTACCTTAAGGTTTTAATGTTAAGAAATATAGCGATGATCAACATTTTATTACGGAAAAATATGTTTTTGTTTGAGGGGATTTTCGTGGGAAATTTCTATCGGTCACTGAGGGAAAAAAGGGATTTTTGTTTGGTTTTCGAGGGAAATTTGGATCTGAAGTACTGGCAACACTGCTTCGCCATCGCGAGATCTGATTTGAGCTTGCTACGTTTATTATAACAATGTAAGTGCAAAACAACTGCTCAATAAGGGGATCTTATCGATTTTATGGGGTCATATTCTTATGTGTGAATAGTTTCCATATTAATTTAATAACGTTTCTTATTGATTCAATAGGTAGCAACGTAAATTTCAACACAATTCACGAATTAATATGAAAACAAACTCAAATCAATATGGCTCAACTTCAAATCAATGTAACTTTAACATACTCCACGAAATGTATGGAAACTACATCAAATCAAAGTTGAAAATTATTATTGTAATATGTTTCGGTATTATTTTTCTTCTATATTGAAACATATTGAATTAATATTGGTCGGATTTTATTTTAAGTTGCAGACTTTCCCTCAGTGTACATTCTAAAATTCAAAAAAAATAAAACGTCAGCTCCTTGTTTGAATACAATTCATGAAGTACTTACTTCTCTTAGTCTGGCATTCATATAAAGATTGCGCGCAACCATTTGAGAAAGTTCTTCGAACGCCGTCACAAATTGCGCTTACTGGACTATAGTCTTGAGTACATGCAAATGAGCAATCACCATCCAGTGCGGCAGCAGTTGAAAAAGCGATGAGAGCAAAGACCAACAATAATTTCAAATACAAAGCCATTTTCAGTTAAATTAAACCGACGCGTTCAGTGAATAAAAACGAATTCCTGTCTAATATTTTCAAGCAAGGTTCTTTTATACCTGAAAAAGTAGCGAATATAAAATCGAAAAAATTACCTACTGAATCTTGTCTGAGCACGCAATTATTAACCCATAGAAATTCTCAAAGCCCTTTGATTTTTCGTTCAAAATTCAAACGAATCGAATGAACTCATACAGCTTGTAATTAGCCTATTATATTGGCGTACTTCACCAGATTTAATTGCCGGTAGGATGATTGTTATTGTTTTCATATCAAAATACTTATAAAGTCATAAATTGCATATTAGCTCCGTAGAACATTGCCATCGATAGGTTTGAAAATGCAATTGTAGCAATTGAAGTGACAAATAACAAATTTTACAGGGCAGCGTTTTCTCTGATCTTATTTGCATTGATTGGCATTCAAATGATACAACTTACCCGGCATTATCTCCATAATTTTTGAGATTATCGTCTCTATACTTTACTAGGTGACGAGTTTCAGGCTACATATGACTACATATACTTTATTGGGAGAATTGAGAAAACATCGGCTATTTCTCTTCCAGAAGAGTCGCGTAAACATCTTCTTGACGACTGTTCTACCAAATGTCGTTAAAACTCTAAAGGAAGCATTTAGAGTATGGGCATTTCCATGATGACATATGGCATTTAAAGTGAAAATCAAATTTTAATTGGCAGAAAATGAATAAAATTTTTGTAGGTCTCTTTAAGATCTTTTTGGAGGAAAATTCAAGTCCGCTTAGCGACCTACATGTAAGGCCTCAATGAAAAGAAATTTAAATCATGCCCGAAGTTTTCGTTATCTTATTCTTTTAAACGCCGCCCCTTCTTGCGAAATTCGGCACTATTTTTCACTATGAAACGTCCTACTATAACACCCTAATCTTTTTATTTTGCTGGCTTTTTCGGTGCTGAATTCGAACTTAAATCGAAAATTTTCAAATGTAAAGGCAAAGAAAGCGAAATTTTTGCCATTCTCCTTCAAGGTACATACAATGTAAGTGTACATACGTTTGTTCATATATCGAATTGAAAGGATTGCCCAACTGCCATGTTCTTGTGCCGCTATCCTCAGATTGCTTAATTCCTACTAACTTAAATGGACTTAAAATAACAAAATGTTTCGAACATTTCTTCTTCAATACGAATTGGCAGCTTTTGCGCCGTCAGGTATAGAAACGTACACGGAGTGTGGTCTTGCGGTTCAAATCTCATTCTAAAATATTTCCAACATACGCGCCTGGTAAGGGCGTACTAGCTTTGCCGTAAGCATGGAGATTCGTGTCACGCAGCTTCAGCTAAAATTCCCACTAAACAAATACAATAAAAATATGTGAAAAACACTTTGTATCCCAGCAAACATTCTGAGTCCTAAAAGACTCATATATAAATCCTTATAGGCGTCGGAGCCCTCATAATGAACTCTTTTAAGAGTCTTAAAGTGCGGGTTTCGCTTTTTCCGAAGGTCGTCTTACATGAGTCCGAAGTTATATAACGAAGGAAAACATTTTGGAGTCATATATGACTCTTTCTGCTCTCATATCTGACTCTTATTTCCTTCTTAATATGAGCCCTATATGACTCCCATCGCACTCATATCTGACTCTTTTTTCCGCTCATATAAGAATCATATTTTTGACTCATTTCGGACTCATAAGCATGAGGTTATTGTCTTTTCTATATATATATTTCAGACTCATTTCGGACTCATATTTCGGATCACTCAGAAAATGTTTGCTGGGTTGTAGTTCAGCAAAACGAATAAATTTTACTTTAAATGCAAGCCATTTCAATTGATGAATTTGAGATATCTACTTAATCCCAGACTTATCTTGATTCGAACGATATCTGATTTGGTCGATTTGAAATCAATGCACAATTTTGGTACACTTGGTCATATCCAGGGCTCAGATTTTGTTGTGGCTACGACGGCAACCCTTTCTTTTTAAGAGTAAATTTAAGAAACTGAAATGTAAATCAAAATGAGGTTTTATTCGCCTAAGTAAAAGGCCAAGTTGCATCTATAAATATAAAGCATACTTTATGGGGCAAAAATCTTTCTTACCATCACTATGCGAACAAGTTTAGCAAAGTTGACCGCTTCAAACCGCTTTTCTTCCTTCAAAAAAATTCATATTGAAGATAAAAATCAATTTGAATCTTAAATTTGTGTGATTTGAACCAAATTGTTAGCCCATAAAGTATGCTTTAAAATTATGAAAGCAACAAAAACCGAGCCCTGGATATGTCCATGTGTACCTTCATTGTGCATGTTATCTAGAATTGAATTGCAACAGCAAAAATTAGCCTTGAAATGTGAAAGATATTCTTAAACACTTATCCCCTTATTCATAATCAAATTTTAGATTTAAGACATTGTTTAAAATCTGTTTTTGTATGGAAATTTGACATTGTAACAGTGTTTTAAATTTAAAATTTGATTATGAAAAATTTAAGCAAATTATTATTTTTGATCCAAAAACGGTGTTTTAAAGTAATAACCTGAGGTAAGAAAGGAAATATTTAAATTCGGCACCTAAAAGTATACATTTTAATATTTAAAAATATCATTTAAAGCCATTATAAATGGAGCTTAATTGAGGCTTTAAAGATATACGCACATCTTGCAAACCCCTAAAGATGTGATTTAATCGTCAAACCCGCATGAATGAGCAGAACTGTCACTATCGCCAATTTACCAAAAATTTAAATGCATATTTTTGGGTGCTGAATTATAATATTTTGTGTTTCCCTAATCATAGACTTTAATTGTGAATATCTCCACGATGCGGAATCTAATCACAATGTTGTTTTGGAAAGAAAAGCTTGGGAGAATATATTTTGAGACCAGTCCAAAACACGAGTTTTTACCTCATGTATATGATATGAGTACAAACCGGGAGTAAAAAACTACCAAAGAACTGCGTTGTGCAAGCGGCATCTTACAGCATAACAGCTATGTTAAACTGCCTGTTGCTGCATCTATCGGTTAAACCGTGATGTATATTTTCGTTCTGAGGAAATTAAATCTAGACCTGTTAAGCATTGTATTAGAAAATTGAAAAGATTTTTTCTCTTCTGCAACGTCCACGTGGTCGGCATTTTTGTCTTCAACAACGAATATTCCTCGAAATGTTGCAACTCTCTCTCTCTCTCTCTCTCTCTCTCTCTCTCTCTCTCTCTCTTTGGTTTTATTACTCTCTGAAATATTTATCTTAATTTCTATAAAACGAAATCCTTCGCAGCAAAGAGCTCAGAGAAGAGCAGATGCTGTACAACAAATTTCCGCAGTCAGCGAGTGAGTGCACGTTAGGTCCAATTCAAACTGGAAGCATCCGAGAAATTCAGTCGGCTTGATTGCTTAAAGCTGTTCGGAAGCTCTTGCTTTACCGAATTGAAGAAGCAATGATTAAGGGCAAATATTACCAAGCTATTTAAAAATGATTTAAATAGAAAAAACTTTCAAATCCCATTAAAAAAAAAAAATTGAAATATTAGGTCTGTTCCACTACTGCACGAAACTGCCCAATTTTTTGAAAACTGTATGAAAATTGGAAAATTTTTTCGTTCAGTACGGGAACAGGCTTTTATTTAAATATGATTTAAACAGCGTGGTAATATTAGCACTAAGTAGAAGCCAAGCAGATATGATGACATACCGTCCTTGATACTTTCTCCATAAGTTCAATAGTCATTTCATTTGACAAACGAGCATATAAAAAGATGTAATAAAAATGTTCACTCCACAACTGAAGTGTGGCAAGCTCATTACCCACGCGACACATTATTACAGTTAAGTAAATTCTTACCCCTTTATTCATAATGAAATTTTAAATTTAAAGCATTGTTAAATGTAAAATTTTTATACAAAAATTGAATTTAAACAATTGTGGTATTCACAAAGGCGTTGGAAAATAGTAAAGTCGGAAAATGGGAATTTTTTATCTGTTTAAAAAGTTGTGCAAGATCCAAAAAAAAGTTTAAAAAAATTTTAAGAAGTCGCAATTTTCCGATTTTCCAACGACTCTGTGAATACCCCTATTGTTTAAATGTTCAAATTCCGTACAAAAATTGAATTTAAACAATGATTTAAATTTTAAATTTGATTATGAATACGGGGGTAAATATGTAAGGCTAACAAAAGTGTTAATATTAGGTGTAGTAAAAAGAAATCCATTATTTTTGCATTAAATTGAGGGCTTTATTTAAGATAGTTAGAATGACCCGATTTAGGTCAAATATGCGCCGTTTTGTTCGATAACTTGTTGCCATTCTAAAGGTAATTTCATTATGCCTCTCTCATAGAAGCCCTCGTTCCTATTAGTAAAAAATTGAGACAGTCGAATTTCAGAAGCCTCTCTTGAAGCGAATGTTTCACCAGCAAAATTGTTCGCCATGGACAGAAACAGATGGTAATCACTTGGTGTCAGGTCCGGACTATAAGGTGGATGCAGAAGAACCTCCCAACCAAACTCCCGGAGCTTCTGGCGAGTCACTATCGATGTGTGTGGCCTGGCGTTGCCCTGATGGAACACAATTCCTCTCCTATTGGCCAAAGCTGGCCGCTTATGGGCGATTGCTTCCTTCAGACGGTCCAATTGTTGACAGTAGAGTTCCGAGCTAAGAGTTTTGCCGTATGGGAGCAGCTCATAGTAGATAATTCCCTGCCAATCCCACCAAACACACAGCAAAACCTTCCTGGCCGTCAATCCTGGCTTGGCCACCGTTTCCGCCGGTTCACCGTGTTTCGACCACGACCGTTTTCGCTTGACGTTGTCGTAAGTGACCCACTTTTCATCACCAGTCACCAACCGCTTCAGAAATGGGTCGATTTTGTTGCGGTTCAGCAGCGATTCGCAGATGGAAATTCGGTCTATGAGGTTTTTTTGCGTTAACTCGTGTGGCACCCATACATCGAGCTTCTTTGTGTATCCAGCCTTATTCAAATGGTTCCAAACGGTTTTTTGTGCAATTTTTAGCTCTTTTGCAATCGAAACAGTGCTAACATGACGGTCGGACTCGATAATTTCCATGATTTTATCGACATTTTCGACAATTGGCCTTCCAGTGCGTGGTGCATCCTTGACATCGAAGTTACCGGAACGGAATCGACGAAACCAAAATTGCGCATGATTGGCTGTTACAGTATCAGGTCCATAAACGCTATTCACATTTTCAGCCGCCTGGCTTGCGTTTTCTCCCTTATCGAAGAAAAACTGTAAAATGTAGCGAATTTTCTCTTTGCTGATGTCCATCTTTGACAAGCTCTCAAACAAAACTGAATCAATCAATCAAAAAAGTGTCAAAAAAGCTTTTTAAGTAGGAACTGTTATCTTTCTAATGCCCCCTAGCGGAACACGATCGGACTTATACAACGCGAGATGCAGATAAATAACGCCATCTATTGGAAAAATAATGGATTTCTTTTTACTACACCTTAATATTTTACACGCGTTCGCTTAAAAAAGGCATCACATAATGTTGACCATAATGTGGGCAAGATTTTTTGAAGCTATGACGAAATTTCATGTCGAACTCAGTAGCGTATGCTATGGTATTTTTCCAAAAAGTTATTAAAAAGTTACTCCATGACGCAAAAAAAAGAAGTGTAACCCCTGTTCATCATCTCGATTCAGTGATGGCTCAAAAAAAAAAAATAGACCAAAAATTGTTATCTTTACGAGATTTAACATCTGCTTGGGTAAATTTCAATGAGCAAAATCCCATGAACGAAAAAAATGCTATTGAATTGGATAAAATTTTGCTTTACTATTCTTCAGGAAATGGTAAATTTTTTTTAGAAAATATAAAAAGCAACAAAAAACTTAACAAATTTTTCTTTGTTTTCTTTCTATGTGTTGAAATTATAGGTACACTTATTACCAGGGCTCGGATTTTGTTGCATTTATAAATTTAAAGCATACTTTATGGAGTAAAAATTTTGTTCAACTCAGACAAAGTTAAGATTCAAATCGATATTTAACTTCAATATGAATTCTTTTGAAGGTATAATGAGAAGCGGTTTGAAGTTCAAATTCGGTAAATTTATTCGCAAAATGTTGGTATGAAAAACTTTTGCCCCAAAAAGTATGCTTTAAATTAAGAAATGCAACAAAATCCGAGCCCTGTTTATTACTAGTGAAATATTATAGAAACTATTTAAATTCATCATTCAGCATCATTTTGAATGCATTAATGATCATGTATATATGTAGGTATATATATACTTCATACAGTCATTCAGCAAACTCAGCCCAAAAGTTCCTTCATACATACATGCACATTCGCTTTCATGCTGTTCCTTCAGTTTTTAGTAAACTTTTAAGGACATAAGAGCTGCTGGATAAGAATTAACGCAAGTATTTTTCACACTATGCTCATAAAATTGCATAAACTTATAGCTCAACTGGGGCTATGCATTTTATATCTACGAAGCATACAGCGAAGCCGTTGAAACAAATGTTGCATCCAATTCCTGAAATACATACAATTGTTACAATTTGCAGCATTTAAAGCAATTCAAGCTTTACAAAGGATATATTTATATATCCCAGAGTAGTATAGCATTGTTTTGCTTTTCTCCAGGCAACTTTAACTTATCATGTTCAATTTATGTTCGCAACTTGAAGACTTTTTCCGGTTTTGGAAAAAAAGCCAACTATAACCTCTTTTCGGCCCTACGTAAATTTGCAACACAATTTGTAAAAATTTATCTAGAAGCTTAGAAAGAGGGACAGTCGGCTCGACACACCTAACGACACATTTAAATGTCACATACGCTGTACGTGTCCTACTACTGCTTTATTGGCAGAATTTTGTCTCTCAAGCACTTGCGCTTGGGAAATCAAATTTTGGACATCATTCCTTTAACGCTACGATTTATCTGCACTAAAAAATATTAATAGAATCTGAAGATGACTATACTGTGTTTGCTATCACGATTGTTGGAAGCACAAGAATGTGCACTATCATCAAGCTCTAAGTGTGAAAGGAAAAATGATTTTGTGGCAACAAGCATAACAATTTTTAAAGCTTCGCCCACAAAAAACAATGTCAATGCCTTATGCTGCAAATGCTCTGCGCTAGTCTACACAAAGAGTGACTTCGCATTTTTCCAGAAATTCAAATTTCAAAGAAGGTTTCTTCACTGCCGTAAGCCAAATGGACCTACTTAAATTGCACAAACATTCAATTATACTCCCGAGTCAATCAGGTTCTTAGAAATTCATTTAGTCTCCTTAAGGCTATGATCAATCCGAGTTGGCCGCGTGAAAAAAACTTGTTGACTCGTTTTCATCAAGCGTTCGAAAATTTTCCGAAGTAGTTTTAACTTCCAACGTTCACGTTTGAGTAGTGAATAACGTTCAAGCTATTGCAATGCCCGCAAGCTGTATGCAAGAGAAATTGCATCGCAACTTGAGTTGTAGTCCTTCGATTTCTGCCTTAGCCTTGGGCTATAGCTCACGTACACAGAGTGTTATCGTTTAGTGAACTCGAAATGAAGCACAGAACGCTGATTGATCGGGTATTTCGGAACGGCAAACAAAGTTCATTCAGTAGCTCTCTCTGCACAGTAAAAGTTGCACCCTACCTATACTTCTATGCCTCTTTTGTAGAGGGTATATTGGAAGCATATCTACGTGTGTAGCTACTGAGTGGAGATTCTTTAAATTAAACAGTGCGACACACATTTTTGGGAAAAACGTCAAAAACGTTACGACTTTTTCTATTCCTATTCAAAAGTATCATCCTCAACTTAAGGCCCGATAGATACGCAAATCCCTCGAGAAACAGCAACGAATATCGAACCCTTTTGGTAAAGATGGATGCTTCGTGGAAATTTACAATTATTTATATTTTCATTTTTTATTTGCTTAAGTAATAACTTTAACCTTTGTGTATACAAGTTTTGTTTTAAAAAAAAACCCTTGCTCTTCAAGTCAGTAAAAACGATACCCCACACAATAAAATCCAAGCAGAAAATTGTATTCCGCTTGAGATTATCATAACGCTTTCCATCGGCTCATCCATCTATTTGCCCTCGCACAGGTTGAGTGTGCCTTTCTACAAAAATTGTATTTGTTGAATTATATTGGCAAAGCGATCAAAAGCCTTGAAATCTCAGGAAATCCAAAAACTTTTTTACACCGACCCGAAACGACTGACACGTTGTTTGCTAACCAACTTGTTCGTTCGTTGCTTTAAGCCAAACTCTGGGTCGACACATGCACGTACATGCATGTCTGTTTATTAAGCAGTTTATCCTGGGTGTGATAAATGCGAGGAGCTTAGTTACCCCGGAATGAAACAACGGATGAAAGGCGATTAATGTTAAGGCGATGGGAAGTTTGTGGAAACGAATAAAGCCACCATAGTCTTGTGGTATGGCTTAATTATTTTATGGTTCTTGGAACAATTTTGATTGAAAGCCAAAATGAATTCTACTTTTCTACTTCTAAGGAACTATTTTCAGCAAAAATAAAAAGGATATTGGAAATAAGGGGGCTTGAGGTTTTTGCATTTGCCCGATTCAATTAAAATATGGGTCGTTTTATTCGTTCACAAGTTCAATTTGTAAAGATTTAAATGTTTGCCTATTTTGTGACTTCTTACAGTCAACATTGTCACATATTTAACTAATTCAAGCAACCAGTCCTTCCGATTCATTCAAATAGTTAATTGCCCCATGAATTATTCCCTTTCGCGAATGTTTAAACCCAACAATACAGTCCACCAAAGCGTTTAAATAAAAGCTTTAAGAATTCTATATGAAGGAAAAATTATTGTCTCACGATACACCACAAAAAAACATCAAAAAAAGAGAAGAATGAGAAAAGCGAAAGGCCACTAACACGCTCTTCGGTGGTGGTGCCACTCACTGCAGATCTTTTATCTTGGAAGGAACACTTTCGCCTTTTATTGAGCGCCATAAATTATGGAGCTTAGGCTTTTGTGTGTTTTAACAAAAGAAGGAGAGCTGCGCTCTTCTCAACAGAAGGAACTTCAGTCACCACAATAGTTCTTACAGTTTCAATTTCATTTTTAGCGCGGAGAACGGTTATCATTGTTTCCAGATAAGCTGTCCATGGAGCTGTACGGAACATCCTTGAAATTCAAAAATGCGGACCATGCTGGTTAAAATAGTTTGTTTGCATAATATTCTTTTGCACTTCTTTGCGCTATTGTTAATGACTTTACATGATAGCCGCCGGAACGTTTTCTTCTTTCCCATCCTGAATCGAGTTAAATATAATACTATATTATGGAGAGACTGAACAATAAAATTGTAAAAGCAAGCGTAAAATAAGTAAGTCGACTGATTCTTTTGTTGATAGGGGTAAGTATTATGCGCAAATTTTTTTAGACCATTCATTTTCTTTATCTTTATTATAAAATAATTTGTAAAAACTTGTTTTTGGAGCAGAATTTTCTCTGTTTTATCAAAACCGACAACGTCGAATTTCTCTTCTACATCTCTCTGTATCATTACAAGAAGAAAAATTTGCTTTCTACTACTTTTGTATTGTGTAGAGATCAAAACTTTTTCAAATGAAATTTTTCTTAATTTTTCCTGCACTGAAGAAAGGCTTTGAATGGTTAATCTGAAAACATTGTCCTGCTAGCTAATTGGGTTGATTTGTTTAAATGAAATTACCCTAGGAAGATTTCATTAAGTTCTTTTTATCTTGGTCAATATAACATATGCATACCATAATGTATGAAAGTTAATTGAAGTTTGCTTTACCAAAACTGCATTAAGTCAAAGAATTTGGCTCTCTAAATTTTCGTTCAATCCTTCTTACTATGGTGACAATATTGAAATATATATTATATATTTTATAAATCGAATAAATACTCAGTAAAATTAGTGAAATTTTCTATCTATTTTGATGCTTAATACATAAATACACCTAATATGACTATACGAAAAAATCAATTTAATGTATATAATACCATTTACAACTATACCCGCGAAGTATGCAACGTTTTTTAAATAAATTTGATTTGATTTTCTTAAGTTGATGCATTTGAGTGAGCAAAATGAAAGAAAACATACGGGTATGTGATTTATTTCCCTTTCCCAGGGAAATGAATTCCACTCACAAATTTATGTGATTTATTTCCCTTTCCCAGGGGGAATGAATTCCACTCCCAAATTGATGTGATTTATTTTCCTTTACCTTTAATATCGAAAGCAGATGTTTCACGGAACCACAAAGAATCGATTTAAATCATGAGAACTGTCTGGCGGACTGCGGCATCCTGAAAGGGATTTTGAAGTTTTGTTGATTTTGCGATAGGTGGCATCTAAAAACACTGTAGGGATGACTTTTTAGTGTTCTATTTCCAAAAGTCCCTGAGATATCCTTGAAAATCCTTTTTTAGTAAGCCTTTTTTTAAATTTTATATTTCAAAAAATAATGAAGATAGGAAGATGAAACAAACGTTGGCCAATTTCTAATATAACACGGAATCTAAAAAATTTTTTTTCAATTTTTACACTGAGAAAATTTTTTCACAAAACTAAAAATAAAATTTAAATTTTTATTACAGTGTATTGCCAGTTTGACGCCCATCTAAAATTAAAAAAAAAATACCTCTTAGTATTTGCTTTCATTTAAAAAACAGTTTCATTCTAATTGGATGGAACACGAGTGAGATTTTCAAAAAATTTCTAGTGCATATGGATGCTCTCAGTATTGACATGCTGCGGTAAGCGTGCAAGCTCACCCGACGTATGAGCAATGTTATACGTATATTATGTATACGCAATCAAAACGACTACTTCATTTATTTTGATATAACATTTTTAAATTCCAAAACCATAATTTCTTAAGCTGTCTTGGATGATTTCCGGATGATTTTTATAAAAAAATGCCTTTTTGCACATTTACCGTATGAAAATTTAAAGACAGATGATACAAATTTGCGTGCATATTAACGAGGAATGCTTATATCCAGGATATTCTGTATTTAATTTATAGTGCTATCATTACAATAGAACGCTTCAAATTCAAAAGAGAGATTATTATGGTCCTCGCACTTCCATGGCTCAAAATTTAAGCCAGATCCATAAGCCAATCCAATCGGGATCCAATTTTGTCGGGAATTTTCTTATAGCCAGTGCTCGGATTTTGTTGCAATTATAAATTTAGAGCATACTTTATGGAGTAAAAATGTTGTTCAACTCACACAAATCTAAGATTCAAATAGATTTTCAACTTGAATAAGAATGTTTTTGAAGGTAGAAAAGCCGTTTGAAGTTCAACTTCGCTAAACTTATTCGCAAAATGTTCGTAAGAAAAAATTTTTGCGCCATAAAGTATGCTTTAAATTTGTAAAAGTCACCAAAAATCCGAGCCCTGCTTATAACAAAGTAGGATCTGACTTTTATTCATCTTATGTGTTGACCTATGTCCACGGCTTATTGATCATTTTCAAGATTTATATTCTTCGGACATTATTATATTTTTATTTCTTGCATGGTAGACAAGCAGCACATGGGTGACAAGCATCAATTTTTACCAAGGATTTTTTATTTTTGCGTTGAATAATCCATATCATTTGACGCAATTGGAAAAATCCTCTAAGATTTTTGCAAATTCGGAACACTGAACTCCGCTGCGCTGACTGAGAATGTTTACAGCTGTGGTATGCCGATTCGCAAATTGAAATCCAAAGGCTCACAAGGATATTTGATCTCCCATCGTAGTGGGAGTAAGAGCTTCAAATCGAATTCAATAAAATTTGAAAAAAAACTGCTGGTCAAAATCTCCTCTTTTATCCGAAAATCCTAGTTAATGCCCGCAGAAGCATGCAAAGGAATATATAATCTTTACATGTGAAATGTTACGGATGTGATGTGTGCATGCCGCACACATGGAAAAAGGCCGTCGTGTGCATGTGTGGCATTTAGCAGAAATAGAGCAGTCAATACTTATGTGTGTAGGCGCACAGGCGTTTCAAACAACGAAGAGCAGTTGAGAATTCTATCGGCAAAAGCTATAAAATATATACAACACAACAACAACAATACAAAAATTTACCAGGTGCTTATAAAAATATTGAATAGAATTAAATGGATGCTGGGAATACAGTCCGTTTTTTTTTTTTTCGTGCCAAAATCTTTATCTGCCATATGACCTCAGGATGTCGGAATGTGGCACTTATGGAATTTGTGAAAAGTTTTAAAAATATTTCTAAGCTATTCCCAGACAGCGAGAATAAATGCGTTTTATTTTTAGCTGAAGCATTCTGCTATTTCCTGCTGCGATGCAGTTGACCGCATCATCTGTCCGCGCGAGTAACTAAGTGCTTTTAAAGAGAGCAACTGGACCATTGCATGTGGCCGGAATGAACTGGAATGTAACAAATATTGTATGGTCATACGGTCTTTTCACGACATGAATTCCTAAAATTTTGTGTGAAGCATTTCGTAGGGCATTTGTCGCATGGTTTCTAAGGTGTAATTGTTATTAATTGCAGCAAAAAAAAAAAATTGGAAAAAATTATAGAAAAAGATAATAGATGAAAATATTGTATATGAGAACCTTTTCCCGTTGCTTGCTTTTTTCTTGCTATGGACTTCAGTTTCAATGTGGACAACGAAAAAACTTACTCTTTTTCTAGAGCTGAGCTAAGTGAGTGAGTATGTAATAGGGATGTAAATATATGACTAACGGCACCATCTGCCTGTATGTCCGTCTGTCGTGGGTCTTCCTCAGAAATGGTTGAATCCATCTAGTCGAAATTTGGTACCTAGGAATTCTGGGTCCAGAGAATGGCCTCAGCCAAAAATCCGTTTGCAGTTTCAGGATGATTCATGTTGCCAGTCTTATTTCAGCCTTCAATAAAATCTCAAAAAACACTTAAAGTGGGTTTGGGAAATGGACGGGCTTAAAAAGTAGTTAAACAGGAGACGGCATATAAGGCTTGATGGTCGTGGTCTGGAGACCTTTTACAAGAAGTTCTAGCAGACCATTAATCTGCATCGGGTATTATATTCTCCGACTCGACTGACTATAACAACCTCATATATTTCCTTTTATATACTCATATATGTTTTTTCATTCTTGCCACTCGATTTTCTCATTATAAAAAATTCCATTGCACGAGGAAACATCATAAATTGAGATAAATGACTTCGATTTAGACAGCATTACTGCGATTGTGAGTCTATCCGGTCTCTCATTATTTTTATTGCCTTTTATCCCAAGATCGTATTAAACGTCTACAGAACATCATGTCAAATCGAGCAAAATCCTGAAAGCCTGCGACACTCTGGACTTTGTTCAAACAGGATAAGGATGTGGAAACGCCAGCCATTCGAACAGCATAACAGCTTTTCACTGAACGGACGAACTTTAAGGCTCATGAATAGGAATGTTTGGTTTCTTTAAGATTCTATTCGCGTATGATTAACAAATGAAATGTAGTTGACTCTATTGCAGGGGAAGGCTCATAACTTCTACTCCAAAACAATTTGGGCGTTGTTCAAATTTTCGTCCTTTCGAAAATTTTAAATTTTACGTAACCGATTTTTTATAGCCATTCTGAACAGAATTTTTGCTCCTTCAGTTTTCCAGCACTTTCAGAAATCGACATCCTCTACGCTCACATCCTTTTTCCTTAATTTTGTGAACTTTTGGGAACTAAAATCAAAAAGGTGATGGTAACGCGTAGAATCGTTTTGAGCAGAAATTGCCCTTTACTATCTGCTAGTTCAACGAATATGGTCTATTGGGGCGTGAGGTGTTGACTTCACCGTCTATTGACACTGAATTTAATTAAAAGCTTTTGTTAGCCTCCCAATTAGCAAGTTCAACAATAGCATTCACACGAAAAGTCCTTCGTCCCTTTAAATTAAACATTCATAAATATTTGCATACTTGATAAATTCTGTCGGCTTTTTCCCATTTTCTGTGAATTCGACAAATGCATTCAAAATTGAGGATAAAAGTATTCCTATTTGACACGAATGTGTTTCACGGCATGGTTACGATTGGTGAAAGGCTACAATGAACTAATTCTATACAATATACAACTACAATATACAGGGTGTTCCGTTTATGAAGGTCGTCAACTGGTCTGGAGCTGATAGAGGAGGTCAAAACTAACAAAAAATCGTATGGGAGGGGGGCTCGCAAATTCACTCCTAAAGGAGTTATAGGGCCTTAAAGTTTTTAGGCAGTAAGTCGAGAAAAATAACTCTCCCACGATAATGATTCATCGAGAAAAAAAACTTAAATGCAGTTTTAAAGACAATTGTATGTGCTTTTAAGCAAAATTAAATTGTTGGTTAAAATTAGACCCATTTAAGGAAAAATAAACGGTCAAAGTGAAAAATTCTGAACAAACTTTCAATTTTTTTTACTTTGGAAGCCATTTGGGTATGAAAAGTGTCGAAATAACACCCAAATTTGTTGTTTTATTCAAAATGCTGGATCGATTTCCTTTAATTTGGTACCCCATATGTCTAAAAATATTTTTGAAAATAAGATGAGAAAATTAAATATCTTAAATGAACATCTATCCGACTGCTATCAACGAAGTCGAACTTATTAGATTTGATACAGTAAAACTACCTTAATTAAGTGGATATATAACAATTGTTTCAGCCAGATTTAAGCCACGCGGGAATGGACACAGATATCCATATGTACTCTTTATCAGGATCTAAAGCTAAATCGATTTGGTAATGTCCATCGTGCGTCTGTCTGTGGTCAGATATCCTTCAAATCGGCTGAACCAATCAATTAAGACAGGATTATCCTAAGTGAAAATATGCCTAATGTGCCCTCTGTCCCATCCAAATATTAAATAAACGTGTATATGGAGGAATGTGCTGGAAGCTCGAGACATATTTAATTACACTGTGCGACATTTTAGAGATCATGTTTTGTAAACAAAAATTTGACGACTGTTTTTGAAAGTGCTCGGTGAGTATAACAACGTCTCATACTCAGTTTTGTCAAGTCACCTCTACTTTTTTTTTTAAATAGACTTCAAAATATGGGGCCGAGAATTAAATTACTCACATACTTATGGCTATATCTCGTAATCCGTTCAATATTTTAATTTCCTTTCTATCACAATTTATAGCTTTGAACTCATTTTAAATAGTTTTAGTACCAATCGACCCAAAAAACTAAAACGGATTATGAGATATAGCCATAAGTAAGTGAGTAATTTAATTCTCGGCCCCATATTTTGAAGTCTATTTAAAAAAAAAGTTGAGGTGACTTGACAAAACTGAGTATGAGACGTTGTTATACTCACCGAGCACTTTCAAAAACAGTCGTCAAATTTTTGTTTACAAAATCGTGTCGCACTATGTTATTGATGCATATTATTAATCTCTGCTGAAGGACCAGGAAAGACATACCTTCCCACCAAAAAATGGCCAAACCAAGCCACACACGCACGCTACTACACACTGGTTTAGCAGTGTTTCTCTCCCTATGCGAAATTCTGTCTAATAACACGACTGTTTTCCACAGTACAATACGACCCCGTTCCCTTCGTTATGAATTCGCGTTGTGCATTTTACATTAAAAAACAAAAATGGACAAGTGGACAAATAACATGCATTTGTCACGCTCCAATAAAATATGAAATATGTTGACAATGAATTGCGCAATAAAATAAATTTTAAGCATACAAATTTTTATGCATTCAAAATGCTGTGCAATGAAAAATATTTTCAGCATAATTCCATGTTAGGGAATAGGTTCAGAGCGTTTTCAATAACAATATTTATATAAATACTACAAGGGAAGTTCGAAATTAAGGTGTGAAAAGACTACTGCAAGGCGACTGCAATACTTTGCAATATGTATCTAAAAGCTTAAATAGAAAATGAATGAAATGATTCGATGGTCGGTGAAACACAAAGCAAAAGATGACTAAGCCATATTAATTTCGAAATAAATTTAAAAAAAAATTATTTTTAACATATGAAATTGAAATCAATCATGAGAACTACAAATAATTCTGAGATTTACACTGTGCCAGTTAAAAAAACCGACTAACTGCTTTCATATCTAGAAATTATGACTAAAACATGCATGATATTGATTTTTTGGGATTGGCTGAGTTAACGGCGATTTTCGCGTTTAAAGCTGGATTCCTACAGTATGCAAGCATAATTTTGTTTTTTACTTACAACATTTTACTTGATCCAAATTGCGGGATTTGAACTTCAGAACGCTGAGTTGCTTGTCATTTGCTTGCCCATTACACCGTCTTGTCAAAAAACATCATAGCTCTTAAAGCTCATTTTGAAAACAGTGTTTTTAAACTGAAAGAATATATATAAAAAATAAATCGAAAATTAACAATTTTACTTCCCCTGAAAGTGTGCTTCATTTTTTATTTTATACTAAATGTGATGGAAATTGAAAATAAGCACTTGTAAAATACCAATTACCGTTGCGATTGCAACGAAGTAATACTTCAGAAGTATTGCACAAGAATTCTACAAAATACAAGTAATTAACGCTATCGTCATTATTCTGTCATAAATATAGAGCAACAATGAACTAAGTATATGTATTTTTTAATGAAGTCAGTCATATCTTTTAAACCGCGATATCTCAAAAACTAGAGCCAATCTGAAAAAAGGTTGACGGGACTGAATTCAGCGTCCTTCAATTATGTTTACGAGATTTTTCTCCATGTTTTTGGTAAAAAAAAGTACCAACTTCAACAACAAATTTGAAGCATACTTTATGGAGTAAATTTTGTTCAACTCACACAAAGCTAAGATTCAAATCGATTTTTAACTTCAATAAGAATTTTTATGAAGGTAGAAAAGCCGTTTGAAGTTCAACTCCACTAGACTTATTCGCAAAATGTTGGTAAGAAAAGTTTTTCTCCCATTAAGTATGCTTTAAATTTATAAATGCATATATATCCGAGCCCTGATTATAATAAGGGCTCAGAAAAAATTCAAAAAAAAATTAAGAATAAGTTTCATTAAATCCAATGAAAAAAATTCAGGTAATGTGTCTGAGTTCATTCATCTGTAAAATATTCTTAAGGCTTTTTTGCCTTAAAACTCATCAATATATTTTATGTTGAGGGAGTTGCTTCGTATCCATTGCTTTTAAAACTTTAATGCTAGAATATATTTTTAAAAATACGTAAAAAAATATTACTTGAAAGTATTTTTTGGGCGTTCGTCAAAGTGTTGTGTGTCACAACAGCACAAACAGTTCTTCGACTCATTTCTCGATCAACAGTAGAATGCAACAACAAAACCATTAGCGCCCAGAATAAGAAAGTACAAAGAGGAAATGCTGACGTAAACAATCAAAGCCAACGGTCACCAGTCGAGCGATCGGTTCGGGCGAGCCAGCAACAAAACGTAAGGGAATGAGTCAGCGAGTCAGCAGAAGTAACTGCATAAGCTGACCTATGCCAAGAACAATAACAACAACAACAGGTCGCAGCTTAAGACCGAAATTACGCTGACGATAGAGGAAATAAGCCACAGCCAATGGCAACAACAACAATCAAGTTGACCCAGAAGAATGTGTGGCAATAATTACTCAACATTGCATGAACTAGGAAGAAAATTTGGGTCAGCGCGACAACAAAAACCAGCTGAAGAAATAGAATGATGAAGAGACGCAGAAGAGCACTTTGGAAATGATCGACTTTAGGAAAGTGCATGAAAAGCACTTTCTGATTATAAAAGCTGATCATCGAGCAACGGAAGAGGACTTCGCTTGTAACTACGAATAGTATCAGTGGATCTCAACTTTAGCGCACCTACTCACGAGCCAGGACGTTAAAGTGTGGATCTCCGTGTTAGCTAGGGATTAAGGTAGTTAAGTGAGCTAGAATAGGACATTGTAATATTTTAATGGAATTAAATAAAGAGATGTATTCAAATTTAAACAAAAGGACTTCTCATTACTGCTCAGCTTAGACGCTCATCCCGACGCTACAACAAAAGATATTTAGAACATTTTCCATTTTCCATTTTCATTAATTTTGACACTTAAATTGAATTTTTTAATCGTTTTCAAAGAAATTTTTGTGACTTTTTGTGCATTTCTTTCCCAGTCCTAATGACATCTCAAATTGAAAACATTTTGAACTGTCCACGTGGAATACAACAAAGCGTTGTTTCATGTAACCGCGGATAAAATTAGGCATCTTTTGAACCGATTGTGCTTATGAATAATTTCACATTGTTTTATCGAATGTTTTTTTTTTCTCACAAAAAAAAAAAGAAAATCAACAAATATTATGAGCTTCCAAATAAATTGTTTTAGTTGAGTTTGCATAAATTTGAATATTATTTGAAAGTTTTATTAACGATCGGAATAAAAGGGTACCCAACCCCTTTCATTACAATGTTTTCACGTATTGTGATTCAAACAAAGCAACTTTCATTCCAATTCAATGACAGATTTTAGGAACCCAATCGAAAGTGTATGGAAGCATATTGAGCATATGTATGTACGTTCAAAACATGAAATTAACATATAAAAGTTATTCGTCCTTGTCATCAACCGCGATGTTGAGTTTGACAAAAGAACAAAAATAGATTTAAAATCTAAAAATACAGAACAATAAGATTAAATGAAATGAATCTATTAAATACAAAACACAGACTTAATCTCCACCTCTCAAAATAAATTGCGTTTTTGCACATGTGTGTATGTGTGTATAGCCGAAGAATCTCCATCGGCGTCAATGATTCGGCCAAACGTGAATCTTTCACTAAAACTTAACTGACATCAAAAAGGATGGCTGCTAAAATGTGTCAAATGTGTAAAAGTTCAAGGATATTCTTTTTCAAATATATTGAAAAGATCTAAAATTTCGGACGGAAAAAGGAATCCGAAGCAAAAAAAAAAAAAAAATTAGAAACAAAAACGCTTGAGCGACAGCAAAAAAAGCTCATATAAAAATGTTTGCGTCTCAAGAAGATTAGAAAAGTTTTCAAGGAACATTTCATCGGAATGAAGAAGAAAAATAGCCTCAAATGTTTTTTCTTTAGTCCATTTTATTGATGACGAATGAAAGTTTTTCCTTTTCCTTTTGTGTCACCAAAAGAAAATCCATAATTTTTTCTAATAATGATAAAGATTCAAAAGTTATAAGAACTTGAATAAAGTTTAAAATGGCAAAAACTAATTAGAAATATTACTCGGTTTTAAGAAGGATTGTAAAAAGGATAAATAAAAAACTTCATATTGGAAATTGTCGGACGGAGCTTAGAAAGAAAATTTTAAAGGAAAAATTAAATTTTAAAGGGAAAATTTCAATAAGTGTTCAAATAAGCAAACAATTAAAAGCGGCAAACATGAAAAAATCGGAGAAGAAACTTTGGGAGGGACAGAAATTTTTCATCTTTCAAGTGGAATTATTTCGCTGCCTTTTGAATTCTTAAATCCTGGGAATTTTTTCCTTTCTTTTCGCATGAAGACAAAGATAACACGCTGGCTGCTTCATCTGTTGGCAGCAATTGCTCGCAAGTCTGCAAAGCTGCTTCATGGTTTGCGCAAAACTTCCTAATCATTCTCCTTCGGTTGCGTTTGCATCAACAACAATCCATACTGCATCCTATTAGCTTTGAGCGTTCATCTCAATTGGCGTGGAACGCTCGAAGTCAACATCGCAACTCTTAGCGTTGCTCTTGTGACTCGTACATCAACCGATGCTGATGATACCTGGTGCAACGCAACAATAAATTGTGAATGAGTTTGAAAATTGGCCATTGGTCTACTCTTTGATTTGGTAATAAAAATCGAATTTAAACGAAACAAAACGAAATGAAAAATTTGTAATTTAAATATTCAAAGTTTAAACAATTTTTGTTTATTTATTTTTGAATTTGAATTTAATTCTTAAATTTTGTCAAAGAAGTAAATTCTTTCGATAAGAAAGATGCATACAGATAGGCGAACAGACCTACGGGCAGCCGAGTGAAGCTATTATTTTTCACTTGATGTGTGAGTTTTTAAACAGTAGGCGCTTAAATAATGGAAATGGAAGCAAAGTGGAATTAGTTTTAAGTATTGGAGTGAATAAGCGACTTCTTTAGGACGCATATTCTGGCGCAGCCCAACGTACATACTTTCTTCTCAACATCAAGCTAGAGGATGACAAAACATCGCAAGATACATTCCCTCGCAACTTTTTTATACCTTTTCCGAAGGAAAGGGTATATTAAGTTTGGCACGGAGTATGTAACATACCAAAGGAGTCGCGTTAGATATAGACATATATATATATTCTTGATCAGGGTGACAAGAGGAATCGATCTAGCCATGTCTGTCTGTCTGTCGGTCACACTTTAGTTTTTCGTAATTTACTCAAAAGCCATGAAAGATATCATATTGAAATTTGGCATGGACTTGAACCAGGTAAATGTCCGAAAAACTGCATACAAATTTTTTTCGTAGTCCCTTCTTGGGTCGTGGGAAGTGGTTCAGAAGTTTCAATAATCACGATTCTTAACGTTTTCCGTGAATAACTATTTTACTATACATCCCAGCTTATTGAAATTTGGTGTGTGTATAGCTACTATGTAGACTTAAGCTATCGCTGAAAAAAAATTGCGACATCGCTATATTTATGGTCATCATCCTACACATTAGAAAAAAACACTCTTTCTCTTATTCTCATATCTGTATACAATAATGATTTTTTTTTTTTGCTTCTTCTGATTGTGTATTTTGCCGCCAAATAAAGTCGTCACTTAAGGTTAAAATTTGGCCATGACCACCATTCGCGAAATTCGCGAAAATTTGATTTTCACTATTTTGAATTGAGTATTTCGCAGTTAAACAAAATGTCCTCTAAGGGTTAAAATTTGATAAAGACCACCATCCGCGAAATTCACAAAAATTTGATTTTCACTAGTTTGAATTGAGTATTTCGCTGCTAGACAAAATGTCCTCTAACGGTTAAAACTTGACCATGCCCACCATCCGCGAAAATTTTGTGCTTAATAATAATCTCCAGTTTTAGAAGCTAAATCGAAGTACAGATAAGGTATAAATAGATATCCAGCTAGAACAACGAAAACGGCAGGAATTTTTGTGTGCAATCGGCTTAGCCGATGTAAACTTCTTTACTTGTTTTAAATGTAAATTTTATGCCCAAGATAAACATCGTTAAGGCAACAAATTTGGTCATAAATTTTTGGGGGAAAAAGTAAATTAGAATAATATAGCAATAATTAAAACTCGCCCCAAAGTCCCAAGAGAGCAATGATGAGCCAATAATCCATAGCATTTAATTCACTAGCGCAGCTTAATTAACTTCTTGCAGGCTTTGAAGACGTTTAAATAACCTTTTTTCTTTCTTTTTAGGTATCCGATAAGACGAAATTAAATTCTATTTGGTTGAGCTTTTGCTCCACTTAATTGCATGGCCTTCCAACATATTATGATTAGGCATTTCAAAGTCATCCAATTTTACAAACATAGGCGTTTTAATTACAACTAGATGCGTTGTATTGAGCTTTTGGTTTAAAACGGTTTAGAATTAATAATGTTTTCGAAGCATGGTCTGTTTCGTAACGGGTAATACTGAGTCGAAGCTTCAAAAGTGTTCAGATACATAAAGGATGATACTCGAAAGACGATTGCATTTTTGTCAAATATTCATTCTTGAGGAATCGAAAAGAGATTTAAAAATAAACTTTGAAATTTCAGTTAAAATTTCAATAAAAACAGTAACCATAAAGAGAAAAGCGGGCTTTGATCTAGCATTATCTACTGATTTTGTCATCAAGAATTGACTAATTTATTTTTAATTCAATTTTTAGTTTTTAACTTTAATTTAAAATTGAAATGTTTAATTTAAATTGTCAATTTTCAATTTTTGATTTTAATTTTTTGTTTAAAAATTTTAAGCTTTAGGGGCTCTCTCCAGTTCTGTCAGAAATGAAACAGAAATTAAATATTTAAAAAAAAAATTACGTTTTAATTTTAGCTTTTTAAATTTCAAATTTTAAATTAAACTAAAAAATATCTTTCAAGGATATCTCAAGGACACTTCGTAAGAGGAACCCTAAAAATGATTTCTACAGTGAATTTAGATAATACCTATCGAAAAGTAAACATAGCTTTAAAATCCCTTTCTGGAATTGATTTTTCAGTGGAATTAGGGAATATTTGGACTGTGGTTAGATTTTTCTGTAGGATTAAGCAATTTTTAATTCTTCTTTATTGTTTGTTACACAAATTCACATGATATGACTATACGGAAATATCATATTGATGCATATCAATCACAGGTATACCCGAGAAGTATGCAACACTTTTTTTAACTATCCATTTTTAAGGATGTTGCACCCGCCTGAGCGTATTGAAACCTAGCATACTTAATCTTGGTATTAAATTCTATTTTCGAAAATTTTAATTAGGCTAGTAGCTTACCTCGAACAACAAATAAATTTTCATTGAAAAGTATCCTTCCAGGGGAGCATGTATTGGTTTTAGCAAAATTGCCTGAAAAATATTTTTATATTATTTTCTGAGTAATTTTCTATATATGGGCTTTTGAATGAATATTCTATCTTTATAATTGTCTAAGATATGATTTTTTTAACGTTTTCTCTAAAAAATCTCCTTTTTCAAGGATGTAATTGTTGAATTTTGTGTCCATCTGGCCCGATAAAAATCGGCGAAGATTGTGCTATTTTCGCAGAACTTGAAAAATAATAAATTTAACTGAGAAGGTTTTCAATCTTATCGTCTCCCAGCTTTTGTGGTGAATAAAATGTATATTGGACGTTAACTTCTTCTTGGTACCATTTTTGTTGCTTGCAGGCTTGGTGCATCTATATTTTCGGTTTCAGTTCGATTATTATGGCCAAATAAACGCATGGGCCAGTTGCCAATTTCCAAACTAATGAACAATGTGTAACCGCTTTGCAATATCACCGTTCGATGTATAAACCATAAGGGCAAAGAAAAATTTCACCGCTAAGAATATTTGTATTGACTTCGAACGTGGCGCACCGAAAGCTGAGAGCTTAAAGGATCCGAGCACCGAGACTGTTGCTGACACAAACGCATTGGAATTTAAAACTGGCATTGCTTGCCAACAATTGCTGCCAAGATCTGATGTTGCGTATTCTGTTCGCCTTTTTATACATTTTCTAACATTTGGAACATCCTCCACTGGCCTCACTTATCTCATTCACCACTTTTCAGCGAAAGAAACTTTTATGCCGTGCTATCAATATTACATGGTTATGCTACGGTAGAGTCAAGTGTTTCACCATTTTTATATTCTTAAGGATAAAGTTCTTAAGCTCTGCTTTTCTTTAAAACATCAATCATATGGATTAATTAAAAAAGAAAGTCTATCACCTTTTAATATCATCAGTACGGAATTAAAGAAATGCTATGTTTGAGTGAAAAATCCTGGGCTGAATTTTAGAAATAATATCAGTTATCTTTTGCTCAGCTTGCTTCTACGAAATCGTTAATGGGCACGTTAACTTTCATGAAGGTACGAGTAACTCATGTTTGATGAGATTTGGCGGAAAATTCTAGGATATTGAGTTACGCCTCACAGCCCTGACTAAATGTTTTAATAAAGTTTAGGTTGTGTTTTAATAATACAAAAAAAAAAAAAAAACAATCAGAATTTACTTAAAATTTGTCTCAAGAGAGCTGCAAATAATAATGCTAACCTTTTTTTTGTTTTTTGGTTTTAAAATGTTCTTTTCATCAAAATTGAAGAAAAAAGATGTTGAAATTTTCAGCAACATTTTTCTTGTCATCACAACGGGGGGGAAAGGAAACTATGCTCGCTTGTATTCAATATAAAAATAACGTGAACTAGCACGTCGCACAGTGCTGCACAGTTGAGTGAAGAAAAATCAAATTTTGATGGTTACAAAATATTACCAAATCGGTATCATTGGAAAGGGAATTCCTTCAATAGAACAATATCAAAATATTAGAGCCCCAAATATATTTCTAAAATTTAATTTTTTAACATATTGAAGCAAATTTTTTTTCGAATTATTAGTGGTATTCACAGCCAGGCAGCAATTAAGGCACTCATCTCTAACCAGGTCAATTCTAAACTAGTTAGGGAGTGCCTAAAAATGCTAATTAGAATAATATTAGAATTCTGGGTGAAAGAAATGAAGTATGGCTACTGTGGGTTCCAGGACATCTGGGAATAGATGGTAATGAACTTGCGGACAGAATGGCCAAAGAGGGGGCAGAATTAGCCCTCTATGGACCTGAACTATTCTGTGGCCTAGGTAAGGGAGCAATCAACAAACTTATCAGGGACAAAGAATCTGCCGAGAGAAAACTATACTGGAACAAACAACCAGGAATCTCGCAATCTAAGCTTATCATAGGAACCTACAACCACAAAAGGTTCGAGGAATGCATAAAACTATCAAAGAATAAACTAAGAATAATAATAGGAATGCTCTCAGGTCATTGCAGGTTGAACTATCACCTCACTAAACTGAAAGTGCTCACGAATGAGAAATGCAGGTTCTGTAATACAGACAAGGAAACTGCAGCTCACATCATCGGGTCATGTCCGGCCCTGAAAAAAGCAAGAATTAGTAACTTTGGGGGGCAAATACTACCCGAAGCGGAACTCAAATCCAGCAGTGTAGGTTCTATACTAAACTTCCTGCTGGACGCAGGACTCGGAGACTCTCTCTGAGGATGGCAAAGGGGGCACAATAGATCTTACAAGTCGACGTGCTCTTTAACTCCCTATCAATAATAATAATAGTGAATTTATCATCTGTAGTAAGAAATTTTGTTTTTATTTCCACAATTTTTTCACAATTTTATAATTAGGTACATGCAAAGAAACGTCCCTGCGAAATTCCATCGCTCAAGGGCAACTCCTTCTATTATCTATTATTGACCAAAAATTGTATGGAGTTGAAGCACTGTGCGTCGCTGTCACTGGAAATGTTTGAACAGGAGCTCATGAATATTTTCAGAGAATCGAAATTGCTTGGAGGCGTCTTTGTTTTTGTTGTTTTTACGATGTATCTTTTGCATATTTATGGAATTTAATATCATGCACTTTGAGCTTTTCCAGTTGTACGACTGAGATTTGTTTTGTCTTGCAAGAAATTTTCCATTTTCAAACTTCTGGTCATAAGTAACACAAATGGGAATAGTTTGAACCAGCATACATATCAAAAAGTGAAAGACTTCTTAAAGCAAATAAAAAATAATCGAGAATATATGTAAGACTCGTTAGCTACACAGAGAAAACGATACCACATAAAATAGAAGAAAAACAATAAAATTTCTCTATGGTTTTTATCCATGAAGATTGTCTTATTGAAACCATAGAGAAAAACTTATTGTTTATTTTAACGAAAAATTTAACGAAAAGTTAAGAAGATAACGTCTTAATTTTGATATGAATTCTTGTAAAAAACAAGGTCGGTGGGTCCGATCCATGCTCCAGCAAGCATTGGGGTTTTTTTTTTTTTTTTTGAAAAGTAGATAATTTAACATTTACATTATTTAAAAAAACAGAGAAATAAAAGATTTTACCAAAATTTTTATGCTTAAAAAGTTAAAAAAAAAGACTCTAGAGGTATTTCTTGAAAGAGCTTGTGCGTGACGTTTTGGAAGGCCCGACGAAAGCAACTTTGTTTTTATTGGTTCGCGTCCAAATTACTTTATGCTCCCCGTATTTTTCCACTCGAAATTTACTTGCCTGTTTTATCCTCAATTTTTACACAACTTTTTTGGCCTGCGGCGGAGTTCGAACTCGGACCTTCCAGATTACAAGTCTGGCACACTTCAACTACGCCATCGCGAGATATGATTTGGGCTTGCTAGATTGATTACATCAATGAAGTGCAAAAAAACTGGATTGCCTTTTTAAACTATGGAATGAATACGGAATTCATTGTCTTTTTTAAATCAATAAGTCTCGCTTTTAACATTAAAAATGCTCTTCTTAAAACGATTTTCTTCCAATAAGGAATCTTATCAAAACGTCATTTATATAAGAATGTCACATTGTTTGATTGATATGGTCACCATATTATTTTACTATACCAAGAAGTTTTCCATATCCTTCAACAGAAATAATAAGATGTTCACATGAATTATATGAGGATATCTATTAGTGATGTAACGAATGTCAAATTTTAGCATTCGCGAATGCGAATGCGAATGCCTACTCATATTCGCGAATGCGAATGCGAATGCGAATATTCAGTTTTTGAATCTATATCTCAAATTTGGCACACATCACCAAATCAATTCATTTATTTATATAGCGCACCAACTTTGGAAAAAAATAATTCTTTCATAAGTAAAAGAAATTACACATTTCGATGTTAAATTTCAAAGTGTTAAAAAAAAACAGTCACATGACAACAACAAAACTAATCCGACGATTTCGTGCAAGCATAACGCCCCTGCGCAATACGCAATGTTATTGTCGTTTTTCGTTTAGTAGCCCTCAGACGGTCGTTCTTGTATGAAAATTTATGTGAAGGAACTTAAAGGCATTCCAAATGCGTTTAATTCAGGGAAGAATTTGACAACATGGACTTTCTTATATACGTTTCATACTAAAATGGTTTTTTTAAGTGCAATATCTGTGTAACGGTAGCACATAAAAAATTCTTTAAATGCTAAAATATTGGCTTTTAAATTTAAAAAATCGATTAAAGAATACATTTTTGGTCAATTTTCTGCTAATTATATATTCGCAAAATATTCGCTACATTTTGCGAATGCGAATGCGAATGCGAATGCGAATATTCGTTACATCACTAATATCTATTAAAATGTTTCAATAAGATTTTCTTTATGCATTCAAAGAGTTTTCTCTATGGAAAAAGCACATCGTTCATATAGTTTAAGAAGATTTCTCTATAAAATCGCTCAATAAGGGGATCTTATCGATTTTATTGGGTCATATTTTTCTGTGTGTAGATGAAGAATATCAATGCAGCGCGCAATGTTAAAGATTAAGAAATATACTCAATCAAGATTACCAATTCGATAGGAAACTTTAAATTGTATTGAATACATCGACTTTTGCTTATCTGCTTTATATTTGTTTGCAATATTATTATTACTTCCTATGTTACTATGTCAAGTTTTTCATAGAATATTAATTCCCTGTACAAGTCTAAGTTTTGTCTATAAAGGTAAGATGCTAAGCAAAAATATCCATTCCCCTATTTATTGCTATTTGTTTTGTCAACTTATAAGCAAAAACTTATACTAATAACCGATGTAGCCCACGGAAATGCTGTCAGAGAGCACCTGCAATTGAGGAACGAAATTTATTTAAACATGGCGATATGCACAACTAGTTTCAGCTGCCATGTTTAGACTTGAAGGAATATAAGAAAAATATCCTGAGAAGATACGGCATATCACGTTCTCTGCGTACGGAATCGATGTACCATAAAATTTATGTTAAGCATGGCATCAATTGGAACGCGGAGGATAAGCAGAGAAGACGGCGTTGAAAGCATATTGATATGCTACTTGGCCTTTTATGTTTTCTAAGCACGTAAAGCGTAAAGAGTTCGAATGTGGACCCATTGCATGTAAAATTCGTTGTTTATGTACCTACATTTTGTGAGTGAGGTGTTGATAATGGGTGACTGTCTATCCACAGCCATGTTACTTGAAACTTACATTTTACTATTTCGAGGAATAAATTATTTAGCATTTATTTTCAAAGAGCATCTCACATTTGTAACGGTGAGAGGGAGCGACAAAAGAGGGAGAAATGATGATAAGCAGATATGGGTAGAGTGATATTAGATTTTGCAACATCGAAAAATTCTAATTGTCACCCAAAACTTTGAACTCGCTCTTCTCGAAACTGGATTTTCCTAATACGGTTGATAATACCTATGAGAAAAATTTTTTTAAAACACTCCATTTTTCGTTTGATTGAACCCCTTAAGACTTGCTACAATTTTTGCAACGCCCAATCAGTGCTCGGACTTCTACCACTTTAGTGGTAGATCTACCACTAATTCCACTTTCTACCACATCTACCATGCTTGGTCCAAATCTACCACTTTTTTTTAAACTTATTTATGATTTTTTTTTTTTGATTTATTTATTTTATGATCATTTAGAATAATTGAGAACATAAAAAATGCGGTTCAATGTTATGTATTATTGAAAACTATGTTGGCAGCTTCTTATTGTCAAGAATTTTGTCAAGAATGGCAGTATTGGCGCTTCCAATCTAATAAATATTGACACATTCTTTAAAATAAGAATAAAAACCTTAAAAAAAGTAAGTTTCCCAATTTTCTCCATGATCAGATGTAATAATATATTGTACAACTTTTTTTAACAATTTTTAATCTACCACTTTCTTTTTATAAAAATCTACCACTTCTTTAAAAATCTACCACTTCTTCTTTAAAAATCTACCACCTTTAAAAATTTACAAGTCCGAGCGCTGCGCCCAATCCAAACGCTTATACGCATTACGAATACTTTTTTGCTGATTTTTTGTATGATTTACCTCGACTGGTTCCGTGGCATTTAACACGTACATTAAAAAATAAAAAAAAAATTTGAGAAAAACGAGGAAAACCTACGACGTAAATCGAATCAAATTCACAACAATTTAACAAGTCGGTAGGGAAAAAACTTTTGCAATAAAACAGCATATCTTGATATAACATCAAAAGTTGTGGAAAGAAGCAAGGCTCCAACTTTCAGATACATATTTTGCTGACCCATCAATGTGTTGAGCATGGAAGTTAAGCGGGGAAACGAAAAACAAAGTTGATAGGTCACGTTTCACCGAAATGAAAACGATCAACCATAAATTCAGCGTTCAGTCGCAATGAAAAAAGTAAACTGAAAGAAGAGCTGAACGCATGAAAAGATTTTATTTCTTTATGGCATTTTTATATCCAGCATCAGCAGGGTACAGGCCGCCGCCGAATGAGGGGATTTTCGAGGTTAAGACTCTCTCAATATCTGATTCAAAAAAGTCTAAAAGTCGCCGGAAAAGTGAAAAAAAGAACGCAAGATTTCTGAGAATCTGTCTGATTTTGGTTAAATAAACATAACTGAGAAAAATCGATTGGGTAAGGATATGTCTTTTAAGGAGACAGTAGGGTTATAAGGCCGAAAAAAGACATTTTCTGAAGGTATGAAAATTGTTGATGTTTCCATTATAGTTTGATGTTTAAAGTATAATTGAAAAACGATATAAAACATTTCGATACATAAGTCCATCACAGCAGATCTTCGGAGGCACCTAGGGAAAAGAGTTCATATGCGGTAGACATCCTGAAGTGTAAACGGATTATCGGAATCGAAAAAATTCAAATACGTTTTACGGCCAATGCGAATCCACAGATAAAGACGAAGAGTTTTTTTTTTAAATTTCCCTCGTAGCCTGTAGCACGGTTTTCTTGAAATTACTAGTACCTATTCTTGACATGTTTTACATTCAGAAAAAAAGTAGAATAAAAAGATGGAGCAATCAGGATTAAGATTTAAAATCACCACAAAAATTCTAACGAAACTAACCAAAGTCACATATTCAAAGTAAATCGCTAAGAAAAGAAAGTGGAAAACGATACATTGAAGCCGAGTAATCCAACCAATTATCCTTTGATAAGATGACTCCGAAGCTAAGTTTATATGTCCAAGAGACTTTTAAGAAAGAAATTTTAGATAATTTTTCAAAGGTATCAATCGAATTCTTTGCAAAATAATATTCAAAATATTTCTCTTTCTGGCGTGTTCACTTCCTACATATCGCACCTCCGTAACACAGGAGTAATCCTGTGAATCTCGTTCATACAATCACCTGTCTACCTGTACGAAAAATTTTATTTTATAAATTATCTTGAAATATTTGGAATTGTTGTGGCAAGGATACCCTGACTGTTTTGTTTTAGATCTTTTTCTTTGAAGGATTTCTTCATTTCGACAGGCTCCAAGTAATGTTAGCGCGACCATCAATGCTACGACAACATTCAACCCTAAAATCGATTTACTCTATTAACGCCAATCTCCCACGAAGCTTTCTTCTTCGTTTTCAAAATTCCGTCTGCATACGAAATTGCAGAGCACCAAAGGAAGGGTTCAATTGTCTCCTTCGGAAGAGACCATTAAGTAGTAATTTATGCGGATCTCCAGACTGTGAGCAGCTGCAGCTCTTAATAAAAATATAAAAAAAAACTTGAAAAGCAGCAGGAAGGATGAAGACATTTAGCAATGGTTAGATAAATTGTTTTTCATTGAAGTCGTTCTGATGAAAGTAATTTTAATAAAATTGGATTTCAACGAGACTTGCTGACATCCAGTTATAGCCTGGTTTTCATATATTCTCCCAGGAGATTTTATTAGACATTAAATTAGGTTCGCTTCTTCTGAAAAACATTTACTCCTTTACTTAAATGGGCGGGTCTAAAAAAATGAGTGGTAAGAAAAGGATCAAAGTTTTAAGGAAATTGGGAATAATCAATGATTGGTTGTGTTCCCCTCGTCCACGTTTTCTGGAAGGAGATACAAATTGACGAAATAACCTTTCGTTAATATTGGTCACACTTAATTTTTTAACGACGCGCACACGACTCCGGCAAGGGACCTCAGTTGTAGAGAAAATACTTCGGAAACGGATTAGTGGAAAAAATCAATGTTTTTGAGCCGAACCCAGCTTTGGAAGAACCCTTAAAAATGATCCGATCAAGCCCATTCTTGTACTTGATCTTACTTATGTCCCCTAGAACACGCATTCCGCATATAGATCAACTTCTTGGAGAAGAATATTGAATACAGATAGGCATACAGACAGCCAGTTTTATCTTGAATTAAGCACAACCGAACGCCATTTTCCCGGAGAAAATGCTGAGCGTACTGTAGTGGAAATAGCCACTTCAAGTTAGTGATTATAAGTTCTTTTAAAAAATACGTTTTTTTTTTCATCCAAGATCATTGCTATGTGTGGCGTATGTTTAGCAGGAATCAAATGTGAAGAGCAATCATGGGGTGGGATGGATTTGGTAGGATTTTTATTCCAACTGAGATAACTTCGCATTTAAGTTTCTGTTGAAATATTCTTTAAATAATAAGCTAACACAAGAAGTTGTCAAAGATGAATTTACTTGAGTATTTGTCACCATGGCACTACGAAATCAACATTTGGTTTCCTACCTAGAGGAAAGAAAAAAGGTCATATTCTTAATTAAAATCTTGCAACAGCGATGAAGTCTAATGGGAAAAAGGAATGTAGAGCAAAGCAAAATTTTATACGTTTTAATTAGAAAAAATGAAGAAAGTGCTTTCTCCCAAGACGAATTCAACGTTACAATTATCCGAAATAGGGTAAAACATTTACCTCTATGGTATACATTAGACTTTCCATTTTTTTTTTTTTTTTTTTTTGCATTGCATTGCATGAAGGAAGAACCCAGAGCAATTATGAGTGTCGCGTTAATAGAAAATATTAGAGATGCCGCAGATAGTGATTTTGCCGGATACCGGATACCGGATATCCGGCAAGCTGCGAGGCCGGATAGCCGGATATCCGGCAACCGGATAGTTGAATTTTTTCCCAAATTCAAAAGTAGCTTTATTCAGGCATGCTCTAGAATCCGAATCTGAATAAAAAACTCGAAATTTATGCATTCCTTTTCATTCACACACTCAAATACTGAATTATTATTTTTCAAATGAATTTCGACTTGACATGGCAGCCACACGTTCAAGTTTTCATTCAAGACTGGAAAGAAATAAATGACACAAGCCGAAGTTATTGCATCTCCGTCATTCTCACTTGTTTCGCTCCAGTATCTAAGGATTTTGTACGTTTTTTTTTTGATTTTTTGAAATACATAAACACATAAAAGTCGTCATCATTACAAATCGTTTTGTTCTACTTAATGGAGAATATGCATGAATTTTTTTTATTTGCTTATTCGTTTCTACTAGTTATTGTATTAACAAATATACAAATATCAGGTGTGAAATCGAAACCATTACGAAAAAAATCAACTTTTAAAATTTTAGCTCATCCAAACGCTTCCGTTTTTGCGCCCTTGCTCGTGACGTCAGTTTACACTAATTCCATATCGACAGTAATATGGAAAAATTTCGATATTCGAAGTCAGAAAATTATTTTCAGCGCCACATAAGCATTCAGTCTGACTGATCATTCACCCGTAAATTCTTAGATTCATAAAGGTATGGAGACCACTTGAATTTTTGAACTGTTTCGGTTTGGTGGTTCAAGGAAAAATCGAACCGCTGGTTTGATTTAAAAAAAGTATATATATATTTACCTTTTCGAACCGCGGTTTCGGATCGGTTTATACGGTTCAACGAATTGGTTTTTCTTATAAAATTAAAAACGTTTAATTAGTTAAGCTAAGTATTCTCAAGCCTAACTCAAGTCTTGGGGAAAATAACATAAAGTGTGGAGACGAAAAAGTGTTAGCATTTTCAACGATTTTTGTAACACTGAGCCAATCTAAACGAACTTAAATAAAACATTATAATTGGAAATTGAAACAATGAACCTTTTATTTCAACTCAGTTTAGACGCTCATCCCTGGACTACAACAAGTCCTCCTGTTACTTGGAATTAACGCCAAAGACCTTATCGGACCTTAAAATGGCGATAATTACAAGCTTCGGCTAAGGCCAATTTTATAGAAACCTCCAAAACTAAAAAAAAAAATGCATGTAACGGAATAAAACCGAAAGCTATTGTTGTTGTTGTTATCCAAAAAACCTTTCTTATGTGCAGCTACTTTGTTGGCCATTTTTTGTTTTTCTCCTTAAGCTTTAACATATCTGTTACTGAGAAAAAATGGGTAATGCCAATTTCCTCGACATGAGTGTATGTGAACCGAACCATTTATTATAATATTTGTGTTTGGTTTCTGATTTACTCCGAAAATTTTTTTGACATTGGTTTAGTTTACGGTTCGGTTTTTTAATTCAAAAAATAAGTCAAGTTCGGTTTCCCTCCCTGTTTTTATTAGATTTTGAAGTTACATCCGCGTTTCCATTTACCCAAGACAGCAGAAACTGATCTATCGAGTAAGTGCAATCAAAAAATTCTAAATTTTTCTCAAAATGTTCGCACTTTGTTCGCCCAAAAAGTGAGAATGGATGTGAATTATTGACGAGTGTAAAATGCGTCTATCGAATAGCTATATAAATTTTTCTCCATATTTTAAGTCAAACGTACCTTGCAGCTTTTACTCCTCTGAGCTCAGCAGAAGTAAAATCCGGATTTGCAGCGAAATATGTGGCCATCATAAATACGTAAATGTTTGGGAGATTGTCGGATTGCGCTTTCACAAAACCGCTTTCAGTCATTCTCATCATTTAAAAAAAAAATTTGGTATCTCTAATTGAAAAGTTTTTTGACATACCTAGGCTATCGATTGCGATATTTTCCTATCGCCAATCGCTAGTTTCGTGTAAACTGACGTCACGTTTTGCTATAAAAAAAATGTTGCGTTTTAGAAATTTGCCCGGAAATTTAAAAACAGCCACTTTTTGATGGTTAAATTTTACTATTAAATTAAAGTTAATTTTAAAAATAATTGTATAGCGTGTTTTCAGGAGCACTAAAGATTATAAAAAAATATATTTTATCCATATTTAAGTTACGTGCATATTCTCCATTATTTCATAAAGGGCTTCCTTCAAGGAGATTTATATGAAAAACTGTGAAATTTTTTAATATCCGGTATCCGGCCGGATAATGAGTTAGTATCCGGCATCCGGCCGAATAGTTCATTTTATGCCGGATATGCCGGATACCGGATAGTAACCGGATATCCACGGCATCTCTAGAAAATATACAGGTGAAAAATTCCTTCAGTTAATATTGCAAGCAACGCATTGTGACAACGATTGAGGTTACTTCGCTCGAAGGGCTCTTCTGATGTAAACGCATAAGTTTCACCTCTTTTTTTTTGAATTTTTTGTTTTTCATAAATCAAAAAAGTTAAATGATTTTAGTTTTTTTAACATTTAAAATCGCATTAATATCCAAAATGCGACGTATACGTAATGTTGATGATTTCTCCATACACATTACGTTACTCATACGATGCGCATACCAAATAGAAAAGTTTCATAAAAATCGTATATTCCGATGTAAATTACATCAAATAATATAAAATTAAGCCGAAGGCCTCCATTGCCAGTGCTCCTAGCATGTAAGTTATAAATTTATTAATAACTTTTATTTTGAAATAAATAAATAAATAATATAAAATTCTTTGCTATATAAAAATGTTCAAAAGCGCAAATTCATTCAAAATTCAGCGAGTCTAAGTACTTAACCAAATTCATTATTTTCTTTATTCGTCGAAATTATTACCAAATAAAAATCAGACCACAGATCTGACTGGAATTTCAATTTACGGAAAAAAAAAAATGATAAAAAAAATTAAAAAAATATCTGTTTCCGCCCGGGATCGAACCGGAGACCTTCCGCGTGTTAGGCGGATGTGATAACCACTACACCACGGGAACAGTTAAAGGAGCTTGCGTTAAAGAACAACTAGTCAACATTGGCCTTTGTTGAATGAATTGACTGAAAATTTGAATGCAGGCAAAAGATTGTTCAAGGAACCACATTTCCCGTCCAAAGAAATGCTAGCAAAAGATGTTCTCTGTAGCTCATTATGACGAGATTTCATTAACTCATCTATTTCTGCATTTTGTATTAGTATGCGTGGAAATAAAAGTCATCATCACTTTCGTTATACCACATTGTTACGATGACCGAAAGCTTCGGTGAAATGAGAGGAAAACCAAAAACATTCTGACTACTTAGTTAACGAACCAAACTCGTTGGTTTGCGAAAGCCAAAATGTGGTTCCACGGGGAAAGATGTCAGTTCATTAAGCACTTTGCTCCTGTGAGTAATAAGTGCAAGCTGCTTGCTTTCCGAGAACTCAGCAATGAAAGACTTTTAATGTTTCGGCAATGGAGTATTTTAGGAGCGAATAGCGCGTCAATAGTCATATGTGATGATTCAACATGAACATAGTAAGTGTGTTTTTCTTTCTTAGGTCAAAAGCCAAGGTATGACATGCCGGAAAGGCAAACACGGAATGCTCATAGAAAAACATTTTGACAAAATGTTGAATTTTCAAGGCTGTTGAATGAAATAACAAAATATATGTAGGTATCGTTAGAAACAGAAAATGGTTTGAAGAAAAAATCGTGTTTGGTTGAACGACTTTCTGATCATTGACACGGCATAAAGGCAGTTCTCGTAGAAGCAAAGAGAAAATCTTATAAAATGGATTAAAATGTCTTTATTTGTGAGGTAATAGAAGCCCAAAAATTGAAAGCCCACAATCTCAGTACCCCCACTAATACTAAGATAGAAATTCTGGGTGAGGACAGAGCGGAACACTTCCTCTATTACTGACATGCTTTCTTAAAGACCAGAATCTGAGTGTGCGGTCATGACGCATTGAGCATTGGAAAATATGCATTCTCTATCCCTCGTGGAACTTCTAGGTTACCACATGCAAACCAGAAAGTTATGTGAGAGATAAACCCTATCTGGCCTCCATTCCCTTCACTTATCCTCTTCTTTTTACCCACTTCCACTTTTCGTGGAGGAGGACGGCAAAATACACAAAACTAGTTGATTGCCAGGAGACTGCTTTCCACCCCACCTCCATATCATCATCATACTATGATGTGGTTAAATAATTAATAATTACTTTCATGCTCTTAAAATGGGATAAATCGACTTCGAATTTCTTTTCCTCCCGAATCCATATTAATAAAGAAATGCTTCCTGCGACTAAGCGAAAATGAGAAGCGTTCAAACTTGTAGGTATTCAAATTAAAAAAGTTTGACAAAAGTCTAGACGTGCATTCGAAATATTTGCATTTGTCATTTCGCCAAGTGCAAAATAATTGAGAAGAAAACTCAAAGAACGGCCCTGGTAATGGGGAAAAAAGCGATGTTCTTTGAGAATGTAAGGAAAGTTTTAATTAAATTCGAAACTGCCGAGATATGAACATCAGCTTTTCGCGAACAGACAATCAAATTCCGCTGAAAATGGCAATGGATTCAATTGGCTGAAGGCGATAAATATCTACGAAACTTTTGAGTTATTTTTAATTAACTCAAGAAAAGATGAACATGATTTTTCTTGAAGTTAAAAAGAACAGTCTTTTTCCTAAAACTGTCGTCACATCCACAATTGAACTAGAATAATTTTGCTTCTTTATAAACAAGTAGCAATGTGAACGGGAGTCGTTTCATTTGGCCCCCATGCGGTTTCTTCCCATCTGGCATGAGATCAATTTCATCCATTTGTTAAGGTAATTTGTGTTACACTGTGCAACCCATAAAATTTTGACTGCAGTTTCCGAAAGTGCTCGGTGAGTTGAGCAGCTCACCATACTTGGTTTAGTTAGATTGTCTTAAGTTCTTTTTTAAATTGATTTTAAAAAGATTGGCCGAGAATTAAGTTGCGCACTGTTTTTTTCAGGGATTCAGGCATTTTTTCCCTTTGAAGATTTTCCAAAAAAAAACAATGCAGCACTGATTAGAAATTACTTTAACGGTTCTGAACCATTTGCGTTGGATTAAAAAATTTCGAGCATATCAAAGGATAATTTTGAATTCGTCTGATTTTTGTTTAAAAAATTGTTCATCTTTGACGGAGCAAAGCGGTATTAAGCAGCGCTCAGATGCAGTTTATGTTCTTAAAGAAGAAGTTAAGCTATGATTTTTCTGTATTTAAATTAAAAATTTTTTCAAATATTTTAATTGGCTTGGGAGCTATGGGCCATAAAAGTTAAAATGTGGTGAAAAAAGTGGTAAAATTTTTGAGATTTTTGCGATTTGTTGCAGGCGGAGTTTATTCGGGTCAGTTAGTACTACAATTTTAATGAGTCTAGAGCTAAAAATTTATCATAGATAGGAAAGAGAAATATTGGAAGCATTCTGAGATATAACTATAAATCATTGCGCTACTTAATTCTCGGCCACACCCTTTGAGAGCGATTTACAAACGAAATTTCGACAATCCGACGAAACCAAGTATAGGGAATTTTGCTACATCCACCGAGTACTTTCAGAAGCTGCATTAAGTTTTTTGATTAATTCGATAACCTCACATATGTATCACAGTGCAATTAATTTCGAACCAAATAAAAAAATATAAAATTAACTCGAGCAAATAAAAGAAAAAGTTCTTTTCATTTCTTTATTGGCGCAACAAGAAACTTTTAATTTTAAACCAAAATATTTATCAAGCTCCTTCAACGAAATTTCCGAGAATAAAAGACAAAGTTTCCGATCATAAATTATTGGTCATCTTCAACTGGGAAAAAACAACATCGTTTGCATTGAAGCTTGACCTAACCAGATTTAGTTTAGGTCACTTGTACATTTCCGTACAATTTTCTGTTGTATCCTTAGATTACGGCCGTTGCTAAGAAACTTCTTTCTTATTTTTTTTTTATTTTTCTTCAATAACTTGAACGTTTTAATTCAAGATAAAAATTCAATCGTTGCAAAAGTTTTCAAATCATTTATCCTGGTCCTTTTGATAAATGCTGAAGATAAGCTGGGTGGGTATTCAAAGGTCAACTCTCTGCGATTGCGGAGAATATTTTTATTTTTCTATGAATTCAGACATGCCATGAAATTTCAGCCTTAAAGTTAATTGAGTGATAATTTAAGCAACTCTATAGCGTCTACGAATGTCCAGATTTGGAACGAAATTTTATTCTTATGCTTTTTTGATGCTTTCTGAAATTGATTTACACAAACCATAAAAATCGTAATGCTTAAAAATTTCGAAGGACATTTTCAAATTTAAAAATCACTTCGTTGAGTGTTTGCATTCCACAGTCCCGTAACACTTCACACGAAATGGCAGCACTTTTGTTCTCTGAACGTATAAAGTTTGATTTAACGGTCCCACAGCAATGAATTTAATGCTGAGAAATTGCATCCAAGTGCATTGGATATGGCAGAAGAACTAACTGGAGCTAATACTCGAACATTGCCAGAAGTATGTGTCTATTGTTGCCTGGCCTTATTGCTGCTCAAAAAAGTTTATATGAATGTGCTCCTTGGTATTTTAGAATCAATGAGCTGCTCATTTAACCCTCTAATGCTAAAATTTTTTTTTTTCAATGAAAATATTAGATATGATTTATTTTTGGTAGAAAACAGACCTGGGCAGTCGAATTACAAAATTTTTTGAATTACAATTACTTGTAATTGTAATTGAAGATTTTTCCATTACAATTACTAGTAATTGTAATTGAAAAACTTAAATTACAATTACAAGTAATTGTAATTGAAAAAATTTCAATTACAATTACAAATTGTAACAATTACATGGAAAAATTTTCAATTACAATTACAATTTGTAATTAAAAAACTTCAATTACAATTTGTAATTCTAGTTATAAAAAATTACTTAGATATATACACATGCATCAATTAATAAGTATAATAACTGTGGATATGACATTGAGTCAGTAGGTCCATGGGGAAACCTAAGATCCGTCAACCTACGACTGATCATTGAGGCACCGCTGAAGCCAAAAAGGAAAAATAGGCTCCATCCGTATGGAGGGGACTCCAAGCTGAACAAAAATATGCATTTAACGTTATAATTAATGGATTTTTGACCAGGCGCCAATTTGTCTCGCATGGCTCTGCTTTGAGGCAAATAGCTCATTTTGCCTTTAAAAAAAACTCTTACTTTGTGGGGAATCGAACCCTCATCAATTGGATTACAAATCAAGCACACTACCCCCTACACTACCGACGGCCTTGTATTGTCAACTTCAAAATATTATAATAAAATCAACTGTGCTGAATTTGAAAAGTAAAAAAAAAAAACCACACCTGCCAGGAATCGAACCCGGGTCCCATCGCGTGTCAGTTAAGCATTCTAACTCAAAGCCACTGACTCATTTTACAATCCCAATTCAAAACCGTAACTTAAATATTTGAATATTTTCCAATACTTCAAAAATGTAATTATTACTATATATGCTTCAATTACTTTCATGTAATTGATTACACACACAATTACAATTACTTGTAATTGTAATTGGGAAAATTCAATTACAATTACAAGTAATTGTAATTGAAAAAAATTAGTTACAATTACAAGTAATTGTAATTGAATTTTCCCAATTACAATTACAAGTAATTGTAATTCAAAATTTTCCAATTACAATTACAAGTAATTGAAAAAAATTAATTACAATTACAAGTAATTGTAATTGAATTTTCCCAATTACAATTACAAGTAATTGTAATTCAAAATTTTCCAATTACAATTACAAGTAATTGTAATTGAATATTCTTCAATTACCATTACAAGTAATTGTAATTAATTGTGTAATTAATTACAATTTTGTAATTGGACTGCCCAGGTCTGGTAGAAAAATATGAATCTGAAATTATTATTATTCTTTTTTTTTTTGGAAATTTGTTCGAAAAAAGCCCGTCTAGAGACAGAGCCATAAATTAGAGGGTTAATCATATCATAAAATTCAAATTCAAAGAAATCGACTGGAGCAAATCATAATTTTAGTTTTAGGTGCCATTTTCATTAAAAAAATATGAATCTACTCGATTAATCCAAGTGGTAAGGACGTTATGGTTAGGCGGGCCGGAGTAAAGGAAAAACTATGTATGCTCAATATATTTTGTAAAAAAAAACACACCAGGCTCCAGGACCACACTAATTAAGACAAACTATGTAAGAGTCCTTACCCTGCAGGAAATGACAATAGTGAATCTATACTCTTTCACTACTGATCGCGTCGACAGTACTACTGACCAGCTATACCCACCGCAATGCTTTGCACTATAGACAATTAACATTGAGTTGTCATTGCATGTCTACATGAAGACCAAATAACTTACGACGAGCTATTAACGAGATATAAACAAGCTATTGACGTCGGTAGCTATTATGTAGACAAAAAGGAGTGAGTAGACATGGTGAGTAGAGATAAACTATACCTTTCGACAGTTTAACTTTTCTGTTGACTTTTGAACTAGTTCGCTTGTCTATATCGACGACAGCATAGACATGGGGTCTTACGGCGACATGCTTCCTGCAGGATAATTATCACGCCGACTACTGTTCAATGTGCTGCTTATGCGTATGTGTGCCACCAGGGGAACCGATTAAGCCAAGTCCGTATTCCTGTCGGTTTTATAAAAATGTTTCCTACATCAACAATTCATTAGGGAATCGAGCAAAATTCTTCTCATTGGTTCATATCAAGATTCGTATTCAAGAAAAAGTTTTGCAATAAAGATTCAGTCGTGCCTGGAAAGAATAGATTAACTTTTGGAGAAGATTTCGCAGGGGTGTGGTTATCAATTAAGCAGAATATTAATTACATAATCATTTGAATAATAAAAACTAACATGCTAGTGAATCACCCCAAACAATAGGCCACAACTCCAATGTAGCGAGAAAGCGGTAAATAATCCGGGGCTCGTCACAGACAAGTGCAAACATAAACCACAAACGGAGCCACAAACCTCGACTGATCTTTGAGTATCACAAAAATTTCTTAATCAAAAAGAAACAAATTATTCGTAATGACCAAAGCCCTTGGAAACTAATGGTGACTGACCAAAGTTTTGACTCAAGTATGAAAATTATTTAAAATTTCATCAAAATATAAATGTCAATATAAATATTTGGAACCAATCTTTAACCTTCATTAACATGATATCCTAATTTCAACCTATCTTCTTACCTTCCGGCCCTACTTACATCTTTACTTTTCAACATTTTTAATTCTTCAAAATTTCAAAAACAAACGACTACTGCAGGCTTTTAAAATATGTACATATGTCCTTTCTTCCTTTCTGAAGAATTTGTCGACCTTTTGACTTATCACGACCACTGTAGCAGAAAAATACTTCGAGCATAAGGAGACCTTGCGATGCTAATGTTTTGGTTTTTGACACTCACAGATCGTCGGGTGTGCGAATATGCTGGAAGCGAGTTCAAATGCATGAGGTGTCTTGTCCTTTTTCACATGACAAATTGGAGATAATTTATATTCACGAAGAACGAGACTTTCACGAGGATGAATGCTTCACACATTTTTTTTTGGCATGACACTAAGGAGGCACGAGATGTGGATCATTTTCCCCTTGCATAAAGCCGCGATTTTTCATTCAAATTTTTTGCCTCTTCTTTGTCCCGACGTCTTTTTATGCGATTTTTTTTTTTCTTTTTTTTTTTTTGTCAAGGTTTAACCACAACCCTTGGGATATTCGGATGGAAAATAGAAAGCTATGAATGACAGGTTGTTCAGTTAGTTGACAGTAGATGACAATGTAGATGAACAATTTCAAGACTAACTAATGGGAAAGAATAAGATTTTCTCTTTCTGTGCTTGGTGGAGGTTGTTAGGCTTCTTTTGCTGCGCGAATAGAAGAACACAAATCAGAAAAAAAGCAGAACCAAATCTGTCTTAAATTTGACAAAAAAAGGAGATTTCGAACAGATATTAACAGTGAACGAGTCTCTGAACCACAAATGGTCTCAAGCTTCTATTCATTGTGGTTACAATATGCAGATTATGATTCTATATTTGTTTGAATATATTTTGTAAAACAGGCCCATCCGTCAACCCAAAGCATACAAGAGATTTTCAGAAGCAAAAGATTTCATGATACGCCCACTTTTTCAATTTTTGGGCAATTCTTTCAGAGGTTTAAATGTTAGCTCAAATTTCAAATTCCATTTGAATATCTCGAATGTTTAATGATTTCCATAAAAGATATTAGTCCTGGAGATACCCTAAAAAATTGGCAAATTTTCGAATTTGTTCTCACTCATGTCTCTGCCAAATTTGATCAAACAAGCTCAACTCCTTCGATAAGAAATTTGTATACGGACAGACTGACTCGGACGAAAATCGATTCCACTGGTACCGCTCTTTATTTCTGTACGAACTTTTTATGGTCTATCTTGGATGGTTCTGGTCCTTACACACTAACGCACTTATTTTCTGACACTCAGACGGGTTTTCCTTAAAACAAGTCCAGCACAACAGAAGCAAGTCCTGTGCACAAGCTAGACTTGAACCTATTAAATCAACTAACGTGGGAGTCGTCATTCCATTTGAACAGAGACTTGCGGTTGGTTAAACATTTTCCCAATTTTAACAGAAATTTTCTCTGATTTTCAGTTTCTTGTACTTTGGCCGCATTTTTCTATTATTTTTTTATATATTTTTTTTTTTTGTAATTAACTGCAATGCGGTTTTTTACTTCTACTCAAATAATTTAATTTGAAAAAAAAAAAACAATTAAAGCTTTTCAACTTAAAACATTGAAAATGTGAAATTCGTTGACTGTGAGAAGCTCGTTTCGCTCAAGTACTCAACTCATTATTCTAGGAACATGCTATAACCCCCTTTTCCCTCCATGAGTCAGCCTGCTTGTCGGGAGTATTCGTGTTGCAAACAATTTCCTGGATTTTTTCGGGCAACATCGAAATCTTGAAGTGAAAAGTTTTCACCAATTCAGAGGCTGGCTTTGTATTTTGCTTTCTCCTGAAATTTGAATAATATAAATATCGCAGGCGTAGCAATTAAAATGATTTACTAAAATTTATAATTTTGAGGACTTTTTCCTTTTTTGTTTTACTTCATGCATTCAATTTAGAAGAATAGAAAATTTTGAGTAAAAGTTTGAATTCAACTTGAAAGTTACGCCGAAATAGTTAAAAATTACTTTCCATAGATATTATGGTATGTGATGCCGCCGGCAGTGGACCTTTAATAAGGTCCCAACGTAAAATAGAAAAGTTCATTTTGTACTAACCAATTAGCAAATACTCGCAACAGTATGAAGTAGTTTAGTAATTCTCCGTTCTTTCAGGTGACCGGCAGTTTGAGCATCGAACGAGAATCTCCATAATTAAATTGTAGATGAAATACTTGCGGTGAAATTCGACATATTTTTATCTACAGTTTAATTCACTTAAGAGACTGCTTCGTTTTTATCTGATGCTCCCTAATTGATGTTGGCTCATCTACATTTTAATGGGGTGCCAATGTTTGGGGTATTGTTTTCAAATTAAACATACAAATATGGGTATTTCCAAACGGACGTGACAGTTACTTTATCAATTTTAAGTCCCCGAATTGAAGAATGTGGAAAATGGTAATTTTGTTTCTAACTATTATCGTGCAGCTCTTCCGGAATTTTATACTTATGAAGATTTTATGCCGATCAGAAAGGCAATTAGATATGTTCGGACGTGACAAAAAGTTTACTTTTTTCTGGAAATACCCATATATATTTTATGTTTAATCTTTAAACCGATTTTTGCCACAACTGAATACGAAACATTCCCCATGGAATCGTGTGGCCATAAGGAGCGATGGGATAAAGTTTTCCATTCCAGACGGTCATATTCATTTTGTGCGGATTTTGAACTAAATTCGTAGATGCAGGAATTAACATCGATTCTCAATAGATTCGAGGTTGGGTGGACACTTAAGTTGGAGCCAAAAATTATGATGATTCCTCATGTTACTGAATTTTTATAAAAATTAGTGCAAACTCACATTTAGACTTTACCCTCCAGGAAATGCGGCCAGTGTAACTGTACCGTTATACTAGTTCCAAATTCTCCAGCACTAGTGTTTCTTTATACCTCTGTCTATGCATTCCTCTGTAGAAATTTAACATTGAGTGATGACGGAAAATCACCAGTCGTAGTACAGAACTACCGCTTTTCTAGTACTGTAAAAACCAATTGGGTAATTTGGATATCATTTAAAACTACTTCTCTATTTCAGGCTAGTATTTTGGCCCCTGTTATGTATATTTGTATATGGTTCATATGCAACTCTACTCCCATTTCCATTAGTTTTTAAGTTTCTAGTAAAGCACTGGTGGCTTTTAAAAATTGATCCCATATAATACAAACGTCTTCATTCGAGTCAGTCGTTTGCTAGCAGTCAACGGGATCGGTCGCTCCGCGCTTTAAATTCGAAATCGTTGTACATATCTATTTTTATTTCTTTCATCCTTTATATTTTTGTCTAATAAACGTACACATACAGTTATCAACCTACATACTCTCGAATAGAAGTTTTTCCGTAATACATAGGTCCTTGAGGGTACATACAAATCGTAAACTACCCTCCAGTAAGCGTAGGGTAAATTGGCTGGAGGCAACTAGTTCCTTCACCAGAACTTAATATGGATGGAAAAATGGTTCTTCGTGTCAGTAATAAAAGTTTTCATGATATAACAATATCATAGCATTGATACACCGAAATCAAAAATAAAATCTACCTTTAAAAATTACAAAGATGAAGCTTTTTATTGAAAAAAAAACCCCCACAAAATATAGTGAATAATCTTTAAAAAAGAACTAGTGTTTTACTATACCCAATTGGTTCCCAAATAACTAGTAAAGCGTTAGTTCAAGTGTACAAGTGGTGATTTTTAGCCCACACGCAATGATAATTTTCTACAGAATAATACATAACTAGGGGTACAAAGAAGAACCAGTACTGGTCGAATTAGAACTAATAAAACGCTAGAGTTTAACTAGTCGTTCTTCCTGCAGGGTATGGCCTAAGAATTTTTTATCACGCACACATATAGGCATTGAGAATCATCGTTACTCGCCCACTTCCACGTCGAAAAATACTGATTGCATATACAGTAGTTTCGCTAAATAAAAAACTGGTATATAAGAAAGGAATCTCAGGGTACCAAGTCCATTTATATTAAGCTCTGTACAAAAATGTTTGTATATAAGAAACTCGTATATAAGAAAAACCCGCTGTATGGAAAAAAATTTTATATAAGAAACTTTGTTTTAATCAAAAATGTTACTCCCCTATTATCAAATATCGGTAGTTTATATAGGAAAAAAATTTTCTTATAAAGGTTTTTTTTTTATAAGAAAAAATATTCTTATAATCGGGTTCTTATATAAGAAAAAAACGGATATAGGAATGAAATTTCTTGGCAAAATCGACTTTCTTATATAGCGAAACTACTGTATTCCCTGTAGGAAGAGTGGGGTCAATTGGGGCCCTAGCGAGTAGTTCTCGAGTATAGCAAAAAAAACTAGAACGAGTAGAGACACGGATAATAGAACCTAAGTTGTGGCATTGTCAATATCTATGAAATGTACTGAAATTGTCCTATTGCCTCTACTTCTTGGCGGGGAAATTACGAGCGAGTAGATACTCTTGATTAGGAAAGTAGTCGAAGAATACTTCTGCACTGTTTAAATTTCCTACAGGGATATTACAGCAATTACTGTGTGCTTTACAGATTCAACTTTTGAAAAATATTCTCCTCAAAGTCTTGAGGATTTATATTTCCTGCAATTAGGTGTGTAGGGTGGCTCTGGGATAGCGTAGAGGATGCGTGCTATGCTCTTAATCCCAGGGTCCGAGGTTCGATTCCCAGCACAGAAAAAACGGAGTGTAATGTTCCAAGCCTAGCACTGGTTTTTCAAAAAATCGCATGTTTAGGGGCACACTACATAATAAGACATAATACACTCACACAAACACAAGAAAACCTCCTTGGTATCACAATGGGCCTATGGCCTAAGTGGCAGCCACTTCAACCTACCAACCTACACCGAAAAAAATCCGCCTGATCCGAAGATTGATAAACCCGTATCAATCCTCGTATAAATTGAAAAATATCAATTTTGCATTAAAAAATATCAGACTGATATTTATAATATCAAGTTAATATTTTTTAATATTCCTCTGATACGAAAATCATCAAATTGATACGGAAATGTTTTGCACTTGCGTATCAATTTTTCGTATTAATCTTACATTTTCAATATCCGTGCAATTCTGGTGATAAATTACATTTTTAATATCTTTTCCATATTAGATCAGTATCAAAACTATATTTTGCGTATCAATATCTCATAAATCTTATCAAATTGTCCTTTTTAGTATCAATTTGAAATTTTTTCATTTCAAATATTGTCATGCATTCATGTCAAATTTACTTTTTTCGTATCAAGCTTGACAAATAAAAAAGTATAGAATTGATACGACAGGTAGTATTATTTTAATAATATTGCGTATTGGCTCACATTTGTAAGTGAAAAATATCAATATTATGACGATTTCGTATACATTTTTTTTTCGGTGTAGGTATGTAGGTCTGCTAAAAAAGTTTTGACTTTGACCATGAATGCTTTCACAATGTTTTCTTTTCACTATCTGTCGCAACAAAGTCCAATTTATTTTGACCACCGATCCTCGTGGCTTATGTTTATGGAAAAATGAATATACACACCGGCGTAGTTGGTTGAGATGCCAACTTACAATGCGAGTGGCTATGAGTTCAACTCCCAGCTGAGGCGTGGATGTTAGTTTGTTAGATTGTTTTTTTCTTCCTGTTCTGCATTGTTTTCCCATTTTTGGTGGTATCACAACGGGTCCATGTAAGGCCTAAATCTGCAGCAATACTAACCAACCAACGAATAACATGAAATTCATATCAGAATAGTTATTTAAAAAGTCAAATACACTGTAAGACTATAAATTAAACCATTTTCAACGTGAACAACGACATTTCCGACAATTTGAGCATAATTTACCTTCAAAAATATTTTTGTGACAGAAACATTCAGTGGTTTATGTCATGATTCCATGCTTTTGTTCAGCGCATTTGTTCGAAATTGTAGAAAAGTAAATCGTTTTAATAACGCAACACCTTCGTTATGCAGCATTTTGCCTGAACAGTTCGCCCCGTACCTTTCTTTGTCACGGGAAAAGTGGACGAAATTACATCCGATGTACTGGATACGTTTATACATACATGAGTGTACATGAATGGTCTTGCGTTCTGATAGAGAATTCGCTTTTGTTAATATCGCTTCTCTCTAAACAAAATAAGGCAGATAGGGGGAAGAGTTGTTTTAAGTTGAAAATCTTAATGGTCTTAATTGCAGCTGAAATGTGCAATGATTGCATTACAATTTCGAGCACATCTTCAATACGCTTTATTTTTCCGGAATATTACTTCGGAATAACTTTGGTTAAAATTTTATTGGGCGTACATTTATTGCGCAGTTAAATTCCCGCTTTTAGTACTCTCTTTGAATGTGATAAGTTTGCTAATTAGTTGCACTGTTCTTTCTTAAGATATTCGTATTTATTCACGAAATTACAGGAACGACTGTATTCTAACGTTCTTGACGTGACTTGTTTTTCTATTGAGCATTCAAAAGCGCCGTTTTCGTTCGTTTTCGTTTTTAAGCATGTTTGAAGATGTGGGTACACATTTCCCTAAGTAAACTTTGTGTCCATGTGCTTTTAACTTTGGGAAAATTTTCATATATTAGTTAGAGATTTTTATTTGCTCCTCTATTTTTACTGTTCTCAGAGTCTTTGCTATTCCGTTGAGATCCGTTTGGCAATGGATTTGTTTGTCTTTTAATTAGCATTAGTTGAGCTTTGCGGCGTTTTTCTCTAACATCACATTTTCTCGGGGGATGTACAACATTTGCGTGCAGCTTATGATGCGTGATTGTAGCCTTAATTACATCTACTTACTTTACTTGAAAACTTTATTAATGGAAATAATGTGTACAGGACTGCTAATGGAGATAGAGAACTAATTGAATTTCTTAATATTGAAGCCTTACTTGGCGGTTAATCGAATCAGAAGCCTAACCAACAAGGCCAAATTAAGATTAAATATTGAAAATGCCTGTTCCGATGAGCTGATGCATGAAGGTGGTTAGTTTTAAAGCCGATTTTAAGGGGCAGGATACAAATACAGCCCTATTCGAAATGAATATGTATTCCGCGGGAGTTTTTTCCCCAGAAAATTTTCTATACGGAAAAAGGGCGGGTTCTAAGCGACAATAAAAGAAAAAATGTGATAAAATTTTCTTAAAAATGTTCATAATATGTAATTGGTTTCTTAGTATTCGTTTCCCCAGTGTGCCATGAAAGGCTGAATTCTTTTCAATTTCGCACGGAAGAACTCCCAGGGAATATTTAGAATCGGGCTGATAGTTTTTTAAAGGCTATTTTAAGACTTTTGCCTTTGTTTATAGTGGTTGTTGATTGTATCCAGATTGTTCGTATTAGCGAAATTGAATGTTTTGTTCATTATTTACAGGCCCGTAGAAAGAAATTTGTGGCCCGGGGGATTTTTTTCGGGCGCCCCCTCACAAAAATGTGCGACCAAAAAAACAAAAGTCCCATGCCAATTGTGGGCCCCTACAAAAATCCCGTTCCCGGGGGAAAATTACCCTTTTCTACCCCCCTATCTTAAGGCCTGAATATCTAGAAACGTCCCTGAAATAAAAAAGCATTTACTATTTCCAGCTGTTCATTATTTGAGGGATTCGTTATATCCAGATTTTGATAAATAGAGCTCGGATTTTGAATATTTTGAATTTTTTGAATTGTTTTGCATTTAACTGTGCTTTTTGAATATTTTATTCACTGAAGTAGGCTTTTTCTGTTAATTTGACAATTCAACATTTTAATAGGCATACTAACTCGAAATGATTTGAAATTTTTGACTGTGAATTTTTGAATATTTTAAATTTTTGCATTTTTGTTTGAATTTTTTTGAATATTTTTAAATTTTTTTTGATTTTTTTTTCATTTTTTTACATATTCAATTCCGAGGCATAGTGATAAACATATGTATAAGAAGATTTTGAGGATTTTACCTTTCACTAGAACTATCAGAACTAGTGAAACTTTTGGTTAAACTTCCACCATATTTATACCATGTTTGAATGGTTTTTTCTTAAAATTATTATTATTTTTTTTTAAATTAATTTAGACATTGAAAATGCTTACAATCAAACTGTGATTTTCATTTGCATACCTTGTAGCATGTCAACTAAAGCCAGTATTTCATAAAATCAAAAAATCAACAATTTTAATCATTCGCTTTTTTGAGCGCATTTTAAGCTTTAATACCTGATGAGAGTGAATAAAAAGGTAGAAATATCCTACAGGACAAAACGAAAAACCCAAAAAGTAGTACTTTTTTCCATGAAATCACTAGTATTGTAACTAGTGCAAATGTAACCAATAGCCGCCCAACGAACTAGTACTATACTGGTGCAACCTGCACTAGTACTTTTCTATACTAGTTGCACTTGCTGCAGAGAAAAAACTTTTGGGCACCCCTGAATTACACTGTCAGCGTTTTTTTGTGACTGGGAATATTTCCTCTTGAAGGCTTATAAATGTTTAACAATTAATGGCCCATACTCGGACTCGAAATAATTAGTCGATGCTTTTAATCGAAGCTATCGAAGTCGATAGTTTTGACAATATCGTCCATCTCTGTCGAAAATTTGTATGCAGTAGGGCTGTGAAACTAGTTTGGATAGATAGTTTGGACTATCGATAGTTGGCGATAGTTTGAAATATGGCAATCTCAGAGGCCATTTACACGTCAAGACATTTCGATAATAAAGAACACTTTTTGTCGACTAGGGACGCACGGGGATGTGGTATAAGAGCGTTTTGCTCTCTTCCCCCTGCGTCCCTTGCCATCGAAAATTTATTTCATTATCGAAATGTCTTAACGTGTAAAAACCGTATCACTTACAATACGCGATATATCGATAGCCGAAATACTATCGAATAACACGATATTTACGCGTTAAGATATTTCGTTAATGAGACAAATTTTCCATGGGCGTCCTTCGCCAATAAAAACTGTGTTGCATTATCCAAATGTTGTAACGTGTAAATGGCGATTAACTATTACAAAAAAAACCATCGATAGCCATATCGATATTATCGATAAATTGCCAGCCCTAATATACAGCCCCAGCGCTTTTCATGCTTTTTGATTGAGGCCTTTTACACTAGTCAATTATTGACTTCAGTTCCCACTATTTTGTTCGAGCAAATCGTGGGAATTTAAAGAAATATTGTACTTTTTTTACACATTCGATAGATCGTTTTTTGCCCTCTTTCGTACGATGAAACACGAATGAAACAATAAAAATGAATAGAATAAAAATTGACGATCAATAATTGGCCAGTGTAAAAGGTCTCATTACTTCCCAATTCAGTGCAAGCGAAACACAAAACTTTACTTGGAAGTATTTTTCCGTTCTTTGGCGGGTATTTCATATGGGCACATTACTTCCCTTGTTTTTGAATATATGTATGTAGGCTTTAAAAAACAGAACAGATGCAAACTAGGTCCCGTCCATATAAGAGTATATGTAATACAGCCCGATTCTGAATATTTCCGGGAAACGAATTCCCCTTTTTTAAATAGATAGGGTAAGGAAAATTATGAGTATGGTTCAAATACCCATTCCCTTTCAATTTTCTTGCCACAAATATTTAATAAAGATGAAGTTTACTCTCGAGAAAAGTAAAATTCCCGGGAATTCGTTCCCCGGAAATATTCAGAATCGGGCTGATAGACAAATTAAATATTTTCGACCTTTCAGGGACTTAAAATACCAGTTATCTTAAAAATTTTAATGTAAAAAGGCAAAGTGATAGCCAAGGTTAAAAAAAGGTTCGGGCACTGATATTTGATCGCTGTGAGCCACTCGTCTAAAAGTACCTTAACGCAAGTTCAATGTTGATTCAAAAATGGTATGTGTATAGGCCCTATTGAGGCCTTCTACACTAGGCAATTTTAGTTGCGCAACTCGCGAGTTTGTTGGAAAGACGCGGTACGGAGAAGGTAAGGGGAAAAATGCTGTCGCGAGTTGCTCGTACAGGCAATTTTGTGCGATTCGCTTTGTGCATCTCTTTCTTACTTTCAAACGTGAAAATGCCATCTCTTTCTTACTTTCAAACGTGTAAGTGGCGTCGGGGTTGTTTTTGACGATCGGCAACTCGAGTTGCTGGCCCAATGTAGACAAAAAAGCAACTCCAAAAGAGAATTCGATATGAGTTGCGCAACTAAAATTGCCTAGTGTAGAAGGCCTCATTGCGTTGCTGCTAACCGATAGTCGGTAGCTCTATTCTTAATCGATGGTAGAACACTTTCAAAACTATCGGCACTATCAACAGAGACGTCCGACGTCGCCAGAGAAACTTAATTGTGCTTTTTTCGCCATTTTAATTCCGACGTCAAACAATCTCGTTACAAATATTGTATCGAAGTTATTGGAAATTTAAACGGCGAAGTTATTGGCTCCTCTCAAGAAGGTAAGTCCCGCTTATTCGAAATTCTTCTCGAAGACATCTTTTTAACCCTACATTCTTATTGGTTATCTTATACGATATTTGCACGTTAAGATATTTCGATAATTAAATAAATTTTCTATGGGAAGAGACGTAGGAGGAAGAGGGAAAAAGGCTCTTATACCACATCCCCGCGCGTCCTTAGTCGACAAAAAGTGTGCTTTATTATCGAAATGTCTTAATGTGTAAATGTCCTCTTATTTGGTAAATGAATGTTATCTCGGGTCTGGTCCATTAAAAACTGATAAATATATTAAAAAGTCCTTAAGACCGCCATTGTTTTTTTTTTCTTTTTCGTTAGACATGAAAAGTGGCATAGTGTAGGACAAAAAAAATTATAGAAAGCTGAAGTCGGTGAAGCCCGACTGATAAACTTACTCGTCTTGAAATTGCACTCATTTGGGTTCCAACTTTGAGGCGTGGGCGAGTGTGGGCGTGGCAGTAGGCGGGGCCACTGTCTTTTCGCAGACAGTTCTGTTATAAAAAGCGAGAGAGATAGAGCTAGACTTAAGACGCGAACGTGAAAACAGTAATAAAAATCTTATTTATGGACAGCCCCAAATATTGAGCCAATATTGTCGGGATACTGGGAGTGACCGATTCTTAAGCTTTCTAACTTGTTATTTTATTTTATTAGAATATGTCATGGAAATCTCATGATAGAATATACAATATATTTAGTTCTGGAAATTCGCCTTCATGATAGAATATACAATATACTTGTCAGAGTTCTGAAGTGATTGCCGTTCAATGAGGATGAAATTGTCCTGTTGATTACGTTTGAAGTGATGGGCCGTTAGTGAGGATGAAATTTCCTTCTAAGATTTCACTGTTTCAAGTGTATCTGCAACCAAATCGAATAAGCTTTTTAAAGATTTTCCACGCTGCTTAGATCAGGTGTATCGTAGCAACAACATCAATAGCATATAGATCACGCTAATAGATAAAGCTAGTACGTGGAATAGCACGAAGCCTTCAATAGCATAGAGAATCGCAATAATAAAGCTAGTCGTATAGCCACGAATACCTTCAATCCAAGCTAAGAGAATTCCTGCACGTAAAAATTATCGC
>CM035807.1:16038984-16326484 GCA_020466095.1 Chlorops oryzae | reverse complement strand
CAAACAACAAAAATTCTAACAATTTCGGTTAAAAAGAAATTTGTTTACTCATCATGGAAAGGAAAATATAGGAGGTACCTTCAAGGACTTGATTGATAAACGTGAAATTTTCGGCAGAGAAAAAAATTCGTTTTTGTTTTATTTAATCGTAAAATGAAATTGTTTGCTCAATTCTTTGTTACAGTTATACGGGCGCATCTGTGAATGCTGTAGCCCATTAATTAAATTCATGAAACGGTTGCATGCTGTACCATAAGGACTCTAAAATCAATTGATTCCAACCTTTTATTTAATTTCAATTTAATACTTGTAGAGAAAATCCTTTTGTTGTCAAGAGTAAAAATGAAAATAATTTTTTATTTTTAACTCGATTGATTTATTTTTGAAGTTTTGAATGCACATCCCTTGCCGGATATCCGCCGTTGTGTGTATGTTTTTTTTTTTGTTACTCTCGGTTTCGTTTGAGTGTTTGAAATTATTATTATTTTTTTTTTTGGGAAGTCGAAGTGTCGCAACTACCACAACACAAATTAACAAATATGAAAGGAATTAACAATTTCGAGCGCCCGAAAAATATGCTCCCGGCATTAAAACGATAAGTTTCTCAATTTTGCGTTTTGCATTTTAATTATAAATTTTGGTTTTCCTTCGCAGTTAAGGAGTCTGTTGAATGAGAAAACTCCTGCAGCGCTTTCATCTTCATGAAATGAGTTTGCCTGACAATGAGGTATCCTAAAGTCATTTGTATGGAAATTGAACTTCTCCCAATTCTACTTACTCTCGTGTTGGATTCATTGTACAAATCCGAGGAAATCACACGCAAGCAATTATGCCTTAGCGAAATAATTTTTGGAATGAAAACAAAACACCGGATAAGTGTGAAAGTCTAGATTCCCAAATATATTATGAGCAGTCCCCGATTAAGGGGAAAGGATCATAGGAGCGGCAAATTTGGTCTCGCCAAAGAGCGGCAAATTTTAAAATGTGCATACAGTCGAAACTGGATATAACGAATCCCTGAAATAATGAACAGCTCGAAATAGTGAACCCTATTTTTACAGGGACTTTTCTAAATAATCTGGCCTGTGAGAGGGGGGTGGGTGCCGGAGTGTTCCCGGCGAGTTTCGAATCGAATTCGTGAGAGAATCAACTTTTTACGCGATTCGTATTTTTATCGAATTTTTTATCGTTTACGAATCGTAAGCGAATTGAGTTTTTTTCCATTTTCGAATTTTTTTCTAACAAAAATGCGCTTTTTTTCAAATCATAAATTTTTTTCCAATGTAAAAATCAAATAAAGGTCTTATTATAGGACTATTTTGGTATAATAAAAAAAAAAAAAAAAAAAGTAAGGGTGTTATAGTCAGGCGAGCCTGACAATAGAATACCCGACACAGACACACATGTTCAAATAATATTTAATATCAAGAGGTGTTTAAGGCCATAAGGGGCCCCGTATACCGACTTTTGTTAATTTTCTTTATGAAAACCGCCCCTTTGCCACGCCCACTTTTCCAATTTTTTTGAAAGGAAGATTAAATATACGCTCAAATTCTAAGTTTCATTGAATTATTTCGAAAAAGTCAGATTTTGGGGCAGTTTTGAGATTTTTGTGACAGACCCTAGTACTGGAGGTACCCTTAATGGACCAATGAAAAAAAATTTTGGGGCGGATGTTTGGCTACAAACGAGGTATAAGTGCCAAATTTCGTTCAAGTCCCATTTGGAATTTCGGGTGTAGGAGACGATTTTCGAAAAACGCCCTTCTGCCACGCCTACTTTTACAATTTTTGGAAATCATAGTATTTGCCTTTAAACATGTTCAAATACCAAATTTCATCAAAATATCTTGAAAAACTTCGATTTTAGAGCAGTTTTTGTTGTTTTCGTAACAGACCCTAGTACTGGGGGTACCCCTAAAAATGGTCCCATCGGGTCCATTCTCGAACTTATTCTTACTCATGTCCCCATCAGACGTATACAAAATTTTGTCAAGATAGCTCAACTCCTTCGATAAGATAACTGTATACAGACAGACAGACGGACATATCTAAGTCGAATCTCCTGGTGACGCTGATCATTTCGATATATTTTTTGTATGGCCTGCCTCGACTGGTTCTGGGTGTTACACACAAACCATACCCACAAACGGAATAAAAAACGTCCAATCAAACAAGTTGAATCCCGTGGTTTGACTTCGATCTATCTGTCATTAACTGTTCCAATTAAATATTTTTTTCGTTTATAGGTTTAAGTTGATCCTATATTTTTCTCGAATTTCTCCCGATTTCGAAACGAATTCACAAAACTACTTTCGAGAATTAATTTTGCGTATTCGTGTTTTACAATAGGGGTATTCACAAAGGCGTCGGATAATAGGAAAGTCGGAAAATCGGAAAATTTTAACTGCTTAAAAAGTTGTGCACGATAAAAAAAAGTTAAAAAAAATTTTAAGAAATCGCATTTTTCAGACTTTCCGACGTTTTTAACACGCCTTTGGGAATACCCCTAATATCGAATCGAATTCGAATTGAAAAGAAAATATGATAAATGCGCGATATTATCGTAAAAAAAGCTTTTTGCGGTATCGATTCAAATTCGAATCGAATTCGTTTAGTGCGATTCGCGCTTTGCGATTTCGATTAGATTTCGATTCGAATTCGTTATCATTTTTGTGTTTATTGGGAGGTGGCTTCATATTCAGCCCTTAGTTGGTTTGCTGTGCAATAGTTTTTGATATAAAAATCTAATTTTGTTGAGAGTGTAAGAAAAAGCTTGATGTAAGAACATAGGCTGCTGTAACGAAAGATGACAGCGAAACAAAAAAAAAAAAAATGAATAAATGCAACAGACACTTTTAATATCGTGTGATCATTCTTGAGGATGAAGACAAAAATTTCCATGCATTCATATGTTTCTCTTTATGCCCATTAAGGTAAAGACAGATGCGATAATATGAGAACATGAATATTTTTCAACTAAGACAGAAAAGTGTCTTTATCTTCCACCTATCCTTAGCATCAGCATAAATACAATACGCATACATAAGATATGAGCGCATGTAAGGGAAAAACAATGCCATACTGTATCAACTCCATTGGGTGGAATTCGAGCAGCAAAGGAGTTGAACACACATTTAACACACGTAGAATGGCTTATCACGTTTCACTCGGAAAGCCATAAGAACTCCATAAGCATAAGCCAAGAAGTCTGACAATGAGACATGACATCTTCGTCGTATGTTTTGTGAAATAAGGACTCTGTAGAGGAAAATGAAAAGTGTAGGAATAAATCGCACGTGAAGACTCCAGGACACAATGCTTTAGCGGAAGCTTAGTAACGTCTTGGCCCTAAAATTCTTGTGCTTCTAACGCCAGCAACACTTGCTGCAGGCACATTGAAACTTGGAGTTTAAATAAAGTTCATTTTTTTTATTTTCTTACTGAAATAATGGCAAATGGTAATGTTACGAAGCGAATTAAAATATTGAAGCTTTTGCGAGAAGCTCAGTAGATTGTTCCGTGAGAAGATTGTAGTAGGAGGTTGAAACTTTCAACAGTGTGTTGCGAGATTGAGCCATTCCAGTAAATTTTCCAAAAGAGAAAGCAAGGGATTGTCAGAAAAGGTTCACAGTCTGCCTATTTTATTTGAAATACTCTGTGTTGAGGGTACACATTGCGTTTGTGCGGACGTGTTGGTCTTTATACAAATTTCTTATAGGAGGAATTTTTCGGATGTATGCGTAAGACCAAGCTATAAAATGAAACGGCCAATTCTAAGGGTGACGCCAGTACTACGATCGTTTATTCAAAAGCACAAAAACTGATCTGCAATCTAAATAGTTCAAAATGTTTTCTGAAAATTGCTTGAAATGACTTTTAAACCGTTTATTGCTGTTGACAAGAGTTCGAAAAGTGGGCGTGGAAATTAGAAAAATTTATGAACCCGTTTGACAATAAGTCAAGTTAGTTAAGCACTAAAGCAACTCAATTTGTGCTCAGAATGACTGTTACGGGTGTCACGGGAGAGACCGTTTCTCATGGAATTACCCATGTACTCGTATAAACGAAAAATCAGAACGAATCAGAACTAGCTCTGAATAAATTAGAGTGGTCATAACCAGGACAACCAAAAATATTTAAATTGAACCCTAAAAATATACACGTCAATATTTTGAAATGTTGCCGATGCTGGAACTCTGTATTTTTCTTCAAAAAACGCCAATTTATAGACACCTTCAGAAGGATGTTATCGAATTTTATGGATCATGAAAAGGCTGGAACTAAGTTCCACAGGCAAATACTTCGACATGCGTTTCTTTTTTCTTTAATATTAACGTGCATACTTTTAGGGCTCAATTTAAATATTTTTGGTTGCTCTGGTCATAACCACAACCATAACAATAACCAGCCATATGTATAGTGGCTTTCGAACGCTAATTGCTCGTAATTAATCATTTGCTCAATAAGCTTCCAAAGCATTTCGATTGTTTTTTTATTTGTTTTCATTTGTTATAGAAACGCAATAATAATTTTGATTTTTGTATATAAAGTTCATTGAAATTTAAAATCCATTCACAAAAAAAAAATAAAAACTATTGATTACGGAATCTATAATTAATTCAATTTACTTTCATTAAAACGTTTCAGCTTAAAAAAAAACTTATTCAAAAATATAAATGTTCAGATATTTGGAAAATATGCATGACTTGGCATCATAGCAAAATTTAGTTCTTGATTTCGTGAAAAAAAAAGAAAAAAAAAATCTTTTACAGACTTTCACGTGGGTTATTCAAAACATTTTACACCTCTTCAATTTCATTCGTGCGCTAATTGAGTTAAAACACGTATATATTTTCAAACGTATGTTTGCCAGCGAGAAAAGCTATTGATAGACATACGGGGATGGCAATTTTTCGATTACGATTGTAGCAGAGGATTTCAGGAATGTGGAATTTGGAAGAAATTTAATTTAATTAAAGTTGAGAATTATTTTTAAGTATTTTGTCGATACTTTCTCTTCAACTAAGAAGGTGGTAGTTGAACCCAGAAAAGATTTCAGGAGTGTTCGTTTTTATGTGTCCGAAATTTTTCAAAAGTAGGTATGGGTCTTGGAAATATGTGTCACAAATCAGTCCGAAGTATGTAAAAAATATTAGGCTCAGATCCATATATCCATATATCATATCGGGGAAAGTGGGGTTAATCTGACTCGTGTCTAAAGATGACCCCAGCTATATCATGAGAATGCAAAGGCTTCTGACAATTTTTCCCAACCAGTATGACACATATTATGCTGCTGATTTTTAAGCAAATTTTTTCAAATTTTTAATTCATAGGTAAAATTAAAAATTTAGAAATTTAAAATTTCTATATAAAAATTATAATTTTTATGTTTTAGAACAAAATCGGTTATTTATCCTGATTAAGATTTTTCTCATAATATTAAATGGTGTATGATAGAAGTGTAAAGAGGTTTTAAAGGAAAAATAAAAAACTTGAGAAAAAATATAAAGTTTCTTAAAAAATCGATTTTTATATCAAGTCAACCATGTGGAAAAATTTGACCCGCCCGATATTTAAACTAATTCAAAAAAACGCTAATTTCTAAAAACCGAATTCTTAAGCGCTACTAATCTATTTTCTTCGCAAGAATAAACTTCGGAAATTGCTGAATACTTTAGGATATGATTTGGGTACAGCATTTCTCTGGTTTTAAAACAAGAGATGAGGGTCATATTTAGAACAACAATTTTCAAACAATCAAAATTTAGTATACTGAATTTTTCTAAAATAATCTATATTTAATAGGCTCTTGATGAAAATTTTATATTGCGAGAACAAAGGTAATGATATTCTCTTGCTAATGGCATGTTAAGATTTTGTCTTGAGTGTCAGCGTTTTGAATTTATAGTAAAATTTCTTAAGGGGTCAGAATTCACCAACTTTCCCCTACATATATTAAGAAATATAGTGCTAGCTGCAGAGCTATAGCTGACTCATATTTATAAGGTAATTAAGGCTGCATGTGAGTACTTAAGGAGCCTTAAATGACTCTTATATGTCCACTTCCGATGAATGAAATCCAGCTCATAAAGGATGACCTTCGCAAGAAGAGAAACACATTCTTCATATATACATAGCTCGATTTTCTTTCAAGACAGCGTTGTCAGACGAAAAATAAAGATTGAAATGAAATTTATTGCATTGAATTAACTTTGCTTTATTCATAATATTAATACCTCATGCCATAAGATCGAAGAAATAAAAACTTTGCTTAAATTTAAAAACTTTCACAATCTCCAGCTTCCATATAACTATTTTGCTTCAACGCTTGATTTACTTACATTTTTCGCCATCTTCTTTCCATAAGAGATAACAAAAAAAGCACTACAGCGTCATATTAAATTTTCAATATAAAATGCAACATAAACAAGACAACTTCGAATCCTTGCTTCCCACTTAAGAGCCTTCTTTATACATTGCAGCTATCACAGTCCCTTGTGTGTAACCTTTAACTTCCCATTTTATTCCATGCAGTTTGAATGTTTTCTTTTCTTCCTTTCTGTCGAGAAGTTTCTCGAATACTGACGCAAGAAGTTGAAAAAAATTTCTCAAGAGAAAAATTTTCAACTTTTCAGCTAATATTTGACTTTTATGCGGATCCTTCTTGCAGTCTCTCGCTGTTTTCTGAAGAGTGTGTCCAAACAGAAAAGGGTTAGGAACCAGAAGCACGAAGCTACTTGCGTTCTATTTTATGCTAATGAGTTCTTATTTTTTCTATCTTCCTTTTCGGATATTGCCATAATTATTTGCGTCTAAATTTTCTCTGCCAAATATGTGTATGGATGCTTCAAAGGAACGCTTTCGTGGCTCATATAATTTTTGACTGCATGAGTGGAATTATTTTTCACGAATATCATTCTCAGCAAATTTATCAAAACTAAGACTCACAGTTTTCAACCAAGCTTAAACTTTTTGAAGATTTAAACTTTCAAACGATAGTCTTCAGGAGACCTTAAACCAGGTTTATTAATTTTATATGAAAATTTTTGAAAAACTCAAATAAAGCAATGGTATTTGATTGAGTTAAACTGGAATGAAGACTAAAAGAATATATTAAAAAATTTAAACTTTCGAATTTCTTAAGTTCGAGTTTAAGACTTCGACTCAAAATTTAAAAACTTTCCATAATTATTATTATAATAAAAAAAATTCATTGATTTTTCAAACAAACCGTATACGTAATGGTAATTTCCTGCTCAACTCCAGCGCAATGACGTTACTCATACGTCGGGTAGGTACGTATTCTACAACAATAATTATAAGAATGCTATTTTAAAATCAGTGTGCAATTATTCTGGGAATAGTTCCGACTGTGGGTTCAAATACTTACAAGGAAGTTAATTTCTTGAGTCACGAAAGCTCTCCAACATTTCAAACGTTTGCAACATTATCAGGAGTTAAGAAATAGCAGCAAAATGGTTTTGAATTTCTAAATGCACTTCCAAATATTTCCTTCAGTCTGGCGCTTCAAATGAATTTACTCTCCATCAATAAGAGATCCCAGTCAAATAAAAATATCAAACTAAATGGCCAGGTTTCTTGAGAGTGTAAGAATCACACAACATCATAATTTAATTATAATAAAATGCAACAGATAAAAAACAAAAATATTTTCACAGAAGCCCTCCATTCAAAAGGAGAAAATTTCGCAGTGCAAACTTTCCTTGCTCAAATTTCTACAGCTGTTCGAATATCACATTTGTTTGTTTAGCAGTTAAAATATCGCATTTTCTCTTTCTAAAGTGTGCAAAATTTATGCTTCATCCTGAGCATTCAAAAGATTTTTCCAATCTGCGAAGATACATACAGGTATCGTTTGTTCAAGCTCTGAATTTCGTTATATTTTCCCTTGAGCGTTAAATCAATTATTTTTTAAACCAAATGTAGTGCATGGCCCAAAATCAAAAAGAAAATACCATTTGTTTTGAGAAAGCGTTTTGCCAAGTTTTTCTCAGAAAAAAAATTTGTTAAATTCATTCTAAGAACTCTTGGAATCTAAGAATGATTTCATAGAAATCTGTACAACCACACGAAAGCAGCAGCAATCACACAGAAGTGGAAATACATATGAGCACTTGGAAGGCAACAAAATTAGTGTATTGGCTGAGTGAATATATTTTACGTTGCCTTTGTCCTTAGAAGCTTAGAGCAAATTAATACCTTCGATATATGCATATTTTAGTCCAAAATATTTTAAAATAATTTTTCGAATTTTAAACAAAATTAAAAGCGTATAATTTTCATACTATTCGGGAATTATGTCTTAAACTCCCGCAGTAAAGAGAGCTCAAATGAAGTTTTTGAAAATAATTCATACAGAAAAAAAAAAAAACTTAATGCAAGAACGCATGCGTGCTCGGGCGCCAAAAATTAAGTCACAAGAAACGAAAGGTTAAGAGTAACGCTCCAGAGCCGAACGATATTGAAATGTATATCTTTGTATGTAACTTCTACTTTTACACTAAAAATGCCTCTCTAATAAAAAACGTCAGTCTTTCAAACTATTGTGACGAAAAACCGTGTGGCGATAGTAATTGCCAGGTTTTTGCCACTCTGAGGTGGGTGTAATTTATATTCATGAAAAGCAGAACATTCATGGCACAATATTGATAGAGATGCTAGCTGAAACACATTTGCCCTCGTGTATTTTTTTTTTTTTAGTACGACGTCGTTTTTGTTATCGTTATTAACCCCTCCCCCTATGGCGTTATTTTTTGTTGTATTTTTTGCATTTTTGGTAGTTAAATAGTTATCCTTTGGAAGAAGTGTGTGACATCTAAAAGCATCGAGTGACATGCTTTTCAGAGAATTGAAAGGATATGGTAATTAATTTGAAATGTTTCATGAAGCGGAAGAGAAGGATTTGTTGTGTAAGTATTTGGATTTCAAAATCTCAACTTGCTAAACAAATGAGTTTAATAAAAAGTAGGTCTATTGAAGATGTCGTGCTATATTCTGTCTATAGTATGATTCTTCATAATAACTCTTTTTCACCACCTCATTGTACAGCAGTACCTGGTTACCAGAAATGCCCCAAAATTTATATTTTATAATCATGAAATGTGTCATGTAAGAGGTTTAACGTCGTCCAAGCTCTTTTGTCACGATGGTGGTAGTATAGCGGACGTATAAAACTATTAAGCAGTCTCTTAATAGCCCCTCCATATACCTTTCCTTTTGTGACATGCATTCAATATTTCATATAAAATAAATTCCCAAATAACTTGTGACTGGCTTTCTCTCTTGCTGTATGAGTAAAATTAAATTCTATTAAGCTCAGCCCTTTTGGCACTTAACTCGTTCATAATTGTTCCATTAGCCTCCATCGTATGCCGTTTTGTGCTATTAAAAGTTTTAAGCATCTTATGTACATGACATTCACGTCAAAACTTTATTTAATATGACAACATTAACATAAGAAAATGGGACCTATTAGCCTAATTACTTCAAGCTCCATTCATTGAAATATCTGATTACATTATGTGGGCAAAGATCTATTAGGTTTTGCGCACACATTTAGTTGTATACATCGTATTTCTAGATAAGAATTTACTTGTGCTAGAATAGTGTATACAGATATACATACATCTTGAAGTCACACTCTTATCAATAAAGTTCAGCTACCTAGAAATTTTCAACTATTGGGTGGAGTTCCGGTGCTATCCTCACAACCCCCACTATACTCCCCGAAGGGCCATACCCAAAAGACCGGTCAGAATGTTAAATCGAATTCTAGGGCTCTCGGTCACCGTGTTTGCATCATAGATGAAGGTGTGAATACTACTGTAACTATTATAGCTGTACCACACCAACTCTAATTTCAGGTCGTATGACTCCCCTTGCGTACATTCCCAAAAGATCGCTGCACTTGCAATTTGACCTCGAATCATATATTGGTGGACATTCGGCTAGGGTCCGCGGGTTTGCCATGCCCGTAAATCACAAATGATTCCACCTGCGGGATGCAAAAGCAAATGTCATCACACATTTTTTCTTTTATTGACGCTTACAATATTTCCCTTTTCCGCTGAGAAAAATTTTTGATGGATAAAATGCCCGGGAAATATTCATTTAGAATAGGAATGTATAATAACATTTGATTTGCCCTCTTTCACGTTTCATTTGAACCCAAAGAGTTCGGGTAAAGTCACTCTCTAGTTCAAATTCTGTTTCGTATGTATTTTTTCCCCTATTGGCCTTAAAACTTTGATTGAAGTTTGATGACATATTACGAATTTTCTACACATAAATCAGAATATATGTACGTATTGTAATGTCCCTTTTAACTTGCAATGAGGCTTCGACATATCTTCCCATTCATGTCAGAACTTCCATCAACGCAAAGGCAAGGAGATCGAATTCGAGAAAAGGAAAAGTCTTCACATTATAATGTTGATGCTTTTTTGATCATCTAGAAAGCAATCAATTTAGCGCTCTAATGAAATGAAGTGGTTTTTGTAGTTAAAACTTAACATAAAAGATGAGTGCTTGTGAATGCAGAGTAAGCTAGACAGCAAAGGGACAAAAGAGTTGGTGTGCAAAATTTATGAAACAATTCTTGCAAGATATACAAAGAAATTCCACCTTTAAAAAATCCTTTGATAAGCACACATGGGTGAAAGAAATAGATGATATCTCTTACAAACTGCTTCCATATGGCAGCAAAGATTTTTTCTTGGCCTGTGCTGAATCACACATGAAGGATATTTGTGCATAAACAAATGATTAGCTCTCACGATTTATTGACTAAAACTCCACAGGAAAATGAAAATCCTTAAAATGAAAACTTGAAAACATGATGGATTGTCCTCGAAGAGTTGCAAACCATTTTTCAATGTATCCTTTGACGTCCTCGATGCTTCTCAATTCAAAGTCTTTGAAAAAAGAAATTTTGATTATGGACTTCTTCACTATCAAACATATAAATTGCAAAGGAGCATGTGTAGCTTAAGATATAGAGCTATGAACTTTTGATGTTGTAGGGAACTAACAATTTATCTTTGTTCGGAAAAATATTTTTCTTGAAACTGAAGCTGAAGCTAAATATTTTCTCATGAAGCTGAAACACTCAAGGTAATTGGTCGGAACACATGACACTTTCATAAAAAAAATAATTGCAGCTCCTTAAAATGAAAATAAAGGATTTCGTCTGACAGGGAATCGCAGTGATTGCTGCTTTTGCAGTGTTGTGTGTCTTATAGGAATTTCGTTTTTTTTTTTCCAATGGAAAAGGAAAATAAATTGTACGAAAGCAAAACGATTTTTCTTCCCAGGTGCCAATTGCAAAAATATGCTACAGTTTTCTCATATTTTAAGTAATCTTTCTTTGTTCCTTCTTTTTTAATCTTATTCTTTTTCGATATAACATCTGTTGACAGCCCAAGCCAATCCAAATTTGTGTCAATATCTTATATACATACATAGTATGTATTACATACATATGTTTCAAGTTGACTCATGAAAAATTGAGAGAATTTATAAGGCTTTCATGAGCCTTGGAAGTGAAACTTATTCCGTAACAATATTCTATGGATTTGGTTACGTTTTTAGACGGTTTTGTGAAATAAGATATGAAAAATTTCATGTTGATATGAAGTTCCGGCTCCTAAAGACATTTTTCTAGACAAAAATTCTTCAATTCAAGTGATGAATACAAAAATAATTTAAGGAAAACCTTTAAAACATTTAAATTCTGATGTAATAAAATTTTTCTAAATTTTTGTAAATAAAGTTTCCCAGCGCTTTCTAAAGCTTGAAAGGTTCTTTTCTATTTCTTAATTGCCTTTCAAATGTTTGTCCTGAATTAAAAAGAAGCCAGCGGCCGAAATTCTGCTTACAGAATCGATGAAGCGCAACAGACTTCGTAGGTGGTAATGCACACGACCTCATAGACAATCCTACTACTCTTTTGGCCGTTTTATCGAGTGAACGCCTGTCACCACAACACAAAGTAGTCGGGTTTGTGTGGTGTTCATCTTTGAATACTTTGTAAGCTATTCGTAGGCAGGTCGCCTACAATCTCGAATAAGTTATAGGCGGTGGTCAATGTTGGCCGCTGAGAAATTAGATCGCTTTATTCAAACCAGAAAGTTATTGAAGGAGGAAAAGAAGCTCCGTCATATGAAGCTAATTTCTTTATATGAACCTTAAATTAGTACGAAATGATGTAATTGTACCAGAAATTTCCGTTCATGTTAAATAAGCGAACATAATGAAGTAGGACGCCGTAGGGTAAAGTGATTTTTTTTATTTTCGATTCTCCTTTATTTACGTTTAAATTTTATTATAAATCATCTGAGAACTTTCTCTGCGCAATAATCTGAAGCCTTTTTGCACTCCAAGGGATTCCTGTGAAAATTTTATGAATCGCTGATGAATTTTGTTTATTTGTATCAGTGTTTAAAAATCTGCAGGCTAAACGTCATTTATTAACTTTTGTTAATTACTTTCTGTTGATGGGGGAACTTTAATCAGCCCGTTGATTTGTGGGGCTTAAAAGATATTTTCTTCGGATAATCAGAACTAACTTCAATTCCATCCAATGGGAAATTTCCCTTCCTAATAGAGCAAATAAAAATCCTTATCAAACCAGTTTATTTGATTAATATGCTTCAATATAACCAACCTAATTTGTTTCTCGAAAAAATAAATGACTTTTTCCTTGCCTGAGAGCTTTAACAGACATATATAACAAAAGTATTGCGAATCGGAAAGACAGCGACCAGAATATACGTAGAACGCGTTTTCGGCAAAATCGATTTATTACTTTGAAATATTTGTCGCAATTGAATGGTTTGAATGATTCATTAGCAGAGTGACGAGGAATGAAGAAGATTTTATCGCTTTGGACAAATTTGGTCAAGCCAATCAACTGTTGAGACCTGTGAGTCCATTCTGCTTACAATCATGTTTCAAAACTGGTGCAAAAAATAATATTTATTTTTAAATTTTGCCGTTTGAAGTCATGTACGACTCGTGTTTTGAGGAAAAGTTTGACTGCCAGATCCTTTTGATCGTAGTCTAGCAGAATCGACTTGAGTGTTCACTAGTTAAATGAAAAAAATACCGTTCTTTTGAACAAAAATCGAAAGCAAATTTTAAAAAATTCAGGGAAGAACTTGAAGTCAAGAAGATCACTGTTTCGGATTAAATTATAGATCAAAAAGAAACACTGCCTCAGAAGAAACGAATATGCCAAGAATCTAATATTAAAAATAACACCAATTTTCTCCTTCTCTCTCTCTCTCCCTCTCTCTCTCTCTCCCTCTCTCTCTCTCTCTCACTATCTCTCTCCCGCTCTCTCTCTCTATCTCTATTTCTCTCTATCTATCTCTTTCTCTGTCTCTCCCTTTCTCTGTCTCTCCCTTTATCTCTCTCTCCCTCTCTCTCTATCTCTATCTCTCTCTATCTATCTCCTTCTCTGTCTCTCCCTTTATGGCTCTCTCCCTCTCTCTCTCTCCCTTTCTCTCTCTCTCCCTTTCTCTCTCTTCCTTTCTCTTTCTCTCCCTCTCTCTCTCTCTCTCTCTCCCTTTCTCTCTCTCCCTTTCTCACTCTCTCTCTCTCCCTCTCCCTTTATCTCTCTCTCTCTCTCTCTCCCTCCCCCTTTTCTCTCTCTCTCTCCCTATCTCTCTCTCTCTCTCGCTTTCTCTCTGTTTTTACCTTAATGTTTAAAGATACATGATTTAAATTGTTGTAATTATTTAAAAGTGCGCCTTTCCATAAATTTCAATAAAACAGCTCATTAAATTTTAAATTCCGACGTATACGTAATGTTACTGCTTACCCAGTTGTAAAAATATTCATGAAAGATGCATGAATCATGCCTCTTAAGGGTGCTTTGCATGCATGCCAAACTTCCATGCCTATTCATTTCTTTTTCTTAAGGCTTGTCATAGGAAATCATGCATAGACGAAAAATGTTTTATCAATGCTTGGGAACCCATGAAATATGTGTTCCCTACTATGCATGATTCAACAATGCTTGAGAACACATGAAACATGTGTTCCCTACCACGAATGGTTCAACAATGTTATTTTGTTTTTTAAAAATTAAATAAAATTATAAAAAAAATTTTTTTTTAATGTTTTCTTTTTTTTTCTTATTTTGCTTTTTTTTTTCTTATTTTGCTTATTTCTTTATTTATAAACTTTTTACTTTTCTAACTTTTTTTTATTTTTTTCGTCTCGTCCGAGAATCGAACCACTGACCGCTCGGTTGGTAATTCGGTGTCTTTGCCATTACACTGTATAGGCAAATTGAATTTTCTTGTCAAAACGCTAACTTGAGTTTTTTGTTGATCAAGTTTGCTTTGATACACGCGCATAGAATTTTCAAAGAAAAAAAATTTATTTTCAGCAAATATTTAAAAAAACATTTTAATATGGGAAAAATTTAGAAAAAAAATATTTAGTTGCAAGATTTTCTATTAAAAAAAATTAATTAAAATGAAAAAATAAAACAAAAAAAATTTTTTTTCTCAACAGAGCCAGGGCTCGAACCCGGCTCAGTCGGCTGGAAGACCTAGCATTTAAGCACTAGGCTAGCTTCCCTTCGGCGGCGCGGCGATCAGAATGTGAACATGAAATCCACGCATCATGCATGATTTTAAACGCATGAATCATGAATACTACGGGCATGCATGATTTTTTGCAGCAAAGGAAGGCATGAATCATGAATACTACGGGCATGCATGCTTGTTTGCAGCAGGGGAACGCATGAATCATGAATACTATTGGCATGCATGCTTAATTTTCCAACTGGGTATTAAATTTTGTGAAAAAAACATTGCTCATACGTTGCTCAAGCCGTTTCGGTGGAGCATGGCCACAAACACTTTGGCACGATAACTTCATTTATACAGATTTTAGTTGTTTTTTTGTCACTTGGATGTTAGCTTGGTGCCATTTTGCACAAAACACTAAAATTGAACATTTGAAACGCAAAGGTCCATTTTCATGTCACATTCGCGATTCAGCAAATGCAAGCAGAGAATAGTTACAAACGCAAAGTCAACTCAACTGGTCTTCAATTGACTTATTTTGGAAGTTGAAATCAAGAATATTCTTTTTATCTTAACCTATGGAGGTAAATGTTGCAAATCAATTAGAATTGAATATTTTCCATCGTTTGTTGTCCTCTTAACCAAAAAATAAAGATTTACTTTAAGGTTCAGAATTTAGTCGGAGTGCAAAAGTATAAAGTGGGAGCTGAACACCTTGTCTGCAAAACAAATAAAAAAAAACAAACAAAAACAGCCCGACTATTTAGTAAAAAGAAGTGATGGCGTCGAAAGCAAGTGAATGCAAGTACACAATTCACTGTGGGTAAATATGCAAATCATCTCATGTTTTTGATAATGATTTTTGTTGCCCAGCAAGTGCAGGCTAACATGCGATAATAAAGCGTACAAGCAGCAAATAATAGATGTTACTTCCGTCCTTTTCTCCACTACTCTTGGATGGAACATTTTTTGAAAACACAATCATTTCCACAGCAGTCGCTGCAGTTCTTCTGTACCGCTACAGTATAGTTGAAATTGTTTCTGGATGGGGTTAAATATGGTTTAGCTTTATTTTTGAGCTCATTTAATGAAAATTTTCGCCAGCAGCATTTTAAGGAACTTATTAAAAATGTTTTCAGATTTAGCATCAATCTATGTTTTCTTCTACAACAATGAAAGCAATTTTTTGTTTTTTTGCTATAGATGTAAAGAAAATAATGAAATATTCTTGACACCGTTTCCCACTACAGACAGGGTTATTGCGACCTTAATGAGGATAAGTTGAATATTGAAAAATCATTTTATTTCCTATTTGGGAAAAAAAGCATTTGTTAAAAATTTAGGAGTTTGGTTCTTGAACAGAATATAATATAATATTCGAATATGCAAATGTTATATTTTATTTTTTAAATTTTATAACGAAAATAAAAGAATTAAAATCAAGAAAATGGGATATTGAGTTAATAGAAAAAAATAAAAAAATTGAATGGTTGGGCAGAAGGTCTGATCTCAAGATAGCATCAAAATCGCTTTTGGCTAATTAGTTTTCTCTTCCCTAAGAAGAGTCCCCAAAATAATTCATTTGAGATCGGTCATACTCCTAGACCACACATTGTTTGATGAGATTGAGATGCCAACTTACGAAGCGAGAGGCTTTGGGCTCAATTCCCAGCTTAGGTCATGGATTTTTTGTCATTTTTCTTTGTTTTCCTATTATTCGTGGTACCACAACAATCCCATGTGAGGCCTAAGTGTGTCACCCGCAATGGTGTCAGCCACACCAACCTAGCTAAGACTAGGACCGAACACTAGGTTAGGTCTGAGCGAATCTTTACCTCTCTACCTGTTATGGTATTGGGCTTTGGATGGATGGTATTTTTAAAAAATGCAGGGGTGAAATCTTCTCCAGTTACAGGTAGAACGGTTTGGTTCACTTTCCGATTTTATTGCTTTGTTTACATATTACATAGCTTAGGTGGCTTGCAATTTTTATTTAGGTTAGATTTTTCAGTGGAATTAGGGAATATTTGGACTGTGGTTAGATTTTTCTGTAGGATTGAGCTATTTTTTATACTTATTTGTTGTTTGTTACACAACTTCACATGATGTGACTATACGGAAATATCATATTGATGCATATCAATCACAGGTATACCCGAGAAGTATGCAACACTTTTTTTAACTTGCCATTTTTAAGGATGTTGCATTCGTCTGAGCGTATTGAAACCTAGCATACTTCATTTTAATATAAATTTCTATTTTTGAAATTTTTAATTAAGCTAGTCGCGTACCTCGAACAACAAAGAAATTTTCATTGAAAAATATCCTTCCATGGGAGCATGTATTGGTTTTAACAAAATTGCCTGAAAAAGATTTTTGTAATATTTTCTGGGTAATTTGCTATATATGAGCTTTTAAATGAATATTCTATCTTAAAAATTGTCTTAGATATGATTTTTAAAAATTTTTCTCTAAAAAACCCATTTTTCAAGGATATTCAAGGACTATAGGAGATAGAGAGCCAAAAATCGGCGCAAATTAAATGTTTTTTATTGACCTAAACAGTTAAAGAGCTAAAGTTGAAATCGGTTTCTGGGGCCGAATTACTATACCCTTTTTGTCGCGGTTTTTTTCTATTGTTTATTTTTTTTTTGGAGGACATCCAAACATAAGTGGTTTATTTTTCATGTCATTAATGAATTTCATACTTGAAAAAAGTGTTCAAATTCGAAACCGGTAGGGTCTAAAAAAGGAGTTGGAGGAGAAAGAAGGATCCTGTATGATTGAAAAGTTTTTGCATCGAAATGGAGGTGCTCTGACTTTGCTTTTCACCACATACATACATATATATTATATATTGCATCAGAATGCAATAACTAACAAACTGAAATCCATAGTTGTTAATATCAACTAATATAGCCGGCAAAGCATCTTTGATTTGTCTTTGATTTCACTCCCACGTAGCTAGCTCTTCTTTCGGCAACAAGATTAAACGACCTTTTTCTGAATGAAAAACTTTTCTCTTTCATTGCGAAAATCTCTCCGAAAGCTCTTCACTCGAACTACGCAGAGAATCCTTTTCTATGATGAAGCAGAGCCGACGTAAGAGCGAATGCCAAAATCACCGAATCTAGCGACTGAGCGAACGACGAGTTCACATTGGACAGAAAGCAGCATCCGAGAATTCAGTCGACGCGAGTACGTTAAGCGGTTCGGATGGTCTTTCTCCTCCATTTGCAGTCCAGGAAGTAATGTTTTCTTAACGTTTTGAAAATATTTTCGCTAATTGAGATTATTATCAAATGCACAGCATATCTTAAGACCGTGTCAAACCGTTTGTGCGACATAAAAACACGGTCAAATAAAAAGAATCATAGAATGAAGTAAATGTAATTTATCAAGTGAAAAAGAAATAGCCTTCAATAAATTCATATCATATTATAAAAAATAAAAATATTAATATAAGTATAAAAATCTCTTGATAAGAATAAAAGCGGTGCCATCATTTAATGTTGATCGAAATTTATCAAAAATTTTTCAAATATTATAAATGAAATCTATTCGATCGTGCAGATTTGCAAATGTGGGAACTAAACGGATTTTAATTAAAAGTGTATTAGCCCTTCAACTCACATGAGAAAATTCTCATTTATGATCTGAATTAAATAATTAAAAAAAAAAAATTAATATGTTCACGACAAATTGTTGCACAAATGTATACCCAAATATATTCCTAAAATAATTCACTGGAACAACATTTGGTTGAACCAAATTAATGACTATAAATCCAAATTATGTAAACTCGTTCCTTCATACTTGTGGAATTAAAGCCAAATGACAATTAAGGAATTTAACAACTTTAAGCACACGTGAAACTGTCGAAAGGTCATCAAAATGGATTATTGGATATTTTCCCTCCTCCTTATGTCTTTTGGTGAGAAACTAAAAACGTAAAATTGAACTTAAACTAAGCTTATTGTTATGAGTGTAATGATATAGCAAGTAAGAAGGCTAAGGTCGGAAGTTACGAAAAATCTGCATTTGTGGGCGTGTCAGTCGGTTGATATCTCCCATTTTCACTTAGGATCGTTCTAGGGCCCCAACGTACCTATGTCCAAATTTTTACATGATTGGACCAGCCGTTTTAAAGGAGGTCGAAAACAGACGGACAGAGAGACGGAACGACAGGTGGAAGGACAGACCGAAGCACAGACCGAAGGACAGACGGAAAGACAGAAAAGAACAGACTGAGGACAGACCGAAGGAAAGACCGAAGAACAGACCGAAGGAAAGACCGAAGGACAGACCGAAAACAGACCGAAGGACAGACCACAGGACAGACCGAAGGACAGACCGAAGGACAGACCGCAGGACAGACCGAAGGACAGACCGAAGGACAGACCGAAGGACAGACCGAAGGACAGACCGAAGGACAGACCGAAGAACAGACAGAAAGACAGACGGAAGGACAGACGGAAAGACAGACCGAAGGAAAGACCGAAGAACAGACGGATGGACAGATCGAAACACAGACGGAAGGACAGACGGAAGGACAAACAGAAGGACAGATGGAAAGACAGACAGAACGACAGACCGACAGGGAGAAATGTCTAATTCGCCTCCGATTTCGATCCTGATCAAGAATAAACAATATTTGCCTATATCTATGGAGCTCAGTTCTAGCCAATAACATTCAAGTCAATAAGAATAAAGCAAAATTGTTTTTAAATTATAAATTTAATTTAAAAAAAAAACAAAATTTATTTGTATATAAACAATTGTTCCTCACATATTCCTTCAGCATTACCTCGGCGGGAAAGATATCTCGATTCTGAATGAGTTGTCTAGAATTAGAGCTCAATTAAATTGCCAGGAAAGGACAAAAAATTCTCAAAGAATAGACACAGAGGGATATGGAGAAATCGAATATCCTGCTGCATCTATCTCGAATAGTTGTGATTCTTACACACATACACACATATGTAATACAAAGGTATAATAAGGCTAACATAGTATTTCCGATGATTTTTCGATTTCACTTCACAGCTCAATGCATCACTAATTCATATTTGAGGTCGAACTACTTAACCTGCCAATTACGATCCTGATATACATATGTACCTATGAGGTGTTCAGCGAAACTATTTTAAACGGTACAAGCAACGAACGCATACATAATGCATATTTATCCCAGCATTCAAACTCATTTAGAGCATTCTAAATGCACAAATAAATTCTGAATTATGATATTTTCGCTGCAATCCCTACGGAAGAAAGTACGAAATAAAAATTCATTCTGTGCAACATAGCACCAAAAACTGGTTAACGTCTGCTGCAAATTGTGAAAACAAAACGAGAGAGGTGTGATTGGAAGAAATGAAACTTAATTTGTTGAAAAATCCATGTTCCATCTCTTTAAATATGATATCATAATTATTTTGAGAAGCTCCTTTCTATCCATTTTGGTCATTTTATAATAACATAAAGTCCCAGCAAACACAAGTCAAATGATTGAGATTTTTTTGCTCTCAAATTTAAATTCAAATCTGATTCTCATATAATTCTCAAATCAAAAATTATTGTTTGATATTAACATTTGATTTCGATTTGAGGTTAATTTGAGAATAAACCTTTTTTTTCAATTTGAGAACAAAATCCCCTTTTTGTTGAGAATGCTATCATTCTCAAACGAATCTCAAATTGACATTTGATAATACATTTGATCTCAAATCATTCTCGAATCATTCTCAAACCGCAATGTTTGCTGAGAGTGGCCAACTTCGATGCGATAAACCCATTCCTATCCACAAGACCAAGATATTGTTGGAAATGTTGGTGGTGTGCTTAAATTAAAAAATAACAACACACTATTGATTCAATTTTTTTTTTTATTAAAATCATAATTCTCACACCAGTGGAATGTTTTAAAAAAAGTTCTTAATTTTGTGATTTATATTCCATATTCGTCCTTGGATTTCTATATGTGAAAATTCGTTGGTCTAATTGAAAAAAAAATTATTTTAGTTAAAAAAAAATTTTTTTTTCCAAATTTTTTTAAAAAAGAAAAAAAGTTTTTTTCAAATTGTTTTAAAAAAGAAAAAAAATGTTTTTTCCAATTTTTTTAAAAAAGAAAAAAGTTGTTTTTTTCAAATTTTTTTAAAAAAGAAATAGATATTTTCGATACAAGTGTCGAAATGAAGCTTTTTTTTGCACGAGTGGTAAATGTTGTAAAACGAGGCGCAGCCGAGTTTTACAATACCACGAGTGCGAAAAAAGCTGAGTTTCGACACGAGTGCCGAACAATATTTTATGCAATAAGATTTCAAACTAGATTTTAACCTAAATTTAAGAAAGCGTGTTTTTTGTTTGTTTGTTATTGTGAAGAAATTTTTTATTTTGATTTGACAGATTCATAATTTGAAATTCTTTATTATACAACTTCGTAGTATGCTCTGCTTATTTTTGCCTTGTATTTTTTGAAATGCGTGCATTTTGAAATTTATTATTGCACGCCTTGCCTTGTATTTTTTGAAATGCGTGCGTTTTGAAATTTATTATTGCACGCCTTGAAATTCATTCTTAAAAAACCATGTAGTATGCCATGCTTTTTGTTTGTATAAACAATTTTTTATACTTTCTCAAAACTAGTGTCATAATATGCTTCATTACATACAATACTACAAGCGACACTCTCTAAATTTTTTGAATTTGCTTGTAGGTATGATAAGAATATGCGGGTGCGATAGAGACAGAGAACAGTTTACATGAGTGCGACTGAAAAAGATAGAGTTTTGTCAACGACTGCTGTGGTGAACAGTTCAACAGCCCTGCAGGAAGTATAAGTAGTTAAGCTCTAGCGTTTTACTAGTTCTAATTCCACCAGCACTGGTTCTTCTTTATACCTCTGGTTATCTATTACTCTGTACAAAATTAACATTGCGTGTGGGCTAAAAATTACTAATTGTACACTTGAACTAACGCGTTTTTAGTGATTTGGGAACCAATTGGGTAAATTGGGTATAGTAAATTACTACTTCCTTTGAAAGATTATTGACCATATTTTGTGGTTTTTTGGTTATTCTTGTTCTAAAATTTTTTGAGCCTCCAATACCCAATATTTAAAAGACACCGAATTATTTTTCGTGTTTGTTTTATTTACAAAAATATTTGTAATATATAAAGATAGATTTTATTTTTGATTTCGAAGCACCAACGCTCTTTGCAACAACTATATAATGGCAACTCTTATTACTGACACGAAAAACCATTTTTCCATGCAATACTAGTCGGAGCTTTATACAAAGCTCTACCCCCCCCCCCCCCCTTTGCACTAGTTCTTTAGTTTTGGTGAAAGTACTAGTTGCATCCGGGCAATATACCTTACGCTTCCTAGAGGGTAATAAGCTTTGAGCTCTGCTGTGTTGAAAGTCAGATTGTAATGTCGATGTGTGAGTTCATCTGTATACAAATCGTGGTGAAAGTCAGTTTATTTTATGTGAATGTGTTAACTGTGGGCAAAGTCAGATTGTGAATGGGCAAAGTCGGTTTATACAAGCTTCCCTCACCCGTCTTAGTGATTTTGGGAAGTGTCGCTTGTAGTGTTGTATGCTTCATTATGATTTTAAAATCGACATCATAATAGGCCTATTATGATGTCGAATTGCATAAAAAAATTTTTTAGTTCTTTTATTCTCGCAGTACTAGAGTCAAAAAAAATCACAAAACTACCTCAAAATCGGACTTTTTCGAAATATTTAACCCTCTAATTCCTGGCTCCGTCTCTAGACGGACTTTTTTGGAACAAATTACCAAAAAAAAAACTTATAATAATAATTTCAGATTCATGTTTTTCTATACAAAATAAGTCATATCTGAACTTTTTATTAAAAAAAAAAATTGTGGCATTAGAGGGTTAATGAACTTAGAATTTTAGCGTATATTTAAGCCCCGGATTATAATTAAAAAAAAAATTTTAAAAGTGGGCATGGCAAAGGGGCGGTTTTCATAAAGAAATTTAACAAGAGTCGGTTTATGGGGCCCCTTATGGCCTTAAACACCTCTTCATATTAAAAATTATTTGAACATGTGTGTCTGTGTCGGGTATTCTATTGTCAGGCTCGCCTGACTATAACACCCTTACTTGTTTTCTTTTATGTACCTACCTATGTTAGTATTATAGAGCCTTATTGTCGGCGGACTTGCAAAAAATTAAAAAATTTTATTGTATTTGTGCGTATTGCAAGCAAATTGAATGCCTAATATCCAAACCACCAAGATTTTTTTTCGTATTAAATGGGGTCAAAGAACTTTAATTTAAGCGTATTAATTTAATAATATTGACCTGCACTGGTCGCATCCTTCGTTAAGACTAAGATTTTTGTGAAACCTCTTCAATGATTGAACTCCAAGTACTTAGTAGATTCTAACAAAATATGTCGTTTTTGAGTGAGGAAAAAAATTTTAACAAAAGATCGCTACGGTTTGAATTGCAGATTTATATCGAATCTCCTGTCTCTTGGTGACTGACTTGACTGTTCCCGAAATTGTGGATTTTCGTGACAACGTCACCCTTTCCTGCAGATACAACATGAATGGCGACACTTTAAACTCTGTCAAGTGGTACAAAGATAGACATGAGTTTTTCAGGTAAATTTTGAATCCTTTTTGCAAGTGTCAAAAACTAGCCCCAATTTTAGAGAAGTATTCTACCATAAGAAAAGGCACATTCGGAATGCCTTAGTGAGCATGAAAAAATGATTCATATTCTGAACGAAGACCTCACACAGTATAAAAGCGGAACTAAATACCGGTACCAATAAAAAAATATTCAAGTCAACATTTCCATTTCGTAGATATTCACCGATGATGCATCCTATGTATATGAAATTCCTAACTGTCGGTGTGCAAGTACAGGAGGGCAAATACTATTGCAATGAATCGAATTGTCAAGTTGAGCTTGGTCCTTTGAGTGCGAAATCAACCGGAGCTTATAAATGCGAAGTTTCCGGCGATGCTCCTCATTTTAAACTTGCCGACAGAGTGGCCAATATGACGGTAGCAGGTGAGTAGTCTTTCAGAGAGAAGAAACCGAATTCAACCGAGCAGAGAAAATAATTAGGAAACTATCATGTATCAATCCTGTCAATTATAGCGCTGCCACAAAGCGATCCATTAATCGAAAATTTCAATTCGGTCTATCGCATGGAAGAGTACTTAAGTGCGAACTGTGCCTCGGACTATTCAAGTTTGCCGACGAGACTGACATGGTTCATCAACGGAGAGCCGGTAATTTGAAACACATTTGAAAAGCCCATTTGAAATTCATCTTCATCCGATTACTTTTCTCCCATCCATGCCAACAATGTTGGATGCATGGATCTGAAATCGACTGTCACTATCGTTTCAGGCACAGCCCGGTGAAGTGCAGCCAAGTAGCGGTAATAGCATCGTAGCACATGACTACATATTAAGGCGGCAGAAATTGCTAATAAATTTATATCTAACTGGCGCTCGATTTCTTTATGCCGGAAATGCTCTGGAACTGAAATGTATAGCGGCCATTGAAAATTTCCCAGAACTTCAACGGGAAAGAGCACTGACGGCGACGCTCATTCACACCGACAACTTAAACAACCAAATGCTGAAATACACCGTCAACTCTGGTAAGGAAAGCTCTCTTATTTTTTTATTATAAAAAAGAATTTTTTCTTGAATATTTTTCGTCTTGACTTGATTCATCGTTTCATTCTATGTTTAAAAATGTATGCTAAGTTTTGTCCTTTCTACTTTTAGGCAGAGACCGGGGATCCAGGAAGAAAGATATTACTTTTTTTATAGCATCACTGGCGGCGTATCTGGCATTTCTAGTTTAAGATTAATCTCATAAGTTGTTAAGAGAATGTCCAGTTTTGTATATTTCTTGGGTTTATCGGTATAGATGCAAGTGTTTGAAATTGTGAGGATGCTATTTTGATGGATTTGAATTGTTATATTTTATCGTTTTTTTGACTGATTAAGGTTTTTAAAATCTTTTGAAATTTTTTTACTTAAAAAAACTAGTTTTTTTTTGTTTTTTGTTATATACAAGGTATGTATTTATGAATATGTAACAACATAAGAAAAACATAAAGGGAGACATAAAAAGCTGTTAAAATAAAGTTAACGCATCGACAATTTACTTTTAAAAATGAACGTTTTTTGAATGAACTCTTCTCCGCACTTTGGGGCCCTGGACATCGCTCAGTTCTACTGGAAGGTACATACATATCAAAGGTTCACTATTTTCGAAGAGAAGATTGTTTAAGCGTTTCAGAGAACTTCAAGGTATGTACTTTAAACTAAACTTATCCGTCCCATCTATTTTTAAATTCAATTTATTGCGTCCAAGTGCATTTAACCCTGCTGTTACCTTAAGAAAGTTGCACAAAATGCTTTAGAAAACATTTGATCCACGGTGTATTTTTCATACAAAATATATAGTCAAAACAAGGATTTGAGCTCATTACAAGAAGATTGTTTTGGCTGAAAGTAAAAAGATTTCATCAATCTCCAGATATTGGCCTCCAAAAAATGGAATTTTGGACCAAATGGTCCGAAGGCATCAGCAGGGTTAATATGGAACTCCCAAGGGCTCTTTTTATAAATGATTTTAATCCGATTAAAGATTGATATATGACCAGGGCTCGGGTTTTGTTGCATTTAAAAATTTAAAGCATACTTTATGGGGCAAAAATTTTTCTTACCAATATTTTGCGAATAACTTCAGCGAAGTTGAACTTCAAACCGCTTTTATAACTTCAAAAAAAAATCATATTGAAGTTAAAAATCGATTTGAATCTTAACTTTGTGTGAGTTGAACAACATTTTTACTCCATAAAGTATGCTTTAAATTTATAAATGCAACAAAGTCCGATCCCTGTATATGACTCTTTAAGGACTTAGATTGTTTTGCTGGCCAGTTAAAAGCTGGATATATCATACACTGCGAAACCATAAATAGTAAAATTTCTTGGATTTGAGCTACAAAACTTAACAAGTAATCAAGCTTTTTCCCGCCCAATGACTATACAGAGAAAAAGCGTTTAAAAATATTCTTGAGATTAGAGTCCTCCTCCGTTTATTTACACATTTGCAAGAAATATTATCAACGCCATCGTCTACTATTGAGTGTAGTGTAGCTGCTCTCGTTGCTCAGCGTATGGCATTACTTCAAAATATATGAGCAATCTGAGCTGGCAACAATTGCAAAAAGATATAAAAATGGGATGGTGTTTATTATAATTTTCTTTTTGATAGTCGCAAATGTGGCAATAAATCTCATCCGAAACTATTTCCGTTGCATCGAGTTCTTATGCAGCCGCATCCGGCGCTCGCATTTAGCCTTCGAATGCGGCAGGGGGCTGTTGGAATAAGTTTTGTTTGCTTGCATGTTCCTATTTCGTTCTGCCACTATAGTCAGATATGGCGTCACATGAGCTGCTGTTCGCTTTTGATTCATAAATCTTTTGGACTCGTATTTAAGTCCTCGATTTAAGTAATTTTTTTTTGCCCCGTTTTTACACTCCGAATATCTTGAGGAAGTCCGTAGATTCTCGCTTAATGTTAGGGGGAGATTGTTGCTGGATAAAACTCGAGTTGGAAAGTAATGTGTGCAGTTCATGTCCGTGACTTGGCGAACAAAACCGACTCTCATGAGAACGTCATTCACGCGATGCACTGAGTCGCGGCAGAAGTGTCTAAGCAGAGCAATTTCGTGGGCTAAAATCTACGGATTGCTTGGAAAGTGTACATATCTCTTGACGAGAGGAAGAAACAACTTTTCAACATGTGTAAGTATTTTGTTGCATTTCCGGGAATGTGTTAGTAATAAAGGCTTTTATCGTTATTTGTGTGCTTTGCAAAATGCAAAAGCTGCGTACCATTATAACTGAAAACATGCTTTAAATAGTCAAGAGTACAGTATACTCTCTCCTTGCGGACAATCCTCTAAAGCGGGCACTTTTTGGGAATGCTCGAGTGTTCTCAAATAGTTTCCTCTTAAGCAAACACCTCTGTTAAGCGGATATATTATAGTCCCGCAAGTGTCTGCGTACGAGAGAGTACACCCAGAGAAAAAACCACATAAAATCAATAAAAACCACATTGATTCGATGTGAAACGTTAACGAAAGTCTAGTAACGTAGAAAAATTTTGATTCAATATGGAACACCATTGAATTAAGGTGGCGCAATATCGACGATTTTAATATTGAAACCATATTAAAATGATATTTTTCGGTATTGAATTAATATTAGATTCTACTTAAATTAAGTAACTTAATTGTGATATGAATTCTTGTAAAAAACCAGGTCGGTGGGTTCGATCCCTGCTCCAGCGAGCGTCGATTTTTTTTTTTTTTTTTTTTTTTTTTTTTTTTTTTTTTTTTTTTTTTTTTTGGTAAAAGTAGATAATTTAACAATTTAACAACAAGTAGATAATAAAACATTTTACCATAATTTTTTTGCTTAAAAAATTTAAAAAAAAATTCTATAGGAATTTCTTGAACGTGCTTGTGCGTGACTTTTGGAAGACCCGACGAAAGCAACTTGTTTTATTGGTTCGCGTCCAACTTACTTTCTGCTCCCCGTAATGTTTCCTTAAAATTTACTTGCCTGTTTTTTATTCTCCATATTTCCACAAATTCTTTGGCTTGCGGCAGGGTTCGAACTCGGGCCTTCCAGATTACAAGTCTAGCACACTTCAACTACGCCATCGCGCGATATGATTTCAGCTTGCTAGATTGATTATATCAATGTAAGTGCAAAAAAAACTGTTCAATAAGGGGATCTTATCTGTGTGAAGAGTCTCCATATTAATTTAATAACGTTTCTTATTGATTCAATAGGTAGCAACGTAAATTTCAACGCAATTCATGAATTAATATGAAAACAAACTCAAATTAATATGGTGCAACTTCAAATCAATGCAACTTTAACATACTCCACGAAATATATGGAAACTACATCAAATCAAAGTTGGAAATTTTTACTTTAATATGTTTCGGTATTATTTTTCTTCTATATTGAAACATATTGAATTAATATGGCTCGGATTTGATTTTAGGTTGCAGTTTTTCCCTCAGTGTACACTGTATCGCGAATGCAAAGGATCTTGCCGGTTGAGCAAAGGCGTGCCGCATGCCTGAAAGGGATTTCGAAGTGTTGTTGATTTTTCGATAGGTGGCATCTAAAAACACTGTAGGAACGACTTTTTAGTGTTCTATTTTGAAAAGTCCTTGAGATATCCTTGAAAATTCTTTTTTAGTAAGCCTTTTTTACATTTTATAGGGCCCTCTCCAGCTCTGTCAGAAATGAAAAACTTCATATAAAAAAAAGCTTAAGAAATGCTGAAGGAATTTTTGTGTCAGAAATTTTCTGTTAACAGTCTCCAGTTCGTCAAAGAGTAGTTTCTGTTTTCGCTCCCTTTTTTGCTGTAAATAAAACACGGTAACACAGATTTTTCTGTCAGAAATATTGAATTTTCCGTTCTTTCTGAAAGGAATTTTGACAGCAAAGCCAAGTTCGAAAAAAATTAAATGGATTTAACAAGGTTCAATGTGTAATTTTCAGAAATGGATAAATGAAATCAATAATTTTCGATTATAAGAAACGTCTTGACATAAAATATATAGATATATAGATTGTCACTATTGCATTAAAAAATGAAATTATGCTACGTTTTTCCCTTTAAGGATTATTTAGAAAATTCCTGCTGAGATTCCTTACAGAGCTGGAGAGGGCCCTTATATCTAAAAATCTAATTTAGATAGGAAGATGACACTAACGTTGGCGAATTGCTAATATAACACGGAATCGAATAAAGTTTTTTTTCAATTTTTACACTGAGAAAATTTTTTGCACAAAACTATAATATAAATAAAATTTTGATTTTTTTTTCAGTGTATTTCCAGTTTTTTTTTTAGATTCCGTGTTATATTAGCAATTGGCCAACGTTTGTTTCATCTTTCTATCTTAATTAGTTTTTGAGATATAAAATTTTAAAAAATGCTTACTAAAAAAGGATTTTCAAGGATATCTCAAGGACTTTTCGAAATAGAACACTAAAAAGTCGTCGCTACCATCTTTTTAGATGCCACCTATCGAAAAATCAACAAAACTTCAAAATCCCTTTCAGGGTGCCGCAGTCCCTCAGACCCTTTCAAAATATTTCAACTTGTTATGAAATCCATTCGAATATTCCTTAGTTTTTCGGCACCACTCGACGGACACTCCGCAACATTGACAATCATTAAATCCTTTCGGCTACATTGACCTGTCTTGTCTTGTCGAATTAAGCTGTGCTTGCCAGTTGTCTCAGATTACTGAGCACAGTGGTCATTCTATTTGTGTTTTAGAAAGTCACAAGTTTTGCCTGGTTCTCAATACTTCTTTTATTGACTTCAATTCCTCAACATTCAGAAATAACTTCAAACTGACGAGGTTTTCCTAAGTAACATTTTCCCCCCCTTTTTTACAACGAAGCGCAAAGAGCGACATTTATCAAAGCACAATTTTTTCGGAATATGCTCCGTTAACTTTACCTAATGAAGCTAGCCAACATAACCATCACTCAATTTTGGTGTCACTGGACAATGTCATTGTGCTTTCAACATGTGGTGAGGCAATAATCTCCATCTAGCTGTGACGACATGTGTCATGTGCAAAATTTGAAGCGAACCAGTCGTGCAGTTTACCGAAAATCTCATTAACAGAAACCATAATTCAGTCATCATCATTCAGATAATTCCTCTTGTGGTTGGCATTTCCCCATGTACATATGTCCTTCCTACACTTAAGACATTGAGTGGCATCTGTATTCTACGTTTTGAACTGAGGCATTTCGGTGTTTTATGAGCTCAATATGATTTTCGACTTAAATTTCTTCGTAATTCTGGTGGCATGGCTTCGTCAATAATAGGAGAATATGCAGTTTGCTCAAACTTTCAGTTGCACTTTGGGATGAGAAAATCATCTGCAGCCCAGACTAGAGTTTATTTTTTAATCGTTGCTTACTCAGTTTGGTTTTAGCCCAGGACTTTTTCCTCATTTTTTGCATGTCAATTCCATCCATGATCTTCAGCTTCCAAAGAATAATGACGTTTATGGGACTATATATGATCTAAGAACAACCAAAATAATGAATCTTGTATTCTTGAAAAGCTATTCAAGTAAAAAATAATCTATGATCTTCTCTTAAGGTTGCCTGGCGCCAAATTTTTTTACTCTGATAGAAAATTTAAAAAAGTTCTTAATTGGAAAACCATTTCCAATGATGAACCTTATCGACCTGTTTTGAGGGTTTTTATGTATTTTTTTTTTCTTTGCAGCCCGAAAACTTTCTTTCTGAATGAAAATTTTTTTGACGCCACTTTCGTCTTTCTTGATTCCATAGAAACCTTAAAGCAATAAAACTGTCCACATGGTCACAAAATCGTTACTATTAGCTTATCTTATCTTATTTTCCACTGATTGCACCAGTCATTTAGACACCAAAAACCGACAAACTTTGAGGATAAAAGAAAACTTTCGCAATTCTCCTGTCAAATCCTTTTTAATGAGTTTTTAGATCGTTACGTTGCTTGGTTATGCAAGCCAGGGGATTTATCACCTAAATGTATGTTATGCTGTTGATATTGATTGAAGATTTCCATCATTTACTTTCGCCAAATTAAGTTGTTGGAGAAACATTTTTTCGTAAAACGTTTGAAAATTTTGGTTGTGAACAAAACTTAGTCAATCGTGCTTTGGAAACCGAACAATAACACTGTGGTGATCCAAAAATCAGAAAGACCTGAAATAAACGGTTTCCCATTTTTTTGGTCATCGGGGAATCGAGGTGCATTATTAGTTCTTTGAGAAATAATTATGGCTTCACAAAAAACATTTTTTTGAAGTTTAAAGTTCACTGATTATGATAATGCAAGGGCTTAAATATACGGACTCTCATTTTTTGTCAAATGAGAGTCGATAGTCGATGATAGACATAGAAAGAGTCTATATTATATGCTCTCATATAGCGAATAAGAGTCCGATATGAGTGCCAAGGAGCCTTTTACTTCATATGAGCGGAAATAAGAGTCCGATATGAGTGCAAAGAGCCTATATGACTTCATATCAGCGAAAATAAGAGTCCGATGTGAGTGCCAAAGGAGCCTTATACGACTCTCATATGAGCGGAAATAAGAGTCCGATGTGAGTGCAGAAAGAGTCATATATGACTCTCATATGAGCGGAAATAAGAGTCCGATATGAGTGCCAAAGGAGCCTTTTATGACTCTCATATGAGCGGAAATGAGAGTCCGATGTGAGTGCAGAAAGAGTCAGATATGACTCCCATATGAGCGGAAATAAGAGTCCAATGTGAGTGCAGAAAGAGTCATATATGACTCTCATATGAGCTTCTACGGTATATGGAATCGGACTCATATAGGACGGCCTTCGCAAGAAGGGAAATACGTTCATTTGGAACTTCTAAATGAGCTCATTATGAGGGTTCCGAATCCAAATTAGGAGTCACATATCACTCTTTTAGGACTCTGAATGTTTGCTGGGTTGAGAGGATATCGGGACAAAAAGCCTAAACGGAACAGAGTTAATAAGGCCCTTTGACTTGAAGGACTAAGTAAAATCTACACGGGAAAACGTCAAATGACTTAATTATCTTCAAAAAGAATTTCCACAAGCAGGAATTTTAGAAAGTCAAGTACTTTTGTTGTCCTGTAATCAAGGCAGAATGAGTTTGCCGCTCAAATATTTTCGAAAAACGACCTTAAACGAGTTATATTAATTTTCAGCGTACCTATTGGAAAATTGCAATTAACTTGAATACTACTTGAAAGCCATTTTGATTTAGCTAAAATTCGATGAAATCATTTGATTTTCCGTCGGTTTTTTTCGCCTCTCACCCATTAGCACTTCGCAGTTACGCATTCCAAACGGTAATCCACGTTCCAATGACAAAAGGGAGCTTTTGAAAAGAAAAGAATCGAAGGACATTGAAAATCGTAGCATGAAGATAAAAGAAACGGCAATAATTCCAGCTTAACGTGATGTCGGAATGGTCCAATCTATGTTTGAAAGACAAAAATGATGTCAGCACCTGTGTCTGTCCCGTCGAATTCAAGTGAATGTGTCCCTGTTATGCACGGATTATGACACTACGTTCCAGGGGTCACAAAAGGGCCACGTGAACAAATGCAAGAATCGCCTCTACATGAAACTGGAAAAATAATGCGTCGGAAATAGCGAAAACGTTGTAGTTGAAGGCCAAAAAGGATCCACACGATTATTGGAAAAAAGTTCTCAAATAGAAGCATTGCAGGAGGAAGATTTAACTGAAAATTTCCAAGAAAAACTAATTTGATGCAGATGTACCTACATACATATGTGAGATTTTCAATACAAGGAAATGTAGCTTTTCAGTGAGGCTTCGCATTGTATTGCAGCAAGCCGAACGAAAATTCGAAATGGGTCTGTTGAGAGTCCGCGAAGATAAGAAAACGAACCGACATTACATGGTAAATATGCTTCAAACTAGAGATGCAACGGATATCCGGTTACTATGCAGGATAATGGATGGATGGATGGATGCAGGGTCCCCTGCAGTTATGAAGAGGTCAATTTACTGAATATGAGTACTCTGAAGTTACTTGAATTATACGAGTGAATAGTCCTAGTACTGTAATAGACCGGTACAGTATGATGGACGTATAATTAAGAATTAATTAGACCAACTGGTACAATAGAGACAATTGACCTCAGGAGGTCTGCTCGGGAAGTAGTTGAGCATTCCAAGAATAACTGGTACAAATGCGACAATAGTAGCGACCACAGTAGGTCTACTCATGGAGGAGTTATTTATATGCGGAAGTGGATATCACTGTGTGACATTTTTGAGGTCATCGCGTGTGCCCTAAGATTTGACTGCAGGTTCTGAAAGTACTTGGTGACTATAGCAACGCCTCATACTTAGTTTAGTAAAGCTGTCTCTTTTTCGTTTTTAAATCGGTCTCAAAAAGTGGGGCCAAGAATTAAGCTGCGCACTTACTTATAGCTATATCTCGTAACGCGTTCAATATTTAAATTTCCTATCTATCACAAAGTTTTAGCTCTCGACTCATTAAAAATAATTGTAGTACAAACTGATCCAAAAAAAACTCCATCTAGTACATAAAAATTGCAAAAACTTCTCAAATTTTACGATTTTTTAATCGCTTTTTAACTTTTATGGCCCATAGATCCCAAGCCAATAAAAATATTTTGAAAATATTTTGATTGAAATATAGGAAAATTATAACTAAACAACTCCTGGAAGTACACAAACTGAATCTGAGTGCTACTTGATACCGTTTTTCCACTTCAAACCTGAACAATTTTTACCAAAAATCAGACGAAAATACTCAAGTTTACCCTTTAAGTATGCACGAAATTTTTCAACCAAAGCAAATGGTTCCGAACCATGAAAATAATTTCTAATCAGTGTTGCACTGTTTTCTTTTTTGGATGATCTGCCAAGGCAAAAAAGGATTTAAGGAGTTTTTTCCTGGGAATAGTCCTGGTTTTTTTCCGACTGGTTAGGGAGTAGTTGGCTCTATTCCGTTGCAGAAAAATTCAACTATCCGGATATCCGGCTAACTAACCCCGCATCTAGCCTGATATCCGGTATCCGCCCAAATCGCTATCAGCTGAATCTCTGCAATGATTCCAATTTAAATACAGCAGGTTTTAACCTCCAAGTCTTCCCTCTTCACAGGCATGCCTGGTCGACTAAAATAAATTATGTAGGATGACTTCAAAACGAAATCCTTTCAACCTTCGTGTTTACTCATACTTCCAAATTTAAAAGAAATAACTTTTCCTAAAGAGCCCTTCGCTTGCTGATATTTTTCTCAATCTGTGCAATGACTCAAATATTTTTCATTATCAAATCAAATCATCTCGTCTGTGTTCTCTATCATCATTATTTTTTCACAAGGACCTTCTTTCTATTCTTACGCGTCTCGATCTTAGAGAGGCAGCCATCACTGACGACATTCTCGTAAATTGCTAGAGAAAGGAAATCTAATCTTCTCGTAATAAATACGAATTTCAGGCAATAAATTCGCTGTGATGAAAAGGAAACAAAGAAATAATTCCTGAATAGAAAGAAATGCGCGCCGATGCGATTTGGCATCGAGCTTGGCAATGAGGCAATGAGGAGCTGTTTACATGATTGCGGAATTCATTTTTTTTCGTTTCTCCCAATTTTCTTTTTTTTTTTCGATTTTCTAACAATACCTACAAATGACAAAATGTCGTTAACATCTTATTTGCAATGGAATCATATTTTTATCATACGCATATGTTTATCGTTTTAAATTAAAATTAAGGATTTTCTTTTCTGGATTGTTTTGTTCGAAACGGGAAAAGCGCTTCTGTGGTACAAGTGATTTCAATAAAAATAAAAAAAAATATTAGGTCTATTGTGTAATACTCGTATGTAGACCATCTTTTAGTTTCACATAAATGTGTTGAACCATTTTTGTAATATTCCTTTGCCATCTTAGATACCATAAAAAAGTGTATATCTGACGATGAATAAAAAGATTATTGAAATTAAATCAATGTAATTTTTCACATCGATTGATCGAAGGAAAACCATCATTCCGATTTCGAGTGTCCAAAAATGCTATAGACCTTAATGCTTCCAGTGAGTCCAAAGACGGAACGCATTCGAAAAATAATTCAACGTGAGGATTTGCAATGTGTGCTTGGTTTAGAAATGAAGAAATTTGCGCAATTTTATTTCGCTAATAAATTCAAGTTGCACAGCTCTTGTTACACAGTGTGTCACGATGTTACATATCCCAGCAACATTCAATTTTACTAGCGAGAATGTTTGCGTATTGATGATTGATGAATGAGCTTTAATGAAATATTGATAGGTTTTTGTTCTCGTGTATTTTTTTCCAAGGGAAAACCAAATTTAAATGCAAATGATGCTCTCTCTCTCTCTCACGCCAACGATGTTAGATTAGTCTCAATGGTTTCCGGTGTTGGATCGAAAGATTAAAGGTACTTTATGGGCCATATACACAATGACCTATGTTCCACTGGGAGTCGAGGATAACAAAATAAGAAGAGAAGATACACATGCAAAATCATGTGGCAGTAGCGAATTTTCAAAGGGATCATAAACTTGTTTTCTCCTCCCCGAGTCGATAATTTTTTCCATAAGATTTATTTTTCTCTTTCAAGTCCCAATTTTTGCACGCCGTTTTTTGCGCCTTCGACAGGATTCGAATTCGAGCCCTTCAGATTGGTAAGCGGACACGCTTCCATTTATTATATCAACGTTTGAGAATAATTCTAATAAGTATTTTGGGTGGACTTTCGAAGCACTTGAGAAATTCAAAATTGCTTAAACACGTTTGAAAAATGTTTGCAAATTTAGTTAAAATAAAAAGCTTCACTTAATGCAACGAAAGGTCCTGTCAAATGTTTGAATATCAAGAACGAAGCAACGTCTGTTGTCTGTTTTCACCGCTAATCTCATCTATTTCAATAGGTTTTTTCTTCAATATTTTTTCCTCTTAATCTGATAGCTTACTCTCAACAGATTCAGTCAAGCAAAATATTGCAGAAAATTCACTTTGTGACTTTAAAACGTATTAGGGTCAAGCTACAATAGTCCGAGAGTCGTGCGTGCAACAGTTTCTGTATCTCTCTCTCCCACTCTCTGTCTCACACTCACGCATTACTCTCGGACTATTATACCTTGGCCCTTAATTGTCCTTTGTCCACCACAATTACATATAAAGGAAAGCAAGTTGTCCTGCATTGCTTTTGAAGCTTAACTCAGCAAAAATCTTTTCCAAGAAATTATTATTATCTCATAAGCCGGATCGATTTCACTATCCCAGCTATATTGAATGCAGCAAACACAAAAACGTAAAGCATTTTCCAACTGACTAATATCCACTCAGCTTTCCACATTCTCGACTGATCGCACAAATCCACTTTTCTGCAGTAAACCAATCAAGCGAATGATGCGGACATTGAAGGCTTTCAACGCAACATTAATATACCGTATAAGGCTTCTCAATCGGTCTTTGATAGTAATAAAAGCTACGTGGCTCTTGGAAGATATAACTTTTCCGCGGCGAAAAATCACTAAAAAAAGAGTTTGAATGAAAAAAAAAAATCTGTCAGAGACAAAAGGCACAGGATAAGGTTGCTTTCCAAGTCTTATCATTTTGATTTCGAACAAAACATTTGAACGTTTCGGGGGAGTCTATGATTTTATGGCATATTATGCAGACTTACGCTGTGCTTATGTTGCCAGAGCCTTTAACTACATTTTTTAAATGGGAAAAAGCTTTAGTATTGAAAACCATTTTACCCAAAAACCATTTTAATAACATAAAAAGAAATGTCTATGGATTAGACAAATTGAAACGTCGCTCACTCATAACATGCACTTTTGCTAATGAACTCGAAGAAACATGCACAAAAATCCGGATGAGAAGACTGAGCCTCTTATGCGATTGTTCGGCCAAAGGACAACGCGTACACAATTCAACAGTAGAAGGAAGAGCATGGGAGACTGTGAATGTTACATATGTGACCCTAACGACCGCTTTTTGAAGTTTGATGGTGTCACTGATGTCACCATATTAACTGGCCGCACAAGGCTCACGACCCACGGTGCACGCGCTTCATTAACATGTAGTAGACTTTATTTTTAGTCAGAGTCCATAAGAATCTATTTCAAAAGCCATGCGAAGAGAATACAGATGCGCACAATGGCATACATATGTTGTCAAAATAATGAAAATTTTTTGATAGGCACAACGTTGGCCTTGGGGAAAAGAAAAGCATCAAAAAAACTTGAGGAACTTTTTTTATGTTTTCTAATACGATGATGACAATTGAGAGGAAAACTGAGCGAGTTCTAGTCAGATGAATAGAAACAGTTTCTTGTAAAGATACTCCTTAGCCATCTCTGAACAAGAGACGACACAGGGACCTAGTGAAACTCAGCAACATCTCCATCCATCAGACGGTATCAGTTCTCACCGGCCACTGCCTGTTCGGCAGGCATGCCGCAAGGCTGGGAGTCCCATACAATGACTTTTGCCGGAGCTGTCGCTTGAAGGAGGAGGAGGAATCTATTCTCGTCAAAAAGACTGTCTCTACTGGGACACACCTTTCTGACCAGCCTCACCGAATTGTCCGAAATCGAAATTTCAGACATCGCGCGGTTCATCAGGAAGTAAAATTGGCTTTTATAAGAAGTAGAAAGGGGCTAGTCGTGCCTCTCAATGGTATCACAAAGGGCCTATCTATGAGCCTACGTGAGCAATTAGCTGCCGCACCTACCTACCTACCTACCTACCTACTCCTTAGCCCTTATGGGAAATTCAAATCTAATGTTTCTTACTTTACACAGAGATGGGATCACAAGAAACATGCAAGCTCGTAAATTCTAGTGGTACAGATCATTGCTGTGCATTCTTTTTATTGCCTATTTCAAGGTGCTCTGAACGTTACACTGCGCTATGTAATTTTATTTAGGCTTCATAGCATTCGAACTGCCAAAAGAAAAACCATAATTACTTTATGCACAACCTACTTACATAATGATTTTCTTAAGTAGCAGCATTTAGGTGATACATTTACAGTCGAAATTCTCCATAACGATCTTCTCTTTATAGCGAATCTTCTCAAGGGGCGCAGCTTTTTGGCTACATTTTTAGAATCTTTTTTTCTCCTCATAACTAAATTCCCTATAGCGAATTTCTCTCTATAGCAAAACAATTTTAGAGACATCATAATATTTGAAACAAATTCGATTTTCATATAACGAATTTTTGTTCAAATACTTTTTCATCATACATTCGAAAGACTGTAAGATCCCAAGTGTTGAAGAAGACTACCCAGCGGCCATCAGTGCCTATCGTCTATTAATAGCTAAAAAGTACCTATACGAAATTGAAGGCTACCTGCCTACCAATCGACCAATAAATTAAAAAGTATACGGGGTTGTAAGCACCTAGCCTACCTAAGTATATAGCTTAATTTATGTGATGGTGGTAGGCGTTCACTCTACAAAGCAACCATGCTCGATCAAAAGTATACCAGGATGGTATATGAGGTATGAATTACCGTCTACGGCCTGCGAAATATGTTGCAGCTCATCTCTTTTGTAAGCAGCATTGTGGCCACTGAGTATTGCTAACATTTAAAATTATCGATAAGGTATCAGTATTATAACCCGAAGCAACAGTTTTTTACTAAATTAAAATCCCGATGTAGACTCAAAAGTAATATTTGTCACCGCGCGGCCATTGCCTTTACTTAAGAAAATTTTCTCTACGATTTATACTACCAAAGACAATAGAGATAAGATAGTACCTATAGTACTAATGCAGCAACACCCGTTGGCTTTTATGAGATAAGGCATGACATTTTTTTTTGGACTGAAAATAATATAGAACTGAAGAAAATGCCTGTTCAGGGTTTTTTAAAGCTTAAAATAAAAAAACTACTCGTTTTTGAAAGCCTTAAAATTTCTGACGATATAATCAGTTAGTTGTTGCTGGACACGAATGAACAAAACTTAATAAAATATCAACACGTGAACGATATAAATTAGTCGAAACATTTTGAACAGTCCACGCAGAAAATCTGCTTAAAAAATCGTGAATAAAATAAAGCTTCAGTGATTATTCGTGCATGTTCTCCATACATCTAATTATGAAAAATTTCTCTTTGTTTTATCGATTTTTTTCAATAAAAAAAATATATTTACATCAAACGGATTTCATGGTGAATCGCACGAAAATGAATAATATTTAAAAAATTTTATTTGTAGCCGAAATTCCAGGATATAATGGTTCTTATGCCAAAACAAAAATGGCGAAAAACTCTCGCGTTTTACAAAATGATAATTCAAAACAAAGCGGAATTCATTGGCATCGAAATATTTTCGTAAATATCGCCATGGAAACTTTTTGAGTTCGACATGAGCGAATGATTAGAGGGTATTTTTTTTTATAAAGCATGGATAATAAAATATAAATATAAAAGGTAAATTCACTAAAATGTAAACGCAATAAAACATGATAAAACATACAACACCAAAACATAACGTATCCTGGCCATTTCGCACAATTGTATACGCACGTCTTCCGCCGCATTTCAGGAACGATTGCGTCATGTGCACTCGCTGTAAATGTCCCACAAGAAAGGCGTCCCATTATTTAAATAAATTATAAAATATATTATATTCGATAAAATATATTGGCACAAGAGGTTCTCAAATCGGCTCTATGTGCGTTTTAAGTTGTGAATGAGGTTCAATGTTAGAAACAGAACAGTGGCCATATGACACAATATGTACTCATAACAACGAATATTATTTAAGAATTAAAATGTATGTCGCGAACATCATATCCTCTTATTATACGAAAGCATTAACTGTTAAATTGAAAAAGAAAAAAAAATAAATCAAATGAAATACTAATTGGATTGAAAGTTCAGTGCAGCCGTGCTGCCATGTTTCCTTTCCAATATTGAATATATGTTGAATCTTCTCGAGCTAATTCTATAATTGAAGTCTCTTCAGTTCAAAGCAACACAACAACAAAAATCATTACAATAAAAAGTGCCACTTACCATCGCTACATGAAGATACTCCCCCATTTAAAAATGGCTGACTCGTCAGGATTCCTTCACTTTTTCTTCTCGAGCCACATCATTAAATTCGACGTGCCTGACGACAACGTTACCTTCGTTAAGAGACTTTGTCAACATATGGATCCACTGTACATGTTGGAACATGTGAGCTCAGATGACTCGGCACGTGAATGCTTTACAAAGAGGAGAATGAATTTATATGCAAATCAGTTGAACAGCATTTTTCCCATTCCAAGGTTTTCCACCAGTATACCTTGAGGTCGTCATACACTTCCGTACAATCTTACACCTACAACAGATTGGATAGAAAAAGGCTTTAAATAATGCTCGTAAATAAGTAGGAATATGGAATGTCATATGCCAAGTGAGCTTGATAATCCGATAGAAGACACTCGCAAAACCCCTACAATGGGGCCCATCAAGTGTACGTCATTTCTCATTACCACAAAATTATCCGTAAATACGTATACCGATTTTCGTTAAGTTCATTTTCAATCATTGTTTTTGTGATGTATTATTCTCGCGACAAGCACATTTTGCTTCCAATTTAGCTAATTGCTCAAGGAATGGAGCCTGCCTATGAAGAAATACAGACTTCTGTAGTCGTAGGAAGGTTTGCTCGACATAAAAATGTCGCTTTCTTGATTCTTTTCCGCACTCAATCGAGCCAATCGAGCACGGAGAGAAAAATGTGAAGAAAAACAGCAATCATTTTCCCCCCTTGCCTCTTGAGTCGATTTGAAGGATTTTGTGCTGCAAAAGAGTCTTACGGCAAGGATGTAAGCTGTTAATGTTCCATCTTCCTTGAAACTTGGAACTCGATCTCATACAAAAGAAATAAGTGCTTCACGTCAGCACACGTCAACGCCACATTCAAACCGATTCGAGTGAATTTACTTCAAAGTCTTAAGATGAAAGAAAATGCTGCAATTGTCTATTTAGCCATGAACTTGAAACATCTTTGCTTTGAGGATTTTACCTCTACTCTATTTTGTATAAACGTAATTCTGGAACACTTAAGCCTCAATTGGCCGACAGAAAATTCTAGTAAAGAGCACAAATTCGTTGGTAAGAAAACCTTGGTATGGTTTTTTAAATAGATCCTTTTTTACACTCAATCGAAGAAAATTCTGTTTGAGATGGCTCAAAGAAAATTTATTTCAGATTTGAGTCCGATGTTTAAAGGTGGCAAAAGACATTTTGTTTTGGCCGTAAAAATACCACTATGGAATGAAGTATCTTATCAAAGACTTTCTATTGCATAAAGAAGCTAAGCTTGTCTTTCTTATAAGAATAAGCACCTGTGAAACTTTTTGGATATTAGAATAATTTTAAAATTGGGAGTGTGGTCCTTATTTTCTTCCTCTTTGCTTGTGATTTGGGTGATTTTTACAGCTTTAAACATAAACTTACGCACATTAAACTTTTTTAGAACCATTTTTTCCAATTAAGTTTAATCTGAGGAACTTCTAATGCTCACCGTGTTGAGCAAATATCGAAAGGATGTGCACGTTTTCAATTTAAAAGTTTCACAAACGGCGGATCGAACTTTTCAACAATCTTAAAAGCTCAACGAAGCAGAATTTCAATTTCAACGAAGCCGTCTGTTGATTGGCATGTGGCAGATAACTGCCTTAATTGATTTTCGAAACATGTAAGACTACTTAGCCAAAGCCAAATGTATTTGGTTCTCGCCAAACCACATACTTTCGTTTCAGGTTTAACGAGATTTAAACAAAAATTCTATTTGAATTGAGGATTAAGTTTTTTTTCTTAAAATAATCAAATTGCGTTTATGGAAAAAATGGGAAAAAATAAAAATAATTAAAGGGAAATTATGAAGGCGGAGGGCAGCAATATAGATTAGTCTATATTGGACTTAAACGTACTAAAAATTCTTTAAATCAATCCCTGGCAACAGATTACGCCTTGATCTCTAAAAATTTTATTAGTTTATCTGGGGATAGTTTGAAATGCATTCTAAACGATGTCTATTAAATTGTATTAAAAATTGTGTTAAATTGTGTTATAAGCAATATTTATGTGCTGTGCACGCTAAAAGTCTGTAAGAAGTATAACTTCATTGGCTTAAATAAATAAATAAATGAATAAATAAATAAACAAACAGTTGAATGAATACTTATCACTGTATTTTCTTAAATAATAATTGAATCATCTGTGAGATGTGATAACATGCCAGAGAGATATTATTATTAATATTTTTACATCAATTGAAGAGAGAATAAAGTCAATCCAGCCCAATGTCTAATTGTTGAAATTCTTGTTACAGCCACAAGCCGGATTAATTACACTGTGATAGTTTTTAACATGACATTTTTGGTACTAGCATGAAAACCATATGGTTGTGTTTGGGTGAGCCCACTGACTACTACTGCATCGATGAAAGTGCCAAATTGGCTCATTGGGAATAATTTATGGCGTTTCGTTTGAATCGGTCAATTTGTCGATTTCTTACCATTTTCAGCCCATTTGAGTCGCTTTTTCTGTATTCAAAATTTCTTGTGTTATCTTTGAACGTCTTGCAATTACTATTTTCACCATCACAACATACATTTCAACTGAGAAAATCAACATTTTATCCAATTTTTATGATTTTTTCCCCATTTTTAATTGATTTTCCCATTGCCATTTCAATCAACTCAACACACTTTTTATATACAACAAGTAAGGGTGTTATAGTCAGGCGAGCCTGACAATAGAATACCCGACACAGACTCACATGTTCAAATAATTTTTAATATCAAGAGGTTTTTAAGACCATAAGGGGCCCCATATACAGACTTGATAGATTTCTTTATGAAAACTGCCCCTTTGCGACGCCCACTTTTCCAATTTTTGTTGAACTATAATCGGAGGCTTAAATATACGCTCAAATTTTAAGTTTCATTAAAATATCCAATTTTAAGGCAGTTTTGGGATATTTGTGACAGATCCTAGTACTGGAGGTACCCTTAAAAATGGACCGATCAAGGAAATTGTTTGGAAGGATGCTTAAGGCTACAAAGGAAGCATAAGTGCCAAATTCCATTTCAATTTCGGGTGTAGGAGACAATTTTCTAAAACCGCCCTTGTGCAACGCCCACTTTTTCAATTTTTGGAAATATTAGATTACTGGCCTTTAAATATAATATGATGAACTATGAAATTTCATCAAAATATCTCGAAAAACTTCGATTTTAGAGCAGTTTTTGTGATTTTCGTAACAGACCCTAGTACTGGAGGTACCCCTAAAAATGGTCCGATCGAGTCCATTCTCGAACTTGTTCTTACTCATGTCCCCATGAGCACGCATACCGAATTTTGTCGAGAAAGCTCAACTCCTTCGATAAGATTACTGTATACAGACAGACAGACAGACGGACAGACAGACAGACGGACATGGCTAAATCGAATCTACTGGTGACGCTGATCATTTCTATATATAATTTGTATGGTCTTTCTCGACTGGTTCTGGGTGTTACACACAACCACACTAACGCAATATACCCTCGACACAGAGTGTGTCGGGTATAAAAACCTATAAAATACCTGACCTACTCACCCGACGTATGAGCAACGTTATACGTATATCATGTATACGCAATAAAAACGACTACTTCATTTATCTTGATATAACATTTTTAAATACGGGCCTTAAATGGTGAAATCGAAATTTTGCATTTCTTTTGCCATTGAATTATCATAATGATTTTCTTCAAGAATAATTAAGTAAGTTGTAAGCTTTGTAAACTGATGACTATTCAAAAAAATTCAAACAAAAATGCAAAAAATTCAAAATATTTAAAAAATTCACAGTCAAAAATTTCAATTCATTTCGAGTCAGTATGCCTATTAAAATGTTGAATTGTCACATCAACAAAAAAAAAACCAACTTCAGTGAATAAAATATTCAAAAAGCACAGTTAAATGCAAAAAAAATTCAAAAAAAAAAATCAAAATATTCAAGAAAATCAAATAATTCAAAAAAATTCAAAATATTCAAAATCCGAGCTCTACTAATGACAAAGGTCAACGAAGGCTTTTCAAATATATTTCACCCCAACAAAATTGATAAGCAAACTGAAGTGAATTGTTCCGAGAAATAAATATCATCTCCTTGTGTTATATAATATAGTTAAAGCCATGCAAGTACAATCTGCAATTAACTTTTGGAAACGTTTACTTGCTCTTCTCTTCCAAAGGCAATTTGCTGGCTATGAGAGTGTGTCCAATATTGACGTCTCATTACCGAATTTTCTCAACTTGATGCTGAACTTACACATTTTTCCCATCTGCAACACATCAAATGAAAGCCTTTCACTCCACATTTTCCCACCTCCCGAGCGATGCTTTCAGCCCTATTAATGCATGGCACTCCCATCTATATTATAAAACAACTACCATTCCATCTCTTCATTTCATATTCCATCCAAGAACGAATGAGCGTTCAATAGACACTGTTCATATATAAATGAATTCAAAGGTACACCAACACCACAGGTGGGCGAAGGCAGTCAAAGTTGTACACATGAGAATTAATACAGAGTCTGTCAAGTGTACCTACTGCTTTTCGATTTACTCCTTCTGTTTGACAACATGATAATTGAATCATAATAAAATTGATCAAATCTGCAGGCGAAATTTGTCCGAACTTATGTCACAGCAAAATGTAATTGTTATTTTCAAATTGAAATTCATTGTATCACTCGGTTCTGGGGGGTTTCCAACAATTAATTGACATATCGTTTTAAGCTACTGAGTGCTTCAAGCAAACTAACTAATTAAGGCAATGTAGGCTGTTGCTTTTAAGCTTGAATTAAACATTGAAGAACTTTTTGTTCGATCTAAAATGAACTAATTGTTCGATCGGAATACAGAAGCTGTCATCAACTGCACCGAGTACTGAGGTTCATGTTGATGTATTCGATTGCTTTGATTTTGATTTTCTATTATTTTATTTATTTTTATGTAATATTTTTTTTATTATTTTAAATGGGAAACAATTAACTAGGCTAGCGTTTGCTACTATTCTCGATAATGTTATTCATTCTAATGCCTGAAATAGCTTTGCTGTGTACACTGAAGAACGTCTCTACAGCATTACGTTGAGCTGCCGTCGATATATTTCGAGTAGAGCTTTACTATGTGCTTGACTACTGCATGCATTACAAAAGTAATTTTCTCTACTGTAGTGCCATATAGAAGACATTCTTCTGCGGTGTAAGCAGTCGTGGAGTACACAGAAGAGTTCTGCTCTAAATATTTCGACAGAAGCTCTACGTAGAGCTGCAGAGTCGTAGAGCCTGTCTTGAGATTACACAACAAAGGTAGGTTTTCTACACTCTACAGGGTTTTCTCTACGTAAAAAACTTGATAGTGGATTTTTGGCTTAAAAAATTAAAACATTTACAGGAAAAAAACAGAGAGAATTCAATATAAGGGAAAATTCTTAATTGCTATTAAAAAGATATGTATGTAGTAAATATTATGCATCTCGTCATCAATTGAAAAAGATATCTTAAGCTCTTCAGGCTCCGACACGCACGCAGGAAACTCCCAATCGGAGTCTTAGCTGTTAAAAGGACGGAATTATCCGTACTTAAGCCAGCACTGAATTTATAATCGAATGCAAAGCGCAGAGTGTTTAAAGCTTGAAAGAAAGTTTAATTAGCTTTGGCATGAGAGCTCACTGCCATACATACAAATATAGCTCCCGGAGGCCTTCGATATACAGAAGGGTGAATTGATCATTTGCATTAAGCATTGCACGCGGCAGCGATGAAGTTTTGCTAATAGCATTTTTCATTTCCCTTTTAATAGATTCAGATTTTTCTTTCTTTCTCCTGTTAATGGCTTTCCTCATAGCAGCGAGCTCTTGTGTTAGAAGCAGAGACAGTCGAACATGAATTTTCAAAGCGTTTTAATCGAAACGAATTTACATAAATCTTGCACATACATTCGGGGCATTTTTGTCCGTAAAGCTTTTGAGTGCGATAAAATTGCAGTTATCTCATTAAGGGATTTGCACTTGTTCAGGCATACAATATCATTTGCGTGGTAGGTCAATAAAATAGTGAGCAGTGCATTGTTTCTAATGAGTCCTTTGAAAGTAAGAACACGAAACATGTTTAAGGGGCTATCTCTGTTCTGTAAGAAATGAAACAGAGAGAGAGAGACAAAAGAGAGAGAGTGAGCGGAGGGGGAGAGAGAGAGAGAGGGGAGAGGGAGAGAGAGAGAGCGAGAGAGGGAGAGAGAGGGAGAAACAGTGAGAGAGAGGGAGAGAGAGGGAGAGAGAGGGAGAGAGAGGGAGAGAGAGGAAGAGAGAGGGAGAGAGAGGGAGAGAGAGGGAGAGAAAGGGAGAGAGGGAGAAAGAGGGAGAGAGGGAGAGAGAGGGAGAGTGAGGGGGATCGAGGGAAAGAAAGGGGAAGAAAGGGAGAGAGAGAGATAGGGAGATAGAGATAGGGGGGAGAGAGAGAGAGAGAGGGAGAGAGAGAGAGGGAGAGAGAGAGAAGGAGGGAGAGAGATAGAGAGCGAGAGAGACAGAGAGCGAGAGAGACAGAGAGCGAGAGAGACAGAGAGCGAGAGAGACAGAGAGCGAGAGAGACAGAGAGACAGAGGGCAAGAGAGACAGAGAGCGAGAGAGACAGAGAGCGAGAGAGACAGAGAGCGAGAGAGACAGAGAGCGAGAGAGACAGAGAGCGAGAGAGACAGAGAGCGAGAGAGAGAGCAAGAGAGAGAAAGAGAGAGAGAAAGAGAGAGAAAAAGAGAGAGAAAGAGAAAGAGAGAAAGAGAGGGAGCGAGAGAGAGAAAGAGAGGGACACCCTTATATCATAAATGCCATCAGAACTAAGCAAAATTGAAGCGTAATTAGATTGGACCAATCAGTCAATGATTAAGCCATTGAAAACTTCGCGTTGAAACTTTTAAAATTTTCTAAGAACATTAGATGCAGCTAGCTATATTTATTAAATCAGATATGTTTTTATGTAGATATGAACAGATATGAAAATATATGAACGGAATTACTGTAGACCATTCAAGCTCAATAGCTGGAGTATAACCAAATAAATTTTAAAATGTATGCGTTTTGGTTTCCAAAAAAGCACAAATATTTCTTCAAACAACTTATTGGCTTGTAATTGATGAAATGAAATCCTACTATGCATATCTGAGACGCTCTGAAGTGCTTGCGAATAAATGGTCTAAATAAATGGAAAGATGTTTATTTGGCAGTGGAGCCTTTAAGTGCCGTAAGTTTGATGATACGATTTCGGCCGTCTTTGGATAAGTGTGGCCACAGCCTTTCGTTACTAAGCAGGCGGAATACCACAACTGGCAAACCATTCCAAAGGTCTTTCCATCCAAATAAAGCAAAATCAGAATATTCATTTCTTCAGAAAAAAATAAAAATAAAAATCCCTTCTCGGTAAAACAGAATTCGACTTCAAAGAATTGAGGATACAAAATCAATGTCAACAATGAAGATTGTAAAATAAAAAATAAAATATATACATATATATCATTCTTGTTGATGTTGATGTTGAAATTCAAGGAATCTATGAATTTTTTCGTTTTGCATGAAATCGAGGTGAGCACGCATCAGAGATGGTGGCTGCATTTTTTGGCATAAGTGCTGCCCTTAGATATCCCGGATATGTGCTACTGCCCCACAGAAATACTGCTTTTAAATTCCACTTCGTTTAAGTCAGAAGCAAATGATGCTGCATCCTATTATCTTTCAGCATTCGACATAAATCTAGCGGTGTGCTTTGCCCGCAGCTAACATTTTCTCGTATCCTCCGCGCTTGTGGCTTGTGCATCGACCACTGATGTTGCAACGCGAATATAAATTCCGTTAATTTTCGAAAATTGGCTATTGCTCCATTCGATTTTGTGGCAATAAAAATCGAATTCAAAGAGATACTATAGCCGCACCCTGAATTCAAGCAGTGAATATTAAACAAGGCAGATGTTAGAGTGCAAGGTAAATAAACATATGCACAGGGATAATTTTTTTGTTTGGTTATTCTTGCATTGAAACCTGATCAAGAAAAGTACAACTGTAAAGAGATCTTAGAAGGAAATTTTAGATGTCCAAATGAGTCCGGTCCTAGCGTGTTTATAGTTGTACTTAAGTATGTAAAACACAAAATACCTTCCTAAGTTGAAAGATTTTCTTCAACTTTGATTCACTTTAAGTCTTCTGAAACTTCTGCGATTAGTTTTAAAGTTGAGGCTTTAAGTCTCACTCCTAGCTTAGCTTTTTGATAGAATCGAATCTTACATGTTGTTGTTCACATGTGGATGTTACTGTTGAATTAGGGAATTTTTTAACCCTTTTTTTGTGTAAATTCATTTGACACGACCATATGATAAAATGATTTTGATGCGTATCAATCACAAAAATACCCGAGAAGTATGCAACATTTTTTTAAACTTTGGCTTTTTAAATACTTTCCTGAGTACAATGAAGCTGAACATGAATTATTTTGATTTAAAAATTAATTTCTGTGCATTTTTGACTGAGAGTAGATCAATAAAATTATTGTCATGAAAAAATAACCTTCTACGGGATCATGTACCTTTATTGGTTTTGGCAATATCGTGTCAAAAATATGGGGTATTCACATTGAAAGTGGAATTCTTTCGAAAAATGTTGACGTCGGAATATTTTCGTTTTCAATTAGTCAAGCACTAGGCGAAAACACCCACTCTATTTCCAAGGGAATTTAAAGACTATAAACGAAAGAGAGCCAAAAATTGACAAAAATCGAATTTAGTGCATTAAGCTAAACATCAAAATAAAATTTTTTGAAATCGGCTTCGGGAATCAAATCATTGTTCTTACAATCATAAGCCATGTGAGTTTTTATGAGAAAAGTATTGAAAAAATTGCATAAACTTTTCACAGAAACCGAGAAAACTTTTAATCGACTAAAAATTCCATAAATTTGTTTTTATGTATAGGTGCAAAACATAACAGCAGTGCGAGAAATTGTTATCAAAAAAGTAAAAGTTTTTCTAGAAATCTTAAAATATGGTTAGCAGAAGAATTTTTTTTTTTTTTTGAACTTTCGCTCTTTTGTTTCACACCGCTTCAACTTTTTATTTCGATTTTTTTCTTACACCACAAAACTCTCCACAAAAAACGGTGATGGCGTGAGCAAAAAAAAAGTTAAAAAAAATGAGTGCGAAATGCAGCTGGTCAGAGAAAGTTTTTGTCCAACTTTCTCGATTCGTCGCTCCACTTTTTTGACTGCATTTCCCTTAACTGCTATTTAGATAGCATCCATTTGAATTCCTTCAAGTCTGATAAAATTTACATATTTTTTTCTTATTGTTTTCCTTAATATTGCACGTTTTCTGTCTGGCATGAATGCATTTCTTCAGGAGTATAACCTTTTATGCTTAACTCCTCAATTCTCACGTCTTAGCATGTCCAATTTCCACTCTATTTATACCCGACACACACTGTATATAGAAATGAGCAGCGTTACGAGGAGATTCGATATAGCCATGTCCATCTGTCTGTCCATCTGTCCGTCGGTATACTGATTTCCTATCGAAGTAGCTTTCAACGAGATTTGGTATGCGTGATCACGGGGACATGAGTAAGAAAAAGTTAGAGAATGGACCCAATCGGACCATTTTAAGGGGTACCTCAAGTACTAGGGTCTGTTACGAAAATCACAAAAACTGCTCTAAAACCGGAGCTTTTCAAGATATTTTGATAAAATTTTACATTTTAAAATATTCAAAGGCAAATAAAGAGAGGTTTTCTACTTAAAACAGAGGTAGGGAAATTATATTTTACTTAAAATTCACCTTGTCGGTCTGTGTGCTGTAGTTGGCTGAGATGCCAAGCGAGAGGCCCTGGGTTCAACTCCCAGCTGAGGTCGCGGATATTTGTGTCGTATTTTCTGTTTTTCTTTGTTTTCTCATTCTTCGTGGATTCACATCGGGCCCATGTGAGGCGGAACCATGTCACCCTTAATTTAGGCAGCCACACAATCCTAAACTAACGGACGGATATTGTCGACGTTTCTTTCCATCTGTTTAACTTCGCTTCCATCCATCTTAAGGAAAATTAAAGCAAATTGGAAAAAAGTAGCATAGTTTGTAAGCGAATTAATTTTCATTTATTTGAAAATTTGTGGCCCCGGGGAAGAGCGTGTGCGACTTAGGAAAATATTCTAGAAAATAGTGAAATTATATTTGGATGTAATATGTATACATCGACGAACAAGGCGCCGTGGCTTAGTTGGTTAAAGCGCCTGTCTAGTAAACAGGAGATCGTGAGTTCGAATCTCGCCGGGGCCTAGTCCTTGCCGACAAAATTTTTTCTTGAGTAACAATTAGTAATTATATTCTATGAATTATTTCAACACGAGTATTCAAATTAATGGTGAAACTTCATTGTATTTTTCTCTATGTTAATAAAAAACAATTTCCCTGCTGGAAATGACAATAGTAAATCTCTCCTATTTTACTAATGACCGCGTCGACAGTACTACTGACCAGCTATACCAGCCGCAATGCTTTGCGGTATAGACAATTAACATTGAGTTGTCATTGCATGACTAGATGTAGACCAAAGAACTTATGACGAGCTATAGACGAGCTATTTATGTCGGTAGCTATAATGTAGAAAAAAAGTAGTACTCTTTCGCTAATACCGATACATAGACAGAGTCACAACAAATTACTAGTTGGAGACACGTGGTCGACATGGTGAGTAGAGATAAACTATACCTTTTGACAGTATAACTTTTCTAGTGCTACCTCTTGGATAAGCTGTTGACTTTTGAACTAGTTCACTTGTCTATACTGGCAACAGCATAAAAATGGGGTCTTATGGCGACAGGCTTCCTGCAGGGTAACAAGTCAGGGTAAATTAAACCGCATATATATGAATGTATGTATCTGTGTTTGTTTCCTCTTCTGTTCCAATACAAAAATGTCGTATGAAGAACAACGTCATCGGTGATCAGTAATCATCCGGACATAAAAATGACCTAGTCATACAAAGCTCATTGGAGGACAATGTCATCGTAGAAGCATGCTGTTCATATGTTCGATTCTCACTGGATAGTTTTATTATTTCATAGGAGTCAACTTGTCTTTTTGCAGCATGTTGCAAAAAACAAAAATGTACCAAAAGAGACTACCAAGGCTCATGACAGTGTTCAAAGCAATGTTTCTGAAAAAGATAATCTGCTTTCGCGTTGGAGTAACTTTTCTGACTGCAGCTATAATTGCTGAATTTATTGCAAGCATTACACTGCTCCGTCTATTGTGAAAACAACAAAAGCCTGAGTTCTACAATAATTCATGACACGGAACAGAGAACGCTCTAATATGATTTTATGTTTCGCAGCAAAGTTCAACGTTAAAAGATTCCGGTCTTTTACTTTTCTTATTGCTAAACTTCCTGTTGTTAATTCTGTTGCCTACTTTACAAAGCGATGACTTTTTCTTCATAAAAAATTCTTGTTGCCTTCACTAAATGCCCTTTTGAAATGGAATGGAAAATTTAAAGATTCAAGGTATACAATACAGGCTGAAAGAATAACCTTTGAATAGAACGAATGAATGGATAAATTTAATGTTTAAATATTTTAAATGCGAACGGGTGAACCTAAAAATATACAAAGAAAATTGTTCAATGATATCCGTAATACTTAATTGATACCTTCATAATCATGGATAACAAAGAAGTGAAAAGACAACATTTCCAATTCGAATACCGTATGCTAAATACCAAAAAATTTCTCAATTGAAGTGGAAACAATTTCACGATGAAATGAAGGGCATAAATTAGAAGGGGGGGATAAAAAAAGGTGTAGGCTTCCATGTAGCTGGGGATGAAATGAAATTATTTTCGGCTCCATTGATTTCTATAATTAAGTTCAGTTATGCGCATAGCTAATGAAACATGAAACCTTAATAACATCAAATAAGTAAGAAATAATAATGGAAAAGACAAATTTTCTCCAACCAACCCGAAAGGGGGTCATCATTATAAAACGTCGAATAACATTTATAAAAAAAACTTGGATACTTTCTGATGATTTCATGGGTTCATAAAAATCAGCACGAAAACGGACGCCCTAGCAATTTAATATTTATTGATTTAAACATTGTGAATTTTTCTTTTATGCTCAAAGAACGAGTATAATTTTGGAAAGAATTCTGGATTTTAGAAACGTTTTCTAAGGTCCACTCTTTAAATGGGAGTCCAACGAATGGCATGTATCCAGCTTCTATATTGATCACAAATATCCTCTACACCTTTTATTGTGTATTAGTTGACTTGAGACTTGAACCATATTTTTTGTGTAGTTTGCGCCTTCGCTTTCTTCTGTATCAAACCATTTCTACTTTTTCAATTATCTAGTTTAAGAAAATAGTGAAAACTTTTTTATACCCTATTTGCCTTTTTTTTTTGTTTCTCAGTAAAAAACATGGTCTATTCAAATGTTGCTCGGATGGAAATGAACAACGATGTTGCCATCCTCATGCAATCCAGATGAAACGAGCAAAAATTTGCATCATGAAATGTTCTAATGTTGAACTAAGTTTGGTTAGCTTCTAGACCTACTTTTAGTTTTAAGTTGACCAGTGGCGGATTAACCATGTAGGCAACATAGGTAGCTGCAGAGGGCGGCAAATTTTGAACCGTCTGACCGTCAATGCATCAAAATCAGAAAAGGTGGAAATTAGGCTGATGTCTGAGGCGGAAAATTCTCTTAATCCGCCACTGACGTTGACCTTAAAACTTTTCATATGTCATTCAATAAAAAGAAGTTTTTTAAAATTTTCTCCAGGACCTTTGCAACGTGAATTGATCGTGATAACTGCCCTTAGGTCGAATATAATACCATTTGCGGGTTCGTCCCTTTTCACACCATTCAATATTAAAGTTTGAAGTCGCGTCCTATTTGGACCTTATTGGCCCTTCACTACATTTACGGCCTTCCTTGTCATGAACTCGTGTCCTAAATAATTCTTCAGTCCTAAACAATTAAGTTATTTTTAAACTTTTATAAAACAAATGTTTTAGAATTACTCAATGTCCAATTGAAGCCATTTAGTCACAAAACTGACAATTAACGTCTTTATTCAATCCAAAAAAGATGCGTTAAAACGTTTTTGCTTTCGTTTTCTGGCAGTTGACAAAAGCCACAAAATTAAATCGTAAAAAGTTTTCTAAACACATGACAAATAAAACAAACAAAAAACTGACATCAACAACGAAATTCAAACATTTTGACAAGTTTTTTTTTTTTTTTTAGGCATATCATGCCTTTTAACCATAGCATCCATCGGCTTTCCACCCTACAATGATTCTCAGCTAACATCATCCAGTGACTAAAGATCCAACGCCTACCATTCACTCGTGCGTCCTTCGACGCTGAGCCCTTAACGAACCGCCGAAATGGTACGTCAAAAGCTGAATTTTATGGTGTGTCTGAGTTTGTATTTATATGTGTATTTACTTTTTGGGTAGGCATATAAAATTCAACATTTTTCGTAGAAAAGCTAATCCATATAAGCCTCAATAAAGGAAATTAAATTTAAAAAAAAAAACCTTAAATTATCTACAGTGAGTTCTAATCAAAATTACTTTCATATAATATCAATGTTATCCAATCTTATCTGTCGAGCCGCCTTAAGTTGAGCAAACGAAACAACCTGTTTTTGTAATTTAAATTGATATTACAATTCATGCCGACGTTTCTATAAATGAGAAGGAGTAGTTTGATTTTCTACATGGCATGTTCTTCATTGCAATACAAAATATAAATAAACAGCTTATCAGGCGTTGTAATTCCATTCTCACTCTGCAATTTTGTAGGTGTCGATTGCCCATGCTTAAAGTACCTACCGAACTACTCCGTATACGGGTACTTACTTGACTGACCCCATGGTAAGCGAACGCTGAACCATCGAGGAGAAAAATGTATACGAACGAAAGCGGCAGAAAGAGTAAACGAAAAAACAGAACTTCGATTATGCTTCTCTTTTCACCCTTTTCACCGGTTCGCGGAAAGCGATGTGGTGGCGATTGACCCTATTTGCGGACATTTCATACAAAAAACGAAATGATGATATGCATTGCTTTGGCGCTGTTCATATCAGGCGACAAATGGGTTCAAGGCAGTGGCGTGTCCAGAGAAAGAGTGCTTCTAGAAGTCTAAGAATTTTAGCACAAAAAATTTTTTTAACTGGTCCTTTGGAACTAGACCAAAACTAGACTAGTTGTAGTCCCTTTCTTGAAAAAATTTTGGCGCCAAAATTCTTAGAATTTTTCACTTATTCTATATATAAATTTTCATCCAAATCGGACGCTATGAATTTTTCGGATTTTTTTTGGGTTTTTGGTTCATAACTCTCTAATCTTCCTCTAGCCGCCCCTCATTTTTTTTGGGTTAATGTTTTATGATTTTTCAATATACCACTGTGGAAAATATAAGCACTATCAAAGCACTCTTTCTCTGGACACGCCACTGGTTGAAGGCGAGGGACGTTCGGTGATGTGGTATGGGAGTGTTTTTATCTCTTCCCGCGCGTCCTCCGCCATCAAACCAACTATGTCGCTGGTGATTTGTCGCCTAATATGAACAGCGACTTAGAGTTGACAAAGTAATAGAAGTGGTCGCTAGTAAGTAGTAATTTCACCACCTACGAATTAGTCCCCAGTACTAGAGTGGCAATGAGTGAACACAGCATTGAAGCATGTATGGGTTATGGGTACATTGTTCATTCGTTTCGTTAAACCTGCTCAATAATTAGTTGAGCCCAAACGCTTACACTCGGCAAAGCCATTGCATGATAATCTGATGTATGTATGTACGAACCAATGCGTGTTGGGGGAATGTGTGCAGTTACAGCAACAAAACTAATTTCCAATTTCTGAAGTCAACATGCTGTTAATCAGAGCTGTTTGCTTTGAATTGTTGCTGCTTCTGCTGTTACTGTTAATTTGACTTTGGAAACATTTGAAAGTTGAGCTTGAAGCATTGTATTTTATAATCTAGTAAACAAACATTTAGTAATAAGATAGGTACATAGTTAAGGAGTACTAAATATAAACCTCAAACCGCAACATGTTTTGACTTCGACACATGCTGAGCCCTGTTGCGCTTTGAATCAAGGAATGTTGAACAGAATGCAAAGGAAAAATTAAATTCAATCATTTGGTAATTTTATCTTAGGAAAATTTCACTGTAAAAAATGTAAAAAAAATTATTTTTGATTTCCTGTTATACTAGCAATCGGCCAACGTTTGTTTCATCTTCTTATCTTAATTAGTTTTTGAGATATTAAATTTTAAAAAGTGCTTTTTAAAAAAGGATTTAAAAGGATATCTCAAGGACTATTCAAAATAGAAACCTGAAAAGTGGTTCCTACAGTATTTTTAGACGGCACCGATCGAAAAATCAACAAAAGTTTCAAAATCCTTTCAGGGTGGAGCAAGCATTTCCTGAACCGGCCAGACCCTTTTAATAAACAATTTTGATGAAACTGAAGTCACAGTTGTAACAAATTCAGACAGTGAGGAAGATTAAATAATCCTGGTATTTTTAAAAAATGCATGGGTGAACTTTTTTCCAGTTCCAGGTAAACAGGTAGATCGATTTGGTTCACTTTCGGGTTTTATTGCTTTGTTTACATATTTCATAGATTAGTTGTTTTGCAATTTTTATTTGGGTTAGATTTTTCAGTGGAATTCGGGAATATTTGGACTGTGGTTAGATTTTTCTGTAGGATTGAGCAATTTTTTATTCTTCTTTGTTGTTTGTTACACAAATTCACAAGATATGACTATACGGAAAAATCATATTGATGCATACCAATCACAGGTATAACCGAGAAGTATGCAACGTTTTTTTTAACTTGCCATTTTTAAGGATGTTCCACCCAACTGAGCGTATTGAAACTTAGAACACTTAATCTTAGCATAAAACGCTATTTTGGACAATTTTAATTAAGTTTGTCGCACACCTCCAACAACAAAAAAATTGTCATGGAAAAATATCCTTCGACGGGAGCATGTATTGGTTTTAGCAAAATTGGCCGAAAAATATTTTTCTAATATTTTTTGAGTAATTTTCTATATATGGGTTTTTAAATGAGCATTCTTTCTTTATAATTGTCTTAGATATGATTTTTTAAAAGTTTTTTCTAAAAAAACCCATTTTTTAAGGATACTCAACGACTATAGGAGATCGAGACCGAAAACTTCGCGAAAATTAAAAAGTTTGCATTTACCTTAACAGTAGGACAGCCAAAGTTGAAATCGACTTCTGGGGCAGATTCACTATGCTTATAGTGCTATACCCTTTCAATGGAAAAAAACGAGCAGCATATTTATTTATTAGAAATTGAAATGATTTCATTGAAGCATTCATTTGCCAAAGAAATAGTTGCATAAAAATATTAGAAAAAAAAAACAAAGTCAATTTAAGGTCGAATAAACTTCATTATCGAAATGTTTTAAAAACAGAGAAAAATTCATTGTGAAGTTGAGATGAAATTGCATTAACTTAAGAAAATATGTCCCAACGACAATTTTTTTTGTATATACTTGTAATTCCAAACATTGCTACCTTTCGGGGCTATAAAATTGATAAAAATTTCAAACTAAAATGTCTCGAAAGTTTATAATATTTTGATATTTATAGACGACTGAAATACATATCCTGAAAATTGGATCGATGAAGCCCACTGTCGCACTTTTTCAACACATAAATACATATGTATAGAAGCTCGCCAATACGAACAGGAAGAAAGTTCATTTTCTTCGATAAGAAATTTCTGTATGCATATAAGTAGATGGACAGATGGATGGATAGAATTCTTTCAATTTTTCCGATTTCATCAGAATGAATGGTTCTGCAAAGTGAAGGACACGAACGACAAGGAGAAAAATTTAATTGAATTTGGGATTTTCGAGAAAAATACTTTTATCAAATGTTACTTAGCAAAGAGTAGATTTCGGAAAAATCGCAATGGAAAGGGAAAGTTTGAGAAATTATTCCGAATGATGAGCGAGAAGGGTTAAGTTTTCGTTATTGATTGCTGTTGGCAGTTACGCGAGCTTAAGGAATTCACTGTGGAGCAAACCATGAAATAAACACTTAAACTTTCCTTTGCAATCAGTAATTTTTTGGAAAGCTCACCTCTTCTTGTTCAATCGTTTTACAGATTGTAAGTTAGATTCAAATGAAGTTGTTGAACTGCACGAGAAAGAATCATGTAAATCTGATGTTCCACTTTCTTGGCTTAATAAGAAATGGAACACAGTTTCGCAGGCTTTAAAGCTCAAACAAAATGTATGAAATCATTGGAAAAATTTTATCAATAGGGCAACAGAAAATATTTCAAATCGGTACCTAAGACTATAGGGATATTCACAAAGGCGTGTTAAAAACGTTGGAAAGTCGGAAAATCGGAAAATTGCGACTTCTTAAAAACTTTTTAATTTTTTTTTGTATTTTGCACAACTTTTTAAGCATTCAAAATTTTCCGATTTTCCGACTTTCCTACTTTCCGACGCCTTTGTGAATACCTCTTATGTATTTTAATATTTAGAAACCAATAAATATCATTGGAAGCCTTTAGAAACGAAGCTTGATCAAAGCTTTTAAGATATTCAGATATCTTTCAAAGAAATTCTTCAACATGTGATTAACTTTGCATACCTAGAAGAATTAACGGACTAGTAACTATCGGAATTATTTGAATTATTTCAATGCATACTTTCGGGCGCTGAATCGAAATATTTTCTGTTGCCCTATTGATAAATTGATGTCAGTAGAAATTCTTACTGCTTACTGCTTAGAAAAGAAAAACAAAATTAAACCGAACAAAAGTTACTTGTAGGGCATTGACTAAATAAAAATTATATGATCGCGCGGATTATCGAATATTTAATTAACGTCCTACATGCCGTATAAGTGTTGTATGGGATTTCGGCCAAATGTACCACATACGCAGGTCTAACCCAGCATATCAATACTGAGTAGATCTTGTTATGTACCCTTGCATTTGTTTGAATGTCACAATGTTGCGCCATCCGATTGGAATATTTTTTTCTTTTAAATGAAAGCAAATACTAGGGGGTGTATTTAAAAACAAGGGGGCTGCGCCCCCCTGCTCGCGTCGCTTCGCTCCGCTTCGCACTCCCCCCTTCCTTTAAGTATTTTTTATAGTGCACCCACGATAGTTTTACGTTTCTTCATCAATGAAGAGCTAAATATTGCGATTAAAATGAGTCTCATTAAATAATAAAACAATACTGGGGCATAATTATATTATTACATTTTATTATGACGTCATCAAAAAGTCGGGGTAGTGATTGGACATTGTTGTAAGTTTTATATATATAAATATATATCGATTTTTGATTTATCGATTTATCGATTTTTGAGTTATCGATTTATCGATTTTTGTGTTATCGATTTATCGATGTTTGAGTTATCGGTAGTTATCGATTTATCGATTTTTGAGCTATCGATTTTCTATGACGTCATCAAAAAGTCGGAAAAAAAAAGGGGGTAGACAATATGCTCATTTTAATCGCAAAAAAAATTATAGAGCGGCGGGAAACTGGGAATACACTGAAAAATATATTCAAAATTTTCTTTTTAGTTTTGTGAAAAAAATTTTCTCAGTGTAAAATTTAAAAATTTTTTTTAAGCTTTCTTGTTTTATTATCTAACAGATTCTGTTTAGATCGTCTCTCGATCTTAATTGGTTGTTGAGATATAAAATTTTGAAAAAAGCCTTAACAAAAAAGGATTTTCAAGGATATTTCAAGGACCGTTCAAAATAAAAATCTAAAAAGTAGTCTCCACAGTGTTTTTAGATGGAACTTATCGAAAAATTAACAAAATTTAAAAATTCTTCTCATGATGCCGCATGCCTTTGCTTAACCCGCCAAACCCTTATGAAACTTAACATCAACTCTATTCAATTCGGATGACTTGTAAATCAAGAAAAATTATTTCAAGTACTTATATACTGAGAGAAATCTTAATATATATTCAAGCATTTTGATTTTCCTTATTATCATCGAACAAATAAATAATCTTTCTGTCTTAGTACTTGCGATTAAAATAAAAATTATTCGATTATTAAATTTGCGATTTATTTAAGAACTGCTGTGTGACCTTACACGAGCATTCAAGTATAATTTATTTTTAAGTCTTCTAATCTTAAGTCTCAATTTTCAACTCAATCAAATGAAGTGGGATCATAATTTCAGAGGAAAAACAAACAATGTGAACAGAAATGACATACACACTCACTGCGACATCGAGTCCATGCAGTCATCTATCATTATAGTCTCATATCACATTTTCGTATTATGGCAGTCGTCTAGGGGATAAACTGTGCGCCAAGTGGAGCGCAAGCCTGAAATTCCCAACATTCCCAAAACTGCTTATACGTCACGCGTTTCTCGTCCTACTGCAGCACTTCGGTCGAAGCGCAAACAATTTTACGATGTGGACACTGCACACAACTATTGTACAATCGCCATCGTTTAAAGCCCAAGTGTTTTACTGCATAGACAAATCTTAAGGTTCGAGAATGTGTCTTTGCTTTGAAACGGATATTAAATTCATTGAGCTGGGAATGCGAGAAACCTTCAGCTGCCCTAGTGACTTCAAATTTAAAACGAAAGAATGAATTTTTGTATGTACGTTTGAATATACATATGTACATATATTAGGGTGGATCGTTTTGTTCGACAAAAAAAAAAAAGAAAGGATTCTACGATTTTTTTCGAGAAGGAATGCCATAGGTCTGCACTTTTCAAAAATAAAATTCATCTTAACCCTTTTCACTACCAAGTTAAAATTACGCGCAAAATTCAGTCGCAGCAAAAAAAAAATCTGTTGAGTTGTATTGCCTCAATAGCAATTAAAGGGTTATTAATCAATTTTAAAAAATACTTGTGAAAATAAAATTTACTATTTGGATACTTTTTAACCCTTTCACTGGAAAACTACCCTCAAATGTAAGCACAAAATCCAGTCGAATGGTAAACAATTAAAGAAGTTTACATCGGCTAAGCCGATTGCACACATACCTTTTCCTCAGCCTAAAATAAGTATGTTGAAACATTACCTTAACAAAAATTCCTGCCGTTTTCGTTGTCCTAGCTACACATTATCTGTGCTTCGATTTAGCTTCACAATCTCGAAATTATATTTAAGTACAAATTTTTTGCGATTGGTGGTCATGGTCAAATTTTAACCGTTAGAGGACATTTTGTCTAGCTGCGAAATACTGAATTAGAAGAAGCAAAAAAAAAAATCATTTTTGTATACAGATGTGAGAATAAGAGAAAGAGTGTTTTTTTCTAATATGTAGGATGATGACATAGTTATAGCGATTTCGGAATTTTTTTTTCAGCCAAAGCTTAAGTCTACATAGTAGCTATACACACACAAAATTTCAATAAGCTGGGATGTATAGTAAAAAATTTATCCATGAAAAACGTTAAAAATCGTGATTTTTGACACTTCTGAACCACTTCCCACGACCCAAGAAGGGACTACGAAAAAAACATTTACCTGGTTCAAGTCCATGCCAAATTTCAATATGACATCTTTCATGGCTTAGGAGTAAATTAAGAAAAACTAAAGTGTGACCGACAGACAGACAGACAGACAGACATGGCTAGATCGACTCCTCTTGTCACCCTGATCAAGAATATATATATATGTCTATATCTATCGCGACTTCTTTGGTATGTTACATACTCCGTGCCAAACTTAATATACCATTTCCTTCGGAAATGGAACCGCTTTTAACAAATTTTTGACCACAGTCTATGCCGAGCTAATGGATAAGGTATTAGAAAACTTAACGGCTAGCAATCTTTTGGAAAAAGTTGCTGGACACTTGAATCTAAGTACACTTGATGTGGCCAAGAAAGTAGCCTTGATAAAGGGCCTGGACTTGTCATCGTTAAAAAACGATCCGGAATTGCATAAGATCTTGCAGGAGTACATCGAAAAATCCGGTACGAGAATTCCCATTGCAAAAAATGCGCCCATTATTGCTGATGTTATTGCGAATAGAGCTCCCGGCAATAATGGGGGTAGTTCTTGTTACGAAAACCCTTGATATATTAATATACATCAATAGAATCAAACTCGAGAATGCATTGGATATTCTTTAGAATATGGAGTGGCTTCATACTTTGTCTTGGATTCCATAAACTATTTAAAACAATTAAAAAAAAAAAATAAATATTTCATATTTCAGACTGAATAATTTGACAAACCAAAAAAAACGACCTTCGCTTAATAACTTTATGTCCAAGTTATTTCAGCAGCGAAATCCTTTGGGAGTTCCACTGCCCGGACACCGGCAAGTATTTACTTCGAACGTGGGCAAAGTTGGAAAGCAAAAGGCATCATTGCAAGCCGGAAACAACGAAGAAAGAAGTATCAAATACCTACCAGCGACTAACTAAATATATCGATAGCACTGATTCGATGAAAACCCAACACAATGAAGTCCCCTTGAACGGAACGCAGCCGAAAGATGACACGAATTTTACGAAAGATGAATTCGGCGTGCCGAAACTACCGCCTGTTCAAACTAAATCTGAACTGTCAAACGAACAGGTCTCCGATATTCTATAGAAACTAAAGCAAAAGCTTGAGGAGATCCAATTCGAAAAAATACTCGATTCTTGCCAGGCATTTGAAGACTTGCCATGCAATCTGGCCGGTTCTTGGCAATCCAAAGTGATGGGACTGCACTTTGATATCAAGATAAAGGACTCAGATCGTCGGAGTTCGTTGCCGGTCGATGGTCGCAATCGGGATTTGAGTGTTACGATAAAAGAGTGTACGCCTCCCAGACCGCCCGATGTTATAGAATTAAATTGGCCAATCACTGGAAGTACGCTCAGTGAGACTGATGGACCATTTTTTCTGTATACACAAGAGCGAACCGAAAATCTTTTAGCTACGTTCGTGGGTAATTTTATTGAAGCATTTTTAATATACACACTTATATGGCAAAATGGAATAACTGCTTGAAGTCTCAGTTTGCGTTGACTGATCGTGGCTAAGCATTCCTTAAAAATTTGTTTGCTATAAATGAACCGGTCATTTTAAAACCCACTGAGGTTCAATTTTTTTCCCAACATATTTTTATTTTCTAAATATGCTTTCTTCAAGGTAACACATTCCTCCTTAAAATACTGAATGAAGGATTTAAAAACGTCCTTTAACTTATGACTTTTTGCAATGACTGATTCAAATCTATTAAAAAATTTTATCTTTAATAAAATGTTGCAAACAAATGGAACCAGCTAATCCATTAATTTAAGTACCTACTACAGCTACGATCAGTCCAGGCTAATTGAGCAGTAAAGGATTAAGATTGTTGGAAAGGTTCCTGTTTTTTAAGAAAATTTTTGGATTCCGAAACGCAACTTTAGAGTTGTTTGAGGAGCGAATCTTTTTTTTCACCTGGAATGGCTAACGAAATGCAAGAAATCTTACCATATCTTCCATAAACAGCTACTTCCTATTGCCAAAATGATCTTACTTTCTAATGAGCTACTAAAAATGTTGATGCTTTTAAAGGCTATTGCCGAAATTGCGGCGGAACTGATACTATTTTTGGAACGTGGTGCATTTCCTTCCCGTCGAAGAACTGCCAAGATACAACAGCCTCGTTTCAAACAAAAAATGATATTTTACGAAGGTATAAACTGGAAGAAAAACGAGTGGAACGGTATAATTCACGTTTCCTCAAAAGCAAGAAACACTGAACAAATCAATCCGAACTTTTGTCTAAATAATTCCTCAATATTTCTTGGCAAAATCGACTTTCTTATATAGCGAAACTACTGTATAACTTAAAATTCGTTAATCAGCATTATGCCCGGTTTCTAAAAGAGCAGCTATTCCTGCGAACATTCAACACATCCAAGCATATGAAATCATTTTTAATCAACTGCGCTTTTGATTGTAGTGGGTTCCATATATTTGTATGTTTCAAATGTTTGCAGGCATTAATGCGCGTTAATTCATGCACTATTGGAACCACGCTTCCTTTGTACTGCCGTCCCAATCTGCTTAAAATGGGAAGATTTTCTGCACAGAAAAATTCGCCGGGAGCATTTAGAATCGAGCTGAATAAAACAGTGGCTTTAAATGTTTTAAAAATTTTTGATAGATTCCACATTATATTTGTGATGTCCAGAAATTACAGAAAGCAAACTTTATCTTTATGTTTTTTTTTTATTTTGTTGATGTTCGGAAAAAAGTCTTTGATAATATTTTCAAGGACTTCTTACAAAGTGGGCAGAGCTCTTAAGGTGGCCGAAACCGGGTCACCTGCCCTAATCTTCAATTTTTTTTTTAATATAAATAAACATACGAGAATAGGAATAAACTCTGAATAGAAATGGACTTTCTCAGACTTTACTTCACTAAATCGTCAAATCGCGTAGCGCTTCCCTGTCCAACGAAGATGGTATTCAAAGGGAGCTCTTACAATTTGGTATTGGAAAAAGTTCATCCCAGATTTTAAAGCGTTCTTCATAGATTCCACCGGTTTTGAGTGCCAAAACATTATCGATTTCCATGTATTCCTTATTCTCCTTCGTATACAGTTTCCATTGCATATTTTTTAAATACTCGTCGCTAGGATTATTGGGATCACTGGAATATTTTTTGAGAATTAGCCTACTCCAACACTTCGAATAATTAAAGGCCTTACCTTTTATGTGCAAACTCCACCCACATTCTTGTTAAACGTTCGATAGTATCATTTTCCGGGTCAGTTTGTTTGAACAATGGTGTCCGGCCAGGCACGTAAAATAGATATAAAAGCTCGTCATGATGGACAGCTCCATACGTCTGATTTCCAGGATATGTAAAATCACTGAATCGTCCCTTGTATTTGAAGAGATATGTGTACACCGGCGTGTACCTTGATACCAAATCCAAAAAGCGATGATACACAAAGCCAATAACAGCATCGCTCAGAAGCTTCCCAAATGGTTCTAGCGAATCGGGCATCTCTAAAGTTTGGTTTTTCAAATACTCGGAGCGCAGACGTTGACTGACTTTACGTGAACGCGGAGTATTTCGCTTATATAAACAGGCGATGGGTGCATACTTCTCGAAATCCGAATTCAGCAAGCCACGCTGGGTCTCATTAATTAATGTAATCTGTAAAGGATTAAGTTATGCGATTTCACGTTTCTGGAGGCACTTACAGTAAGCTCCGCTTATAAATTCAAATTCCGTAATTCCAGTTATCAGAGGAACTCTGTAAATATTTCCACTGAGCATTGTCTTATACGGTTGTTCCACCAGATAGCGTTCTTGACCAAAATCATCTTCAATAACTGGCTTCCAGTTCAAAATCGGATGCCATCCAAATTCGAACATCGCTTTCTGAGTGCTTGGAAATGCCATCATTGGTTTCTGCAATAAATCTTTTCGCAATTAAAATACCAAAAAAAAAAAAATATTTTTTTGAATGTTATATGGATGTAAGGATGTACCTGTTTAAGACATTTCACTAATTTATTAACCGGCTTTGTTGGGCATTGCACCAGACGTGCTTGTTTCTTTGCTAAATCCAATCCATTCTTACTGTAATCCCATTGCCCGAGTGGAGTACCACTCATTGCGATTCCACGATGAAATAGACCACGTCCCATTGGTGACATCATGTGTAAACCAATGCTTAAGCTTCCAGCACTATAGCCAAGTAGAGTTACAGAATTCGGATCGCCACCGAAATTCCGTATATGTTCTTGAACCCAACGCAATGCAACGATTTGATCCTTAAGACCTTGATTGCCGGGTGCATCAGCCGAGCCAAGTGCTAAAAATCCAAGTGTACCTAGCCGATAGTTTAATGTAACTAGAACAACATCACGATCCATTAAATGCTGTGGTCCTGTCAGTTTACTCTGTGCTGTTACGGAATAGAATCCACCCGGATGAAGATAAACAATAACTGGTTTCAATCCATTCAAATCCTTGGTGTATACATTTATGCATAAACAATCTTCTGAAAGTTCGCTTGCATTATTCCAAACTTGAGGACAAACTGGTCCATCCTCGGTAGCATCAAACACGTCAGGCTTCCATGCTTCTACAGGGACTGGGTTTCTAAAACGAAGATCACCGACAGGTGCTTTCGCATAACGAATGCCACGAAACGCAAAGAAGTCAACACCCAAACGACTTTTCAGAGTATTGCCTCGTATTTTCCCAAGAGATGTATTGACTTCGACGGCCCCGCTAACTGATATTAAGATCAGTAGCTGCACGGCGCACATGAGCATCGATCGTTCTCGCATCTTAATTTTTTTAATATGCACTACGGTACTTGTCCCGATAACTGAGTAAATCGTTCTGACTAAATTACGGCCAATTTGGAGGTATTTATTGATTCTGTGTGAATCTGAGTAAAGACTTTGGAAGTTTTTGCGTTTTTTTTTTATGGGATATTTTTATGCAACGACTTTATTTGCGTTCCAAAATCTGTTCTTTATCGTCTCAATAAAGATAATTTCTTCAAAATAATAAAATTCAACTTTCATTTAATTTAAATTATGTATGTACTTCAAACACATTTTCGAGCAATAGAATGAGATAGAGTTGAGCACAAGAAACGACAACTTTTGTTGTGGTTAAGACGTTGCATCATCTTCAGAAGTAGAGAACTCTCCGGAAAAATGAACAATAAACCGATTAAATACAATAAACAAGTGTTATTATTGTTTATTCGATAAGTTGAATTGTATCAAGATAAGAGCTTCATATTAATGATTTGGTTCTTGCTCTTGATTGATAAAATATATTAAAATATTTTTCTTTTATTTTTAATGGCCCAATGCACTTATTTGTTTGACGATGTTAGGAAAGTTGAAAGATCATGAATCATAATCATTTCTTTTTTATACAGTAGAGCCTAGTTGGACAGATCGCGGTGCAGTTTATTTTCATTCTACATCGCATCATTAAAAAAAAACTGCCAAATAACCGACTTTTCCCAAATTGTAAGACTACTTTCTGTGCAGTGTACTATCTCCTTCCGGAAACACCTCTTAAGGGGACACTTTTTATTAGGGAATGCTCTAGTATTCCTGCTTCTCAGTTTCCTCTTAAGCGGACATAAGATTTGTCGGTCCCGTAGGTGTTCGCTTAAGAGAAAGTACACTGTAGTATATGTTACATACTTCAATTCTTAACATAAATCTATCGAGACTTAACCGCAAAAAAGACGTACATAAATGCAAAAAATCAAATTTTACAGGAAAATGTTTTCCGTGAACATTTTTGAATCGAGATGATGCAAATAACCGTGACCTAAACAATTCCAAAAAAAAACAGAAAATCCATCCAGTCCATCTTTTTGGCGGTTAGGGCTCGATATGAGCTTTCCAACGCAATCGTTCGTTTTCAGAAGAAAGCCAGTGCATAAAACTTTCAATTCTAAAAAAAATCATTTTTTGAGCGAAAGCTTAAGTCTACATAGTAGCTATACACACACCAAATTTCAATAAGCTGGGATGTACAGTAAAAAAGTTATCCAGGCAAAACGTTAAAAATCGTGATTTTTGAAAGTTCTGAACCACTTCCCACGACCCAAGGAGGGACTACGACAAAAATTTGTATGCAGTTTCTCGGACATTTACCTGGTTCAAGTCCATGCCAAATTTGAATATGATGTCTTTCATGGCTTAGGAGTAAATTACGCAAAACTAAAGTGTGACCGATAGACAGACAGACAGACATCGCTAGATCAACTCCTCTTGTCACCCTGATCCAGAATATATATATTTGTCCTTCGGAAAAGGTATAAAAATCGTTTGGGAGGTATTATCCCAATGGCGATGAAAGGGTTAAATGTGTCTAAAAGCATGCTAGAAATTATTATAGAAAAAATGAAATTTTTACCTAGTCAAAAACAGGGCTTGTAACCGGAACCGAAACCGTAGCCATAACCGATTTAAACCGATTTATTTTTCTAACCTAAATAAGAGCGAAACTGATATTTTGTTTTTTTTTTTTTTGGAAACCGGTTCTCGAACCGAAAACGATACCGGTTCGAAACGGTTTCTGATATAATTTCCATCTTAATGTGCCATATTAACATTCAGTCTGACTGTCCAGTCACCAGAGTGCATGCCCTGGAGGAAAATATATCCAGCAGGACAAAAAAAATTAGTGATCTCACTGGGCGATACTGGTGACAGTATCATGCATGACACCTTGGAGGACATTTCATCCGTCGAAGGGTGCCATTCATGAGCTTGTATCTTATTGGCTACTGAAATTTAAATAAGCCCAGCCGGAAATTTTTTCAAAAATAACCAATTCATTAATATTTTCACCAAGGATATCAAGGGGAAAATTTGAGTACTTCTCAATTGTAATGGTATTGCCATCGAGAGAAGGAACTTTTTATCGCAACTCCAATGGCACTGTCATCGATAGAGGTATCGATACGATGGAGTTGATCTACTCCACTTTCGATGACCAACTCGTGACATATGCTCTTATGACTGCAAATGCAGCTTGTGTGTTAATTTCTTTAGAAAGTTGGTGTATAATCCGGAGTAGTCGCGGCTCTATGTCATGCTGAAATCATTGAATGTTTCACCGGGACATCTCCGGCTGGGATAGTTTAGCGTCAGTCGAGTGTTAGCGTGAAGTGGCGTAGTGGATGCGTGCTTGACAGCGAGTTCGATACCTGCCCTGAGGGACATTTTTAGTTCAATTTAATGTAAAACTGAAAGTAAAAACTAGCCTTAAACTTTGAATAGAAGTTGTCAGTACAGTCAACAAAGAATACAAACAAAGAATATCCCTTCCCATTTAATGATATATGCAGCGCTGTATTAAGTGGCAATTTTATTGCTTCAGAAGAAAGCAAATATCCCACTTCTAACAGCGTCGTACGGTCCCAGGCAAGTCGATGTTCAGGCAAACTTTTCAATTCATTGAAAAATATTTTATTTCTAAATTTCAGAAGGCTATATATATGTTCTTTTACGCTCCCTGATTATTAACTTTTACTCAGAGTTCCTTCATCAAACTAGCTCAATTAAAACTTTCGACAAGCAGCCAAGTGGAAAAGAGTCGTTTCCGAATTTTATTGAAGCGATATTGTGCAATTCAGATGGTTTAATGTATTGGAATGACTCTGCAAACTTACGCGCTTTTTGTCGACTTGGCAGAGCATGATATATTCTTCATTCTATCGTTATCGTACCGCGCTAGAAATCTATTAGCTCTGTGAGCTGTAGAAAAATGAAAACTCTCAAATGAAATGTCAGAAAATGCACTTTGAATTTTGAAATTTTCTTTTAAGGAAGAATTGTTTTCAAGCACAAAAATATTTTCAAAATATCTGAATACAAACAACTATGGTTTTTATAGTCAGGCAAACCTGTCAATACAATACTCTACATGGATAGGCGGTCAACTCCTTATGTATGCAATGTTTCAGCTGTTTTTATAAAACCTCTACTAGGAGATACCAAAAGAAGTATACAAATTTGTATATTCTTCAGTATTTTTTGAGCAACTGTTTTTCAATACTTCTTTTACGTCTCTGAGAAATTTGATGTTGGCCTGAAAACTAGACGTAGAATTGGAAATATTACATCAGCGTTAGGGAAAACATTTTGTATCGGCCTCGTGGACGTATACGCCCAGTTGTGTAAGACAAAAATGAATGCCAGTAGAATTCATGACTCCTGCGTTCATGATCATGCATGTTTTACGACTCCTTCAAAACACATGAAACATTTCTTCTCCAGTTGTAAAGCAAGAACGCATGCTCTTAGTATTCATGATTGATGCGTTCATGATCCTGTTTGATTCATGAATCCTTGAAAACGTTGATTTTCTTAAGTACATCGCAAATCCGCCCAAAATAATATGTATGTTATAAAAATACCGTACATACATACGAGGCCTCTACAGTTCGATTTTTTCGAACGTTAATATATTAAATGAAGCACTCGCGAATGAGATCTCTCGGTAGCGATTTGTAACCTGGAGGGCACGAGTTCAATTCCTGTCGCAGGCGGAAAAATTGGGACTTAGAAAGATGCAAAGTAAATTTTCAATTTTTTGCTAAAGTTTGACCCAATTAGGGGGGCGGCGGGAAGAAAGCAAGTTTGGCAGTTATAAACTGAAGTTTCCTATCCAGTCGTCAGACACATCATCCATACAACAAGTGCTTACATATTTTTTTTTTTTTCCATAAATGTTTGAATGAAAGCAAATTATTCCTCTAAGCTTTGAAATATTTTGAAATGTTATATTATTATCTACCTAAGTATTTACAAAAAAAAAAAAAAAAATACGCTCGCCGCAGCGGGGATTGAACCCGTCTACATCGGATTGTTACTGCTTGTTTAGGCGAACGAATTCCAGCAATTGGATTATTGTGTTCTCAGGATCATTGATTCATGCATGGTAGGGAAGATATGTTTTATGGGCTCTCAAGCATTAATCAAACAGTTTTTCTCTACGCATGATTTCCTATGACAAGCCTGTATAAAAAATAAATAAAGAGGCATGGAAGGTTGGCATGCATGCAAAGCACCCTTAAGAGCCATGATTCATGCATCTTCCATGAATATTTTTACAACTGGGACTCAACTCAATAGAATTGACATTGCGCATACGTCCAGTAATTCATATGAACAATTTGAATAAGTTCCTTAAAATATTCAACCAGTGATGGGAAGGAAGATGAAAGAAGGATTTGAAATATTTTGATTTTTCTGCGATGCCCCTCTTAACTCTGTCTCTCTACTTGATTCATTTGTTTCTTTCGAATTCAGTCCCTCGACATTTTTGTTTTACCCCAGAAAAAACCAATAAACATATGTATGGTACGACCTGCGGGCAGTTTGTCGTCCTGTTGACTTCCGGTCTTCGTGTCAACTTTGTGCAAAATAAATCAAAGCCGAAAAAAGGACTGTGTCGTGCCGGAAAGGAAAAACAACCGCTTAAGAGATAAACTGAAAATGGAAGTAAGTAAAAAAAAAAACACATCTAGTTTTTGCACACAGTCAGAATAAATAAAGCAAATTCAAATAAACATGCCACAATTTCTTTTGGGTTACATACATTTAAGTATTCTGAGCTTAAAAAAAAAAAGTCCTTTTTCTATTTTTATATGCTCTTCACTTTGTTGGCTACTCATTTTGTGAACATTTCCACTACGCTGAAAAATTTTCTTAACACCACCCTGCTAAATCTGGTCACAAACTAGCTACCATTAAAAGAAGGGGGGGAGACCTGTGGGTTGAGACGAGGTCTTGTTTTTTTTTGCCATGTTTTGGTCGACAATTAAAATATCGTGAACGATTGAAAGGGTAATTTTGTGAGGTAAAACTGCAAAGTTGTGGTGTTTTTTTTCGAAGTACTTTTAGTCCAAAATTTCTATTTTTATAGCTCAAACATTAGTCTATATACCTAATAAAATTTAAATAATATGAATTTCTATGTTACTTCAAATTTATTTCAAATAAATTTCGAAAATATACTGCATGAAATAAGTTGAAAGCCACTGTATGTTTAAAAATCCTTTTGAACATTAAAGTGGACTCTTCTTTTTTAATTCAAATGTAGTAGGTATTAAATTATTGGAGAGAAGCCGGAATCACTGAAGGGAAGCAAAATCCTAAGGCTTATCAAATAGCGTTCTATATCGAAGAGAATGAACGTTCTCAGCGCATCGAAGTCAAAATATCAAATTTATTATTTTTCATTTCCCTCTCAAGGAACGTTCAAAAAAGTTTAAATTTTTTTCTTTTTTTTTTTTGAAGTTTGAGAATGCATATCACAAAAGCAACGACTCATTTGCATGTAAAAGCTTCGTAAGGACGCACATTTGCATTGAAATGCAAGAATTTCCAACGAAATTTTCCCATTACTGCTTTTTGTCTGATCCTGTTATCTTATTATTTATCGACTCATGGTCTGAATTGGCGTGAGTGTGTGGCACACAACTTCGAAATGAATTTTTAATTACTGCATATTCAAAAGCGAATTATTGAAATGAATTGAAAATTTCATTGTTTCACGTTGATGTTTTTACAATAAAAAAGTCGGACATCTTCACCTACAATGAAAATTCTTTAGTAAAAAGACATTGCGCGAAAAGCGATTTAATCAATTTTAAATGCAATGGAGCTTCCCCTATTAAAGTCCCAATCTGTACCCAGTTTTCTAAAGAAAATTAACAGAATTTTTTATTATTAAAGCGTTTGTAAATTTTAACCTCTGTTGTCGAAAGGTCTTAACCCCGTTTGTCATTAAATTTCTTCAAAAATACAAATCTGAATTAACAGTCCAGCCTCACATATGTATGTCATGTTAAGAACAATTTTGATCACAAACTGCGAATGGTTAAAGACATTTTTTGTAGTTCTTGAACAATAGATAGTTTTAGAGATCCTATCTCGATTAAGATATGATCTTATAGGAAAAATGCTCAGCTTTCGTTTGAGCTAATTTAAAAAAATATCAAAAATCGATATGAATCTTTCATAACATTTTTTTCATTTTCCAATTCACGAGACGTAGGATTTTGTGAAAAAAATAATCCACGAAATTTGTGCACCCTGTATCTGGGCAACCCCCTTCTGCACAGTTCATGTCCTCTCAAAGCACAATATTTCCAGTAAGTTTTAAGAATGATACTCATACCAAAGCTGTGCCAAAATTGGAAATGCTACGCTGCCAGTCTGCTCATGAAAGGTTTATATTGATGATTATTTTGTTGCTCATTGCGTTCTTCTCCACAGGGCCACAGATATGTGTTGCTTGCCTTACGTCAACAATGCATTTGCAATGGGTAAACTGTTCCGCAATGATTTTGTTGCCGGAAATTCAAAATTTCAATTTACAAATTCAATTTCAATAAGTTATGAAAAGCAATAGCCAGACGAAAGATAAAAAAGAATGAATGAACTTTGAAGAGTAACAAGAAAAAACCTATCTCAGATATATGTTACATAAGTGAAAATGTTTCAGAATTTTAGCATTGCCAAGAAGGTAAATGAAAAATTCAATCGAGTTTATTACAGATTAGTTTATAGGTTTTTAAATTTGCGATTTCGGAATTTCAATTCAAAAATAATTTCAAATGTTTTATTTTCCTTCCTAGAATATTTTTTTCATCACACTCGTGACTGCGATTGGCGACATATGTTTTGGGAAATAATTCTCTTTGACGTTCTTAAAATAAACACACTAAAATATAATCAAATTGAAATAAAAAAACAATAAATACACAGCTGTTTCAAATTTTTTACCAAGCCCAAAAATTGACGTTCCTACAAAAATACTTCGTTATTTCGACAAAATAAATATAGATGACTCTTAAGACAGCATAAGCATTTTTAAGAATCTTGTCGCAACGATCAAAAGAAACGATCGAGCTATTGATGAAATAAGGATCTCTTCCTTTTTGAAAAGCCTTTTTAAGTCCTCACATGAACAGAAATTAGCACTTCCAGTGACCGATAATGGTCTGTATGATATTGTAAAGTACAATCAATAAAATATAAGTTTTTTGAAATTCTCATGTGAACAAATTAGACCGACTATAGTGCAATTTACTGTTTAAATGAAGTCTTACATAATTTTCGTGGTTTACTAATTGCCTGCTGCGGAAGATGTTTGTTCAGATAAGTTATTTTTTTATATTTTATTTGTTATTTGAATTAGACAATAATAAACTTTTCTTAATGATCATTAGCCAGAGGTAGATAGATAGAGAGAGAGAGAGAGAGAGAGAGAGAGAGAGAGAGAGAGAGAGAGAGAGAAGACTAGAGTCTTCTTAGAATTGTTTTTTTTTCATAGATTTCAAGTATAAATGGAGTTTCTGATAACGATCAGACCGGATTTCATTTTTGTCACTTAAGCTCGCCGCTTCAAATTGTCTCAGAATGGCTATGAATTTAAAGTTGATTATGTTTTTTGCATTAATCGCCTTCACAACGGCTGTCGTAGGGCAGAATTGTAATGAGGTTTGTGACGACAAGTTCGATCCCGTATGTGCAACCTGCGGCGGCGTGCCAAAGTCATTTGGAAATCAATGCTTGTTGAGAAATTACATGTGTCAAAATAATATTCGTAAGTTATTTTTGACCCTCATTTCAACTGAGAAGCTGAGATAAATTTTTTCATTATTTTTCCATTTTAGGATGCAGAAATGTTCGAACCGGCAGGTGTAATTAGCATGTTTGAACGAGCATCCATCAGAAACTTTTGAATGTAATATTTTGTGCAAAATAAAAAAACAAGTAAGAAAGCTAAAGTCGGTCAAGCCCGACTTTGAAATACCCAGCGTCCCGACATTATGAGCGCACTATGTTTTGCTTCTCTATTTGTGGGCGTGGCAGTGGGAGGGCAACATAAATTATTTCCCTACACCTTTCATTCGCCTTGGTGAACCTATGTTGCGAATTTGAAGCTTCTATGCCTTTTACTTCGGAAGTTACGAAAAATCTTTATTTCTGGGCGTGGCAGTGGGCGGGCCACAAAAAATTTTTCCTACACCTTTCATTCGCCTTGGTGAACCTATGTTGCGAATTCGAAGCTTCTACGCCTTTTACTTCGGAAGTTACGAAAAATCTTCATTTGTGGGCGTGGCAGTGGGCGGGCCATAAAAAAAAATTTTCCTAAACATTTCATTCGCCTTGGTGAACCTATGTTGCAAATTTGAAGCTTCTACGCCTTTTACTTCGGAAGTTATGAAAATTCACTATTTGTGGGCGTGGCAGTTGGCGGGATATATAAATTTTTGTTCCTACACCTTTCATTTGCCTTGGTCAACCTATGCTGCGAATTTGAAGCTTCTACGCCTTTTACTTCACAAGTTACGATAAGCCCTTATTTTTGGGCTTATTTGTGGGCGTGGCTCGAGGAGGGCGGCGTCCATTTTTTTCCAGGATATGTCCCTTTTCGTAGTTTACCAGTACACCAAATATCAATGGAATGTGTTGAGTGGTTCGCAAGTTACAAGCATTTTACTGAAAACACATTATATTAATTTGTGGGCGTGGCAGTGGGCGGATGTCTCCCATTTTTACTTAGGATCATACTCGGATCCCGATATACCTGTGTGCAAAATTTCGACTTGATTGGTCCAGCCGTTTCGGAGGAGATCCGACCACGGACGGACGGACAGACGGACAGACGGACAGACGGACGGACGGACGGACGGACGGACGGACAGACGGACAGACGGACAGACGGACAGACGGACATGTCTAAATCGATTCAGTTTTTGATCCTGATCATTTCTATATATATTTTTCTATACCTCCGGAGCTTAATTCTCCCTGTTACAAGATTTGCACAAAACTAATATACCCCGCTTACGCTGGGTATAAAAATGCTTTTAATAACTCCTAGTGTCGATGTACTCATTTATATTCTTGATCTGCGTCGAAGGCTGATTGGATTGATACTTGTCCTCCCGTCGGCCTATGGCCGAATATTCCCCAGCAGGAAAAGTCACCCTTACAACACTAATGATGTCAGGGTGCCTTTGGAGCCGGCATGCATGACATTTGGTAGGCATCTTTCGTATAGCAATTGCCCAAATGTCGGCATGTCAGGCCCCTTTATAGCCTTTGAATCCTCCAGAATAATTTTTCTCAATGGTCGTGGTCTTGGGGACTGTTTTAAAAATTTTTCGAATTTTTATGCAAAGTAAATCCCAGAACAGCTGATTGCAACTCATTTTTCAAAATAAACACGGACGCTAGGTGTAAAAATTTTTGAGGTTTTTTTGAAGAATCTAAGAAAAGTGAATATATTTGTCTCTCTCACTTTCTGTGAGGTTGTAGCTAATTTACTTGCTTGCCTTCAATGTGAAAGTATTTACTGCATATCTGAGCTCAGCCTATAAAGGAAGTAGCTTTGATCGATGTTGTCTGAACAATGTTTCTAAGTCTAAGCTGGGATTTTTTTTAAATTACATAGTGGTCACTTTAAATGAATGGCCTCGAGCCTTTCGTCCAATAAATATGATTGATATTTTATTCAAAGCAAGTATTTTGATGATTCTCAGCAGACTTTCTTTTATATTGTAACTTTTAGGCTCATAGTCTTCAGGTTAGTTAAAATTTTTCGAGGGTTTAAGATTTCGAATGATAGTCCTCAGGAGAGTTTAAATTTTTGAAAAATTCAAATACAGGAAAGGTATTTGATTGAGTTAAACTGGCATGAGGACTAAAAGAATAATTTCGAGAATCTTAACTTTCGAAGATCTTAAACCGAGTTGAGGACTACGAACCTTAAAGTTTTAAAGAATTCTTTTGACGGTTTAAATTGAACAAAATTTTTTGTTTGAGGCAAAGCTAACGTGTGCAGATTTGGGGAATTTCTATTTCAAAATAATTTCAGTGCTTTTGCTTCGTAAAATGTTGTGCAAATATAAATAAAAAAAACCAATAGCATCACAGTTGTTTCACCTGACGACGCGTGACACACAATCATATCATAAAATGAAAAGTTTTCATTTATGAATTTTTTATTTTTTTTTTTTTGGGGTCCAATTTTTAACTATAAAAGAACTTTGCTGAAAAATATTAGACTGGAATTCGTTTTTGTTCACTAAACACGTCGCTTTGGATCGTCTGAAAATGGGATTGTATTTCAAATTATTGCTGGTCTTTGCACTGATCACTTTTGCGACAACTGCCGCATCGGATGATCCTTGCTCTTATAATTGTCCTCCGGCCTTCAGACCGAGACGGGTAACATGCAACGGCGTTGCAAAGCTTTTCTTTAATGCCTGCCAAATGTTATCTTATCAATGCCAGAATAAGATACGTAAGTACTGCTTGAATCGAATTAAATCAAAGAGTTAAGTTTTTTCTTATCTTTCAGAATGTAATTGAAATGCTTCCTGTGATGATCCGAGAACCGATGTTTGAACGAGCTTTTATCCAAAATTTGAATAAGAAATTGGAAAAAATAAACAGATTCTTAAATAAAAATAACTTGGAAGCATGTTTATAAAAATTCATCAGTAAAGTTGAGAATGGAAACCGCAAATTTCTACTGAGTAGACAATATTTTAAGCGTTTTCAAATTCCATTTGTGTGGTCCGGGGTAAGCTTTTGAACAGAACACAGGGAAAGCAGAAAGTGCTATTTTCATTTATTCATTGTAAGGCACCGACTCAACACAAAAGAGATGCGAATTTTGAAGATATTTTTTGGGTCTTTTCGGTGAAAAAAAAAGAGATTTTATGTCAAAAAATACTGCAATTGTAACAACGGAGAAATACCTCTCTGCATACCTTTTTGGGGGATCCAAAAGCCCAAATTGCAACCACGAAATTACGCTATCCCAGAGCCACATGGGAAAAGAAACTAGAATGTAATTTTGATTTCGGTAGATATAATTTATTACAGACAAGTTCATAAAAGCACAGCGTTTCTTAAGCACTTTTCCAACTGAAAATCCCCTTGTTTTGGAATGCGCAATTAATGCAATTAACTACGATACTGTGACAAAGTACAATAGAATTAAAATTGACTTGAAAAACCCCAACCCGACAGAATAAAATCATAAATGTATTTATATGTTATGCGGTGAAAATTTTTTCTAGGTGATTCCCAACAACAGTTAGACGCAAAAGTTTGTGCATTTAATTTTTTCTTTTTTTTTCCAGAGCTGGTCTATTTTTAACGGCATTATTAAGTAGAACTTTTTTAGTATTCTTGCTCAATATAACGAAATTAATTGAAATTTTTACTACATTGAAAACTGTAGGAAAGCTCATTGGAAAACGATTTACTCTGGTTTATGATTGACGTTCAACTTTTTGCATCAACTGTATAAATTAATGTATAAATAGCGTGATGATCTTACATCAGCCATTTGTGTTAATCGTGTAAATCAACGATGCAGTTCTCACTCAGATGCCTGTTGTTCTTCGTCTTTCTGACTGTTACGGCCGTATCAGCAGCCAAAAGATGTCCGGAAGTCTGCACTCTGGAATACAACCCAGTATGCGGAACTTGTAACGGAAGGCAACAAACTTTTGGCAATAAGTGTGGCTACGAAGTTCAAAATTGCAAATCTGGATACAGTAAGAAATCAAAATTTTGTGACGTAATAAATATTCAATTTATTCTGAATTTTTAGAATGCACTGGCTTCCGGAATGGCGCTTGTTGACTACGGGATTAATGAGGATAACTATGTTTCAAAAAGAACGATGAATCTCTGAACGAGTTCAAAGGGGGAATGTGGAATCAATTGGCGACTTAAAATGAACTTAAAAGGAGAAGAATTTTGAAAATTTCATAATGCAATTTAAAATTTAATAGAAGCTAAAGCCGAAGGCTTTTGTTGCCAGAGTTTTTAACATGTAATTTTTTTTTCACAATTATTTTTCGTTTTGAAATAAAAATAATTCAAATAGTTTTTTGTTTTCTTTGTATTCTCAACTATTTTTGATTCTTGTTGCGACAGCTCAATCTTTCTTTATCAATGTAAAAATTCAGCAAAACTTTGGGGTCAATATTTGACTCACCAGCCCAAAGGTTTTTCCACGTCTTAATTTTTTTTATACTGAAAAAACTGGAGGTAGTTCTCCTCGCATGAATGCATTATTTATGCTTAAAAGCTTAACATTTTTCCCCTTTATTTATGAATAATGTAAAATTTAAATTTTTCCTTATATTTAAATTGAATTGAACTGATTATAGCTCAATTTAATGATTATGCGTGGATTGCCAATTGCGTGCGAAGATGCGAAGATAAGCTAAAAAAGTTTTCAAGTTTTGTTTATGATTGCGACAATAGATTAGCTTTCAAGTGATCACTTCTAAAAATGATATGAAAAGGTTTGCATTTATTTTTGAATTTTTTTTTTTTTTTTTTTGGTCGAGTTTTTAACTATAAAAGAACTTTGCCGAAAAAGATTAGACTGTAATTCGTTTTTGTTGACTGAACGCGGCGGTTTGAATCATCTGAAAATGGCTTTGTATTTCAAATTATTGTTGGTCTTTGCTCTCATCGCTTTTGCGACATCTGCCGAATTCGATGGTAATGATGATAATGATTGCGCTTCTGCATGTCCTCAGGTCTTTAATCCGATAGACGCAGTATGTAACGGCGTTGAAAAGACTTTCTCAAATGCTTGCTATAAGTCGATATACGAATGTCAGACTAAGATAAGTAAGTACTTCATGAATTGAATCAAAATAAAGACTAAAAAATTTTTTTTTGTGTTTCAGAATGTAATTGAAATACTTTCTGTGATGATCTGAGAACCGATGTTTGAACGAGCTTCCATTCAAAATTTTAATAAGACAATGTAAAAAGAAATAAATACCTTCATAAATACAGCTTTCGCTTAATCTATTTGAAAGGAACAGCCCCGATTAGATAAACGGAGGCCTTTCTATGATTTTTTCAAAATTTTAATGAACTCCAATGACAGATAAAAAGACTTAATGCCCACGGGAAAAAAATATCACAAAATTTTAAATATCAAACAATGGAAAAAATGTTGTCGTAATCCATAAAAAAATCGCGTGTACTATGCCCAAGAGAATTTAATAGCCGCAAAGATTTGGGACTGTTGGCTACATTTGGTTTCAAACTGGGAGAATAAAACTCATGTTTCCATGTTTCTCAAGACAACCAACTTCCCTTTTTTCGTCCCTTTTCTTCGCCTACATTTTATTGTTGCCGAAAATTGCTTCAGGCAAGTGTCTTGCCCGCCATTTATTTATGTCGCACGCGTCTTTTTTGCTCCTACAATGTCCTACAATGGTTATTGTAATAACATCTACCATCATCACGCCCTGTATCTGGTTGCTTTTAAGTTATTCTACTTTTCATTCTCTCAACATGCTCACTCAATGCGGCTTTCGCTTATTGTCTTCCAAGTTTTGATCGTTTTCCGAACAATCATTTCGTGTTTCATCTCGATCAAAACACCTCATTTGATCATTTATTTTGCCAACGAGCATTTTTGTTTCCACTTTCTTGACATTCTTCTTTTTTCGATTATTAATTTCGAAGTCAGGTTCAATCTGATTATGATATTTTAAATAAATAAATAAATTTATGAGAGTTAAAGCTAGATTTATTAATTTTATATGAAAATTTTTGAGAAATTCAAATAAAGCAAATCGTTTTTGATTGAGTTAAACTGGCATGAAGACTAAAATATTATATTCCAGATTATTTGGACTGTGGTTAGATTTTTCTGTAGGATTAGGCAATTTTTTATTCTTCTTTGTTGTTTGTTACACAAATTCACATGATATGACTGTACGGAAAAATTATATAAATCACAGGTATACCCGCGAAGTATGCAACATTTTTTTTAACATGCCATTTTTAAGGATGTTGCACTCGCTTGAGCGTATTGAAACTTAACACACTTAATCTTGGTATAAAACTCTATTTTCGAGAATTTTAATTAAGCTAGTAGCATACCTTGAACAACAAAAAAAATTGTCATGGAAAAATATCCTTCCACGGGAGCATGTATTGCTTTTAGTAAAATTGCCTGAAAATTATTTTTGTAATATTTTTAAAGTAACTTTCTATGTATGGGCTTTTAAATGAGCATTCTATCTTTATAATTGTCTTAGATATGATTTTTTTTTTAAATTTCTCTAAAAAAAAAACTATATATTCAAGGATAGTCAAGGACTATAAGAGATAGAGAGCCAAAATTCGGCGCAAATTAAATTTTTGCATTGACCTAAACAGTAAAATAGCTGAAATTGAAATCGGTTTTTGGGGCCGAATCACTATGCTTATAGTGCTATACCCTTTAAACTTTCGAAGCTCTTACGCCGAGTTGAAGACTACGACCCCAAAAGAAATTTAGCTTCTTCTTGAATAACGTCACGCATACATCAACATGACCAATTAAAGGCTAATTTGTGCCAAGTCTAACATAGCAAGCGCCATGATTACCACTGTGCAACACTGCTCCGTTGAATGGATAAAATATTAAGCAAATCTAATGGATTTGAATGGAGTCGCAATGCGGGCGTATAACAATGCGTCTCTGAATTGAAAAGTAGAACCGACTTTTACTTAATTCATCATTTACGCCTCTTCAGTTCATCGATCAAAGAAAAACAATCACGCGTCAATTGAAATTGTCAGCATCGAAAGCCATCGACAGCCACTTCCACATGTGGCATCAGATACTCCAACATCAAAAGCTTCACTCGTCAGGATTCCCTTACATTTTCTGTTCGATTCACATCATTAAAATCGACGTATCTGACTATGCTACCCCTCGTTAATGCACTAATGTCAACACGAATCACGGCCACACAATGAGAATGAATGAGTGTCTCCCTGTGATGAGTCTGAACGCGGATGATTTACAAAAGGTAAATGAATTTATATGCAAATCACTTGAGCGATTGATATCCATTGCTTCCATTGAGCATTTCTCCAACGGTTTCTCTTGACACCAGCATAAAATTCTAGGAAACAACTACAACAGACTGAGGAGAAGGAATTTGAAGTTTTTCCTCGAAACGTTTTCCAATTTGAAGTTAATGGATTTTTTATTGCTTTTGTGATATGTTGAAGAAAATATCAAAAGTCCTTTTAAGGGATTTCAAAGTAAATTAAATTTTTTTTCCGTACTCAAAAGCACAATTAATTGGCTACATTTCAAGCCTGTGCAGTTTACCTACACATTAAGCCTTTTCATATTAAACGTATTCCAACTACGAAGTTAATATTTTGTGGGGAATCCTTTGGCTTCTATAATCACTTTCAGACGTATCCTTTTGGGTCATTTTTGCCCACTTATTTCTTGATGCTGTAAAGAAGACCTCCTTTGAGGATTTTTGAATCCTTTTTAATAGGAAATTCCAAGTATGCTCGATAGGATTGATATCAAGGACGTGTATGCAATACCTGCGGGAAGTTATACAAGAGCCATTGCCGGCCAGTACACGAATGTGTGTGGGTCCATTATCTTGCCGTAAAGAAAGCTTCGTAGTTTTCCGTCCCAATTTGAGTAAATTGTGGCTTAAATTATTTTCGAAATTATCGAATTATATCAACTGATTCAGCTTTCTTGAAAATAAAGCCAGATTTCCAACTCAGCCTTTACTATGCACCTACATACCACTATAGTTCCTCCAGAATGTCTGACCATACGCATCAAATTTTTCTCATAAATGTCTTTTGTTGACTTTTCTCCGTATGTAGTTGAGTCCATTTTACCCAAAAGTATCAAATTTGGACTCATACCTAAGTAAAAATAACTTTATTTCGAATCGTGTTGGCGGCTTTAACTTATCGCGTTTTCTCGTTTCGATCGTTTAATATTTTATTTTCCTGTCCATAACAAAGTCTTATCTTTCTAGCATCCTTCCGAAGGTTGCACATGAACGCACAAAGAAAAACAGAAGAAATCTACAAAAAAAATAATTTCGGTTGAATCCTATGCGTTTCGTGCTGGATTGGACTGTGCTTATACGCTGCATCAGATTTTGGCACCAATTGAAGGCAAGAAATAATGCCACAAACTTGATGACTCCCCAGTGCTCTCCCACATAAATAGCAGAGTTTTAAATTGCATTGCGTTCGAGCCGGCAGCAATTGATGCTTCATCCTATTAGCTTTTAGTGTTGAACTCAAATGAGTGGCTAAGCGTTGCACGCCCGCAGACAATCCCCAAATACTTGCGTCTGCAATTTTCGTTGCTCTTGAGGCTCATACATCAAGCACTGACATTACACAAAACGATTTTAGATTGTTGTGTATGCGTGAGAAAATTGGCAATGGGCCCATTCAGCCGTGCCAAGCCTTCTAGCACTGAAGGATATTTCAAGATTTAAATTTAAAGTTTAACGGAAATTTATTATTGCACAGGGATTAATGTTTTCACAGGTATCTCCGAATAGATCTTGCGTCTATAAAAATCCGCGACTCCAAATAACCTAACTCTTATCGAATATTATTTTTTTTAAATCAATTAAATGCTAAAGGAATTCTATGTACAAAAAAGTGGCCAAGAAATTCTCTGCAACCCGTTTAAATGCTAAAGCCAAACGTTCACTGAAATGCTTTTAATAAAACTCGAAGCGAAATAAAGTTGAAATATCGTAATTCTACACAGGAAGCGGACATAAAACAAGGACGTAAAAACACCATTAAAAATGTTTCAAAAATAAAGAATCGCAAGTATCCAACAACGCGTCGCGACATGATGCCATGCAACAAATTCGTATCGAAAGAATAAGAAAATAAGCGCATTGCTCAGAGAATCACAGCAAGAGCCTGAAAGCAATGATACGAAATCACAACAGGATTCCATAAGAAATGGTGGGAAATGGTTTTCTTGGCGTTAATGGCTTGATTTGAACATTAACGGACGCACAGAAGCTTAAAATGATAAATTCAAATCGCATCCATTAAACTCAAAGCGCATTGAATTTTCGCGGTATTATTGCTGAGGAAACTTTCTTACAAATAGAGGAACAATAAAAAAAAAGTCTTAAATTAAGTATACCTATAGATGGATGCTCAATGTAACTTCCATTTAACACATTATGTATAACAAACATATAGCCTGTCATAGAAATTTAAGCATTTTTATTTATAAAAATTTTGAATGATTGTACGCATACGGTGGCGGGTCAAGAAGTCCGTGATTTTTGGAATTAAACATAGGTTTTTAGATAAAACATTTTTGTATCTTTCATCAATAGGATTTGTCGAAGTCATATTTTCTTCTTCTTGCGTGTTAAAAGTTCCTGCCTATCCAGGGGTGCGCAAAACGCGAGTAATTCTTCCATTTTGTCCTATCGGTTGCATCCTCCGCCCTTAGTCCTACAGCCTCGATTTGTCGAGATCATAAAAATCGAAATTTGTTTGTGGGATGATTTCCTTGTTGGGTCAAATCTCTCTCGCCTGAAGGCATTTCTTCAACTTTGAAGATAAATTGATGTCACTCGGGGCTAAATCTGGAGAAAAAGACGTAGCCCAATTCATGAAAGTTCACTTTGTTTCATTTTTTCCTCACAAAAAAAAACCTATTTTGGTGACGGAAGGTAGTCTGCTAGCAAAAGCGCCTAGGCTACCAAGCACAAACTAAATGACGCAGCTTGTTTAAATTTTGACAGGAGGAGTTGACTGTCAGTTGTCATTTGACAGGAGCAGTAGTGTTTCTATCACAATGAAGAGAATGGAAATCCAAAAAGTCACGGACTTATTGACCCGCCAGCGTATGAAAATGCTCAGCGAATTTGTAACGAAAACATTAGAACAAGGAACGCAAATTTGTATAAAAAATGGAAACATTTGGTTAAAATACTTATTAAAATTAATTTTTTTTTTGTATTCCCTCCGCGTAAGAACAAATGAATTTACGTAAAGGACTTAGCAAAAAAAATTCGCTCGAAGCATCATTGAGTGATCCCGCTGTGAGAAAACTTCGAGAAATGAAAGCATAAAAGAAACAAAAAAAGCCAACAAGAAGCGAGTCGTGATGATGGACATTGTTATAACGACAAGGATAGGAAGAAGAATGAAAAACTTGGTGGACAGGTGCCTTCCCAATCTAAGGTTATATGAGCATCTTCTGGTGGTAATTTTATGCAATGAGATTGGAACAAATGAGCAAAGCATGCTTTTTAAAGGACGGGACGGGTGGCTATATTTATGTGATTGAAATAAAATGCGGTCAGCAATTATCAAATGCTTCCGTGAAATGTAGTCTTCAGGCCAGAAATAAAGTGTTGGAATCTTGACTCTGCACACTTATAAACAAAACTAGCTTTTGTAATATAGTAAAAACCCAAAAGACAAATCCTTAAGGCCTTAAGAATTGATTGTAGAAGTTTTTTCAAAACAAAATGTTGTCGGAAATTAAGACAAGACATTTTTGTTATTCCACAAAGATTTGAAATAAACACCAACGGAGTCGAAAATTGAGATCGTCAACAGTGATTACAACGTATAACTTCCTCCTGCTTCCGTACAGGAAGCTTTCCCAGCAAAATCTGCTTCGAAATGTGACCAGCACAAATGCAAGTATTATGATGTTCACTCACACATATGCCATTTCCACCGTGCAAGAGAGGGACAGTTGCTACATGTACACAAAATGTTTTCGAATAAAGTTCCCGATGCCCATTTAGCTTTACCAAGAGACATTCGTGGAAAAATTCCGAGAAAATTTGGAAAATTTACCAGAAACACGATTTGCTGGGTTGTCTTCATAATTCAGTTTGAATAATTCATGGCATGTGCTGTTGAGTGAAATATGCACTCTTATTTTGTGCAAACTTGTTTCAGTCCTCAGCGTTCACTTAGCTGATCTCAAGAAGATTGTCATAGTCATGATCTTGTTAGACTTTTATTTTTGCAAAAAGAGCGCCTTACCATATTCTATATAGTGTTCAATGATTGAGACATGTTGAGACACTCGATTCCCGGTAGAATGACTTGGAATAAATGCAGGATAGGGATGGGTAGTAAATTATTCGCTTTGAATCTTGAGTTTTATATTGCACAGTTTTTGATACTCGTATAATTTTGGTTTAATTTTTTAATACTTATATCATAAGCAGGGCTTGGATTTTGTTAACTTTTATAAACTTAAAGCATACATTATCGGGCAAAAAATTTTCTTACCAACATTTGGCGAATAAGTTTAACGAAGTTGAACTTCAAACCGCTTTTATAACTTCGAAAAAAATCATATTGATATTTAAAATCTATTGGAATCTTAATTTTGTGTGAGTTGAACAAAATTTTTATTTCATAAAGTATGCTTTAAATATATAAAAGTCATCAAAATCCATGCCCTGATCATCAGAATAACAATGTTACATAATATAAGCGCAATTTCCCAAGCAGAGCAAAATAGAGCGATTCGACCAGCAGCAAGTCGAATCGACCTATTTTGGTTGAAAATACCCTATTTCTGACCTATTTTCCGGCCTTAAATATGACCTAACTTAAAAGTCCGTTTCGAAGGTCCAAATTACCTCTATTCTACCTATTTCATGACTTCAAAGTCGCTTCGACTTCCAAGTCGATTTTTGGTCGAAAATAGGTAAAAAATTCCCTATTGAGTGACTTAAAATTGACTTAACTTTGAATTCCAAATTAGGTAATTTTTCAAGGCAAACAGACCAATTTTTTGACTAAAATTCGACTTTAAAGTCCGTTTGACTTATAGGGCGAAATAGGGTCAAAAGTTGACTTATTTTGTTGCATGCTTCGACTTCAAAGTCGAGCGGACTTGATTTTTGGACTTCATAGTCGGTTTGACTTTAAAGTCGAAATAGGTCAAAATAGGTCGAGCTCCGCCATGTTTTTCGAATGGCAAATTGAGAATTATTCTTCTGCATATGTTTTTTCTTTAAGAAAAACAATTTTTTTCAAGCAATATTTATTTAATTTCCATCAATGAGAAAGCCCCTTAAAAATGAAGAAGTAGAAGGAACACTTTCACGAAAAATCTCAGCGGGCATATGTTTTTGGGACTTATTAAGCGCAAAATAATTTTTAATGAAGTCCATATTTTATTTATTATTTATTTCTTAAGACACACGAAGAAGAAAATCTCTCGTTCATTTCTACTTTCGAGTAATACGAATGACTGAGTAAGATATTATGTATTAATATCTTTCTCTGTTACTCTCTCTCTCACTTTTTTCGTTTCCTTTTACGTTCTCTTTCGTTTTACTCATAAGTACAATTAGGTCGAAAATTGGTCATTGCGACTTCTTTTCGACTAATATTAGGTAAACGGACTTCTTTTCGCCCTGACTTTGAAGTCGAAATGCCCTATTATGACCTATTATTACCGCCAATTGACTTCCAATCTATTCCCCACTTACGTCGACTCGACGTCGAATCGACGTAATTTCGACCTATTTAGGTTAGGTCAAGTAAATATTCTGACCTAATATAGGTAAGAATTTACCAATTTTCGACCTATTTTGCTACTTGGGTTTGCAACCATTTTTTGAAAGCTCTTTTGTATCACACAAACAAAAAACACTAAGAAACAACATGAAATTTTTGTGTCAAACATAGTTTCTGTATATGTTTGCAAAGTAAAATATCTTTTAGAGTAGGGTTTCCGATCGTCCAAAAAATAACATTTCAATAAGGCGTATACGTAATGTTATTCAATGGAAATGACGTGACTCATACGAAGGGTACCCCAAACCCTGAAGTTTGAAGAAGTAAAACTGGGTCAAATACTAAGATTTCTTAAAACCAAATTTTTATTTGGAAAAAGCTAATTAATCTTAGAAGATGCCCAAGCTCTTTCGGAATTGCAAGGATGTAACGGAAATTGCCAAATGAACGGAAAAAATAATCAAATGAGATGAAAGAAAGAACCTTCCTTAATTAAATTTAGCGATCTTGAATCAATAATTTATTTTAATATCCTTCGTACAACGGAAAGTATAGACTTGTTGTAATTTATGATGCCCCGAATATTGTTCTATATGCACCACCGCCAAAATCAATCAATCTGTCACATTGAATCGGGCAACCTTCAATGACGCAGTGAAACAATTGGCAAAACACTTTGACATATTTTGCCATTTTTCATGTAAGCACACCAAATCCAAATACCTCGCAATCGTTCTTGGCTTTCATGTTCGTTTCACTAAATCAAAGTTGAAATTTCCAATTTACTCCTAACAGATTGCTTATGTTTTTTTGGCATATCTGATCATATGGACACAAGGTATACGTTTACCTGGTCTCCATAATTTTTCAGTGCGCTTCATGAACAAACGACAAGTAAAAGTTATCCTCAAACTTACTGTTCTCTCATTACCTCTATGCAAAACAAATCACTTCCACATAACGATATATTGCTTGCTGCAAAAAAGATGCTTCACATTCGGAGAAATCTGCATAAAAGCCACCTCGGGTCGCGGACCATGATACTGAGAAATGGAATAATTACATGAACTTCTCATAATTTCTTTTTGCCGCAGCACATTCTGAGCAAAATTTAAAATTCATGAGATTCATTCGAATTTCAGTTCACTTCTTACTTATTTAGGTACTTACTGCTTTGCACATTTCAACATACGAACAATGATTGAATGCACAGATTCCTTCTTGCTTCTGGATTCTTACACTTTATGGATTTCCAGCACTTTATGAAATCTTTTGGTGGTAGAACAAGTTGAAAGGACATATTTTTTCCCATCGAGATGTCGCAGCAATTTAATGCTCTAAGAGGACTTAAAGAACTCCGAAGCTAAGAGCAACAAAATACGAAAAAATTAAAGGGCAAACAAGTCAGGGTGTTATATTCATGTATCTTTAAATATACTCAAACCCAGACACAAGACCACATTTGTTAAGAAAATTGATTCTGGATATGTTCGTGACAAAAAAAAACGCTTCATATGCCGACTTTTGTTCAATTACTCTAAGAAACATTGCGCTTTTTTCACGCCCAATTTTCAAATTCTTGCAAATGATATGGAAATCTGTAGATCAGGTTCGAATATCATCAAAATATTTTTAAAAAATTATCTGCACTTTAACGAATGATGTGGAAGAGGTTGAAGGTGTCTGTCTGGTGTCACCATTAACAGGCCACATACTAAAGACCATAGAAATATTTAAGTTGCCACATTCGAAAGCTTTCAACAAATATTTATATAACACACTCAGTGAGATATCTTGAGAGATCAACATATAAATTCTCACAAACTTGATCCAATCACTGAGAATCAAGAGTCTAAAAATTCGATACCCTGGATAAATTTTGCTTAAACCCTATTTTTGGCAGTTGAAAATCTTGAGGTCACATGATCAACTAAAGTTTATCCTTATTAATAACTTCGAACTTAGATTAGATTAGATTAGATTAGATTAGATTAGATTAGATTAGATTAGATTAGATTAGATTAGATTAGATTAGATTAGATTAGATTAGATTAACTATTGGTTGCGAACCGAGCCTCCGTGTCACTGCATCCTGCAAGGATTATTGTGACTACTCTTATCTAATTCCATAGGCGAGTGGCATTCAAGAATGTCACGATGTCCCGTGGAGATATCCTACCTACCTCCACTTCGGACTTACTTCATTCAGTTTTATTTGCAGCGAAAACTTGAAAGCTTGGCTAAAGTGCTACAAAATGAAAATTCCAAGTTTTCGTGTTTGACCCAGCCAAGTAACCACAATTATGTTAGTTTTTCTTTCAACCTTCATTGTCTGAAAGTGAAGTGATTACAACGCTAACTATTTACGACAAAAGTTTTGATAAAGTTTCAAAGTTTTAACAGCTTTTTAGCACATATTTTTAACGCGCAACTCTAACTAATGAAGTCGAGAATTGAGAAAACATGGTTAGGGGCAATAGTTTTGAGTTAAATTAAATTCATGTTAACGGCGCCAACAAGCATTCATGAAGATTGCAATGAAAATATTTTCATAATTCAAAAATTACAAAATAAAATTAAATTTATTCGAAGGCCATTGGCCTTAGCTTAATGTGGCTTCCACTTTCACACTTTATCATGTTTAAGTATGTAACTCTGATGCGATTGACAATAAAGAGTACGGCTTTGCCTTTACTTCCATAAAAAGTAATGCTGAAAGGATCAAATAGCTTCAGTAGTTGAAACCGGATAATATAGCTTTTCGTAGAATTTATGTCAAGACATAGAAAATTAATTCGTGAAATATCGGAAGCCCGAATGCATTCCATCAGGAGAACCACAACAGTGAGGAAGAAGTTTTGATTTTCCTGCCGCTCTAATAACCAAGCTTTCCAGCAGTTTTGCCACAAAAATCATTATGTTCAGATTAAAAAAAAAAATTTTTGCCTGTTTCAATGAAAATCGCGTAAATTTCGTTTTTGCATTTTGAATTGCATTCATTTTATTTTAAATCTTTATTTTGAGCGGAACATTGTGAGTTCTTCTAACCACGGTCATTTTCAACGCCCCTACAATTTAACCCCAAAGTTTTTTAATCATCTCAACCCAGGTCAAACTTAATTTTCTTTTTATACTGCAGAATGGTTTATGCTGCTGTTCTTGCCCAACACTTGCCGCTGTTTTTTTTTTTTTTTTGTTTTTGTTCTGGAAATCTTTTCTATAACTTTCTTCGTTCTTGTTTGTTTTTATCAAGAGACTCATAAAATGAAAATAATATAAAAATATGGCCACGGATAACAGACCGTCACTGTTTTGTTTACATTTTCTTTTCGTTGTTGCCCCATTCATTGTTCGTTGTGGCTTACTTTTCTTGCAATCAAATCGCACTCATATGCTTTTTTCACATATTTTCGTATAGACATTTCAAATTTAGCAATGTATGTTTGTATAGTAGAGCTGGGAAACTATCGATAGTCGGCACCATCGATAGTCACGCGATAATTAGAACATTGACCATCGATAGTTGTTTCATTTACATACTTCATAAATTATGAAAAGCACTTCGATATAGTGAGAATTTCTAGCCTTCCATGCACTATGAATCGCCAAAGAACTAGACCCGACTGATATTATACGACATTTCCCGGCCACGGCCGCTGAAGAATTGCTAATATCTAGCTCATATTCTTTCATTGATACAAATAATTCGAATTATCGGAAGTTGTGTGTTTTTCCCTGTCAATCTGTGTCATCTACGTCAATAACTTTTTTACTTTCCTCACTTCACCACCTTTTGTATACCTCGTTCTTTCTCCATATCTCTTTCTTCATCTCCCTCCTTATCTCACCCACACTCTCCCACTCTCCTCCGCCCTCTTGTGCACTTTTTCCCCTTATTGCTCTTTCTTCCTCTTGCTTCTTCTGTCATCCTCCTTCATCTTCTTTCCTCCTCTTTTCTCCTCTTTCCATCTTTTTCCTCCTCTTCCCACCTCTTTCTTTCTCTTTCTTTCTCTTTCTTTTCTCTCTTATCTTTCCCTCTTCTCTTTCCCTCTCTTTACTCTCTCTTTCTTTCTTTCATTTCCAATTTCTTTTTCTTCTTTCTTCATCTTTCATCTCCATCTTTTTTCTTAACCTCTTTTGTTCCTCTTTCTTCTCTCATACTCTTCTCTTCCTCTTTCTTCCCATCTCCCTCTTGCTCTTGCCACTTTTTCACTATTCCTCTTTATTCCTCTTTCTTCACATCTTTTTTCCTCTTTCTCCTCTTATCTTTCTCTCTTACTCTTTCTTCTCTTTCTTCTTTTCCTCTTCTCTTTCTTTCCTCTTTTCTTCCTCTTTCTTCCTCTTTCTTCCTCTTTCTTCTTCCTCTTTCTTCCTCTTTCTTCCTTTTTCTTCCTCTTTCAATCTCTTTCTATCTCTTTCTTAATCTTTCTTCCTCTTTCTTCCTCTTTCTTCCTCTTTCTTCCTTTTTCTTCCTCTTTCAATCTCTTTCTATCTCTTTCTCAATCTTTCTTATTCTTGGTTCCTCTTTCTTCCTCTTTCTTCCACCTTCTTCCTCTTTATTCTTCTTTCTTCCACTTTCTTCCTCTTTCTTCCTCTTTCTTCCTCTCTGCCTTTTTTTCTTCCTCAATCTGTTATGCACACACCTTAAATTGTTGGTCTGAAACCCTTCTCCTTTAATAACTAAATCACCACGAAACGAAGTGCTTTTTAACGATTTCATGAACCCGAGAATGCTTTTTATGTTAATTACATCATTTGAATTACGACTTCAACGAATGGCCGCTCTCATGTGTGGACCTTTCACAGTCGCTTAACTTTTTCCGTGTGAAAAAAATCTCATTAAACCATCAGCGAGATAAAAATGGCGAAACGCACAACGGTCGGAAAGAGCCTTAATTTCTGATGTCGATGTACAACATCATCACTTCATAGTGAAGAAAATTCATAAAGCATTTTTATTTACTTTTTTTTATAGCATTTTTTTCTAGCGAAAGGTAATACATACTTATGTAAAGTTACTATTTTTAAATGGCTAGAAAATGGCACAAGAACGGGAATACACTGAGAAAAATGATTTAAATATTACTTTCTTTTTTGTGATTCCTTAATCAGTCGCCATTTGCTTCATCTTTCTAGCTTAATTAGTTTTCGAATAATAAATTTTTGAAAACGGGCTTGGATAGGGTTTGTGTGTCTGCTACCGTTACAACATTAAAGCCTCTGTGCCGACTGTTTCGACTATTGATTCCGTTAGACTCTTACGTATGGATGGACGGCCTCTGCGTCATTGGAGTCTCAACTTACGAAACGAGAGGCTCTGGGTTCAACTCCCAGCTAAGGTCGTTTTTTCTGCTTATGTTTTTTATTGCATTCCCATTATTCGTAGTATCAGAACGGGCCCATTTGGAGCCTAAGATTGTCACCATTCATGGTGGCAGCCACACTAACCAAACCTAGCCTAGAGTTCAGCAAATTTTGATGTGAAAAAGTTAACACTAGAGATATTGGACCCGAATATTGTGGGAATAGCCATGGTAAATTTGAATCAGCTATGTATGGAGAAACCACAGATATCTTTTTCCAAATTTTTTGTTTAAGTGGAAGAGTTGAACTTTGTCACTTAAGAACGAAACAAAATTTCATTCATATGGTTACCAGGACTGGATTGGCAGTACAAAATTTTCAAAACGTTTTCGATTGTTCCGGGTTGAATCTCTTCAATTTCTTTTTTATATTTTTCTATAAAGACAAATCTATGTCGTTAAAGGTAGCTCATTGGTAAGAGAATTCTACACCGTTGACACTGTTGACGACATTTAGCCTTTTTCACCGATGTCCTTATCCATACAGCATCAGAATCGCTTAAGTCAATTTTTTTCAAACCTGTTACGAAAAAACTCTTCAAAATACAACAAACATCGATTTTTCGAATTTGAATATTTGCTTTGATTTAAAAATTCATAACAATCTGTTTTTATAGAATTTTTTTTTGCGTGTATCCTTATCTACGTAGAAATATTAGGGGTCTTCCCTTAAACGTGTATTTGCCACGAAAACTTTGAAAAATCGTAAATCAAGAAGGCCTAGAAATTAATGAACGAAATTTTGTATAAATAATTTTACACTTTTACGATTTTTCAATCTTTTCACTTTTAAGGGAATACCCTAATCATATTGGGAACAAACCAATATTTTCTTGTTGGTCTGTTGCATTCACCATTGGAATGTTTTGTCCAGTCTTTGATAGGAAGAAAAAATTTTTAAATAATTTTTAATAAATAAAGCAAAATTTCTTACTCTCTTCAGGTTGAGAGCATTTCATCATGCGCAGCTTACAAAATTTCCCATTGTTTGAAGCTTAGTGGGGCCGTTTTTTGGTCTTGAGATGGCACAAATAGGGATGTATATGAGTTGGCAAATTCGAGGACACACATTTGCTGCTAGCACTGCCGTTAAGGAAGCGAGTATAAGACAAACTACGAACACTTTCATATTGAATTGGTTATTCTGACGTTGATCAAGCGAAAAATGAAAATCACGAGCATTTTAAGCGCCGATTTTATAGTGGGAAATATCAATCAATGAATTGGTTACGCTTCTAATTATTTTCTTTACATGCAAAAATGTATTATAGCCGGCGAAAATAATTAAGAAAGCTATGGTCGGTCAAACCTGATTTTGGTATACCCTGCTTGCCGATGATATTGGCGAAAAATTTCCAATATGTAGTTTATATTATGGGAGTAGCCATGATCCGTTTATATTTCGAATTACTTAGAAACTTCTGCCCCCTTTCATTCTCAAGTAACGATAAAGCTTTAGTGTTGGTCATCTGTGTGGGCATGGATGTAAAAGGACCGACCTGTCGTTTGGCATGTCGCTGTCTGTGTCACTTTAGTAGGAAGAGTGGGACCTTCAGTTTAACGCCAACTCCGAACAGCAAGTTGCTTTTAAAGAAGCTTTTTTAATAGGCAAATTTTAACTTCATCGGTGGACTTGCCAGGAACCACCACCGACTAGTGAGCGAATCTCATACAAGATTAACTTCTCGACCTTTACTCTATATAGGTTCACATAATCGGCTAACTTCAGTTTTCTCGCTCCTAATGGGTACAAACAATAGAAATAGTTTCGTTTAACAACTAAATCACAAAAAACGATCAGAAAGCGCAAAAGTTTAGGTCAGAGAACTTAAATTGTTGATGTTGCCATAGCGGAAGGGTTAGGCAATTCAAATTTTTAAAGGCTTGTTTTGCTTAAAGCAAATAATTGTTAATATTTTTTGATAAACCTAAATTAATATTTACAAAACCTTGATTTGAAAATAAAACAAAAAACGAAATGTTTACCTTTTGTCTCAATTCAGTGAATACTTTCGGTGTTCCACTAGGTACTATTAGTGCAAGAAAATATGTTTAACTAAGCTTTAGAAAACTTTTCTCCGCTATTGATATAGGTACATACATATGAATTTAAATGAAATAAGAAAATGGAAAAAGACATCCGTTGCCTAACAAATGAAAATTCGAACACTATTAGGCGTTAAAGATATTATCGAATATTACGCAAATGAGCATTTAAAAAATTTAAGACCAATGACTAATGTGTACACCAGTCTAATTGCCCGGATTTCGTTAACTAGAAGACGCTTAGTTTCGAATCCTAATTTTTGCCCAGCCAAATACCAACAATACCAACAGTGGCCGTATGAAAATTGTAGTTGAGTGAAATGCTAATTAGAAGAGGGTGTAAGAGGAATTTCCAAGTTTTTGGAACGGGTAAAATTTTAGACTCAATTATATTCAGTGAATCGCGCATCCAAAATTTTAACACGCATATGCTTGGACTTAAAATGAAATTCCACCATTGCAACCTTCCGTGCAGTAATGAAGAGAATATTTTACCAAAATGGAGTACTCTCAGGTTACCCAGATTTCGACTAGGTACCCAATGGAAAAGGTAAGCAAAGTAAGTTAAACCTTCAACATAACTATCCATTATGTAGGTAAGCAATGAATTTTTATACAGCGATGTCCTAAGAAAATCGTGCATTACCAATGTAATTGCAACTGTAAGTACATATCAATTTGGTTGTTGTTGGTAGAAAATATAACAAAAATCTTCTACTCCTTACAATTCCGATAACCTGGTAATGCATAGTTCCACTTCTTTGAATTTATAAATGGATTATTAAATTACAAAGTTCATGTATTACGTATTTTCCCGTTGGGGTAGTTAAAATGGAGTGTATTTTCTATATGAGAATTGACTAGCAAATTAGAAGAAGTTTAGTTAATAAATCATCTGTTACAAATGGAACAATAAACCTCTACCTGATTACAGGAGGTTTACTTATGGAGCAGTTAAATGCGAGGGTGGTTTTTTGCCAATGACAGCTCAATACTAGAGAAGACATTCTAAAGCGTTGGTAGGCAAATAAAAAGGAAATACTTTTGGAACTTCTGTGACTAGTCGGGGAGTAGCTGGAGACTAGTTCGAATTACTTCAGGGCTTTCACTCACGCCGGAGTGTGCCATGTACTCGTGAAACCGGATATTGCGGTGAAAAAATTGGTACTTTCAAATGTTGCAGGAATTAAAATACCATATATTTTTCGATTTAAAACAATTGCAAATTTTGCGGTCATTCGGAATTGATGTGACCGAATGTTGCCAATAAATGCAAATAAGTGAATACATTATTGCTGCAAGAATCAAAGTATGAACGCATGAAAAAAAAAACATTAAAATTTATTGAAACTCATCGAAGAAAAATTTTGAAATTTTACAATGTTTTAAATGCAAAAGTCCTTATTTCTGAAGCTCAAAAGCTAAGAGTTTATTTAAACTGGATTCGTTCAAATTTCGGTAGCGAGAGAATATTTTTTCAACGTGGCACATGAAAGCTTTGGGCCAGAGATACCTTGTTGTCCCTTCAAAAAAGCTCTATCTATACAGACGAAAAAAAAAATTAATTTCCTCATTACATTCAAGGCGATTGAAAATGAGACGGAACACGTTTTTCTCAATACTAAAACTTGTTCGTACCATTAACAATTATTGAAAATTGCGATCAACTAAACGACTGCATTTCATTTGATGATTGCATTCATGCATAAGTAGGTACTTTTCACCAATCCATAATAGATTTGCCGTTAACTCTTTCACGTCGAAAACGTGCAGTAAAAAGTTTCCTAACGACTTACGCACGTGACCAAAAAAAAATTGAAAAATAAATATCCTGACGCGGATTCTATTCTATTCTTCTTGTAACCTTTTTTGTTTGAACATCCACTTCTCTGAAAATGGATAAAAGGAAGGCATTTATGTTCGAACTAAATGGTTAAATTATGGTTAAGAGAGTTAAGTCTGTGGGTAAGATGGACTGTCCCTTGGCAATCAGGCAATTTTGTCCATTTTGCCAACCGTGAAAAAGAGAAAAGGTCAAAAGGAAAAGAAACGAAGGGTGATAAATGGAGCTGAGCTCTGTCAGATTTTCCTGATTTTCTTGAGGTCACCAAAAAGGTCCGTGAGTGGTAGAGAATGGATGTTTTCCACGCTCAATACGTCACGACCTCACGTTCTCATCCTTGTTCTCGAGAATGCAGAGCACTAGCAGAGAAAGTGCTCTGCAATGTCCTCATTCTCAGGGCAGGAGAAACATGTGGGATCTGCAACGACTCCTTTGAATATCTTCTTCTCTCCCGTTATCAAGCCCATCAGATTCCGCTGATCAGTCCTCTTCAGATAAAGCAGTTAGTCTGCAATTTTCTCGTTTGACTCTTTAACAAAGGACATGACGGGTCCGTAGGTCAAAAAGCTGGATCACCTTTCATTGTAGACATTCGCCGCATAGGAAGCAATCCATCGTTTCAACCGTGCATAAGTAAGGAATTATTTAAATCCCATATTCTCATTGATTATTGATTCTACATAAAAAATCACATATACGTCCTTTTCTTGATCAGTGCACAAGTTAAGTTTATAGCCAGCTTCGGCAAGATATATTGGTTAATTATACCAAAATGTATTTGCACCTCTGTCCATCCGCAGTAGAAATTCTCTCCAATTGGCTTTACCAATCAATTCGAACTTTTTTCTCCCAACTCTTTTATGACATTGGTCAAAATGGGCTCGCAAAAGCAAAAGTTGGAACTTGATTAATAGGTTAAATACATCGTTACAGACTAGTACGCTGGATACATACATACATATATCATATCCGGACATGACCGGCAGTATTTCTCTTCGTTTTTCATAGCAAATTCCAATTAAAAATCAAGTTTCTCATTTCCACTGTAGGCCAGCTAAGCCAATCTTAGTTTCTTTGGAATTTCCTACGTGACTACCATGTAATCGCTGTATTAACATGAACTAATGTGCCTTGTGTAAGAAACTGCCAATGAGAATTACATGTGAGTACATCAGAGCATGTCACGTTCGATCAAAGCTCATTAAAAGAAAGCGGCTCGATTTGGGCTAATGTGCTAACTAGGATGCTAGTTATTTCCTCCTCCTTTGTGGTGCTATATATTTTTTGGGTTTTTTTTTTTGTAGACATGCCTATGCTATAGGCATTCTGAGGAAAAATTCTTCAAAAAGACTTGAATAAGCCAGACTGTATTTCTGATGCTTTAAGGCAACAAGACTTGCATAAAACCTCATATTTCAGCTTTTCCTCAGTAAAGTTTTTCAATTATCTTTTTCATATTTCATCCTTAAAATTCAATCACAAATGGAATATTTAAACGAAAACAATATTTGAAAAGGATAAGTTTAACACCCAAAATCACACATTTTAATTTTAGTAGGGTACATGAGTACAATGTCGGGGCACATTTAGGATAAACTAAGGATAAATTAGGGATTTCTGGAAGAGATCAAGAGTAAATTATTTTACTCCTAGGGCATCTGTGGATAAAAGTCCTAATTTTTCTTTTTTTCAACTGCTTTTCCATCAACACAAAAAATGTGAAATCATTACTTTTTAGGATAAATAAATAGTACCAAAACGAAGGTCGGTCTCATGATACAAGAAAACAAGATAGCGCCACTTGAGAGAGGAAACGTCACAAACTCAAAATCGCGATTCGTTGTTGTTGTATAGCATGGGAAACAACAACAATTTCTCGCTCAGTGATGTCATAAACTCAATTTTCGGCTCTTAGAGTGAGCCTCAAAATAGCGGTACTGAAGTGGCGCTATCTTGTTTTCTTGTATCATGGGTCGGTCTATTCCGACTTTAAAATACCCAGCATCCCGATGAGCTTTGTCGTGGCTCATTTTGATGAAACTTTGTTTTTTTTTTTTCTTAATTCCATAAAAATAATGCTTGGTGTTAGGTGGTATCATTGTTCTACGAGCACTCCTAATCATTTTTTATACCCAGCGTAAGCGGGGTATATTAGTTTTGTGCAAATCTTGTAACAGGGAGAATTAAGCTCCGGAGATATAGAAAAATATATATAGAAATGATCAGGATCAAAAACTGAATCGATTTAGACATGTCCGTCTGTCCGTCTGTCCGTCTGACCGTCTGTCCGTCTGTCCGTCTGTCCGTCTGTCCGTCTGTCCGTCTGACCGTCTGTCCGTCTGTCCGTCCGTCCGTGGTCGGATCTCCTCCGAAACGGCTGAACCAATGAAGTCGAAATTTGGCACACATGTATATCGGGGTCCGAGTATGATCCTAAGTAAAAATGGGAGACATCCGCCCACTGCCACGCCCATGTTGTGAGTTACAACATTCGTGTACTCACTGTACGACCTAGCATGAATCAAGCAGTCAATCGTTTTCGCAAGAACAGCGAATAACAGACAGAAGCAAACAAAAGAAATGCAACGATCGAAGACAATGACACAATATCGTCACCAAAGCAGAACTAGAACTGGAACGCAGAAGTAGGTCAGCGGTAATGAGAACAACGACTACGTCAGCACCAGCTATTAAACGAAGTTATGGAGAAAAGCGAAATTGGGCAATAGGCGATTGCACAACAGCAGTTCGTCATTTGCGGAAGTGTTGCAGATTTGGCGAGAAAGTGCAGCCTAAGCACTTTCTACTTATAAAAGAGAAGAATCAACATCGAAAAAGGGACTCTTGATTCAGTATTCAAAGTCTCAACTCCGGTGCACGTACTCACCCAAGGGCCACGACAGCGGAGCGTAGACTTAAGTGTTAGACAGGGAATTAGGGAAGTCCTTTCGAGTCAATTAGGAGCTAGAGTAGGATCCAAACTTTGTAATTAAAATAATAAGTAAATTAATAAAAGGACTTAAATGAATTCTCTGTGTCCTGGTTTTTATTTATAAAGGATATTTAGGTCTATGTAGTAGTCTGGAGGAGTCAGACTGATACATTCCCCTAATAATCACAACACCCACAAATAAATTTATTGTGTTTTCAATAAAATGCTTGTAACTTGCGAACCAATCAACACATTCCATTGATATTTGGTGTGCTGGTAAACTACGAAAAGGGACATATCCTGGCAAAAAATGGACGCCGCCCTCCGTGAGCCACGCCCACAAATAAGCCCACAAATAAGGGCTTATCGTAACTTGTGAAGTAAAAGGCGTAGAAGGTTCAAATTCGCAGCATAGGTTGACCAAGGCAAATGAAAGGTGTAGGAACAAAAATTTATGTAGCCCGCCCACTGCCACGCCCACAAATAGAGAATTTTCATAACTTCCGAAGTAAAAGGCGTAGAAGCTTCAAATTCGCAACATAGGTTAACCAAGGCGAATGAAAGGTGTAGGAAAATTTTTTTTATGGCCCGCCCACTGCCACGCCCACAAATAAAGATTTTTCGTAACTTCCGAAGTAAAAGGCGTAGAAGCTTCGAATTCGCAACATAGGTTCACCAAGGCGAATGAAAGGTGTAGGAAAAAATTTTTTGTGGCCCGCCCACTGCCACGCCCACAAATAAAGATTTTTCGTAACTTCCGAAGTAAAAGGCGTAGAAGCTTCAAATTCGCAACATAAGTTCACCAAGGCGAATGAAAGGTGTAGGGAAATAATTATGTTGCCCTTCCACTGCCACGCCCACAAATAGAGAAGCAAAATATAGTGCGCTCATAATGTCGGGACGCTGGGTATTTCAAAGTCGGGCTTGACCGACTTTAGCTTTCTTACTTGTTTTATTCAAATCTATGAAGCGATCCCACTGTGCTTCGCTACGCTCACTAAATTTCCAGCTTTCAAAGGCTGCCAAACTTAAACTGCTTAAATAATGCAGCTTGTTCAAATTTGGACAGAAATTCAGAGATTCACTTATTGACGAGTCCGTATACATAATCCCAGTCCCTGTGAAACCCTGTCCGAGATATGAACTTACAAATTACACGAAATGCACAAGACTGCCAAAGAAGGTGCTTTCCCGAAAAGTGCGTCGTTTATTTTCGAGGTTTTCACGTTTAAGGTAAGACCCATTTTGAATGGGATTCTTCGTATTTTTACGGGTTCTTCTTCTTATTGCGTGTTTAAATATCCCGGTCTATCCCGGGGTCCGCAAAACGCGACCAGTTCCTCCATTTTGCTCTGTCGGTTGCATCATCCGAGGTAAGTCCTACAGCCTCGAGTTCTCAATTCATTGTGTCCATCCAGCGCTGTTTCGGATGCCCCCGTTTTCTGCAACCTTGAATTTCCAGTGCGTAGCCTTTATTTGCCATAGTCTTTTCATTTGCTCTCAGGACGTGTCCATACCAGCGTAGCCTTGCTTCCCGCCCTATTTTTACGGGGTATCTACTGAATTTTATTTAAAAAGGAAATCCCCTGAAATTCAGACGGACCACTTCTTGGAAAATAATAATAATAATAAAATTGTACGAATTCTGCACATTGTACCTTCAAAGGCATGGCAATGAAAATTCTTCATGAATCATGAATCATTCATGATGAACATGAAACTCAGAAAGCGAGAAGAGAGAAAATGGCGAAATGCCGCCTCTTCATGTATATACTCTTTGTTCAAACAACCAAGTGACTTTTCAGCCAGCTGTTCATTTATCACATAGACGAACGCGCAGAACGAAACACTTTTGAGAGGCGATGGGCGCAATCTTCTCTTCTGTCATTTTTGCGGTTCAAGCTCATTCGTGCTGCTCTCTATTAAATATCTACGGAAAGAAAAAAGACACAAATTTGATTGTTTTCCAGAGTATACAATGAGTTGATATTTTTAAAGCGATTAGTTTGAGCAAAAGTTCGAGCGCCGCCGGCCAAATTTTCAATTCATAAATCGGAAATAATTCGTCTAAAAATATGATCTCGTTGGCCATTAAATATTTTGCTGTACTTGCGGTCGGCTATCTGTATCTTGTGAACGTTGTTAAATCCAATGGGTGAGTGTGCCGACTTTTTGACTAATTATCGAAAAACAATCGCGAAACGAGTTTCTCTTCAAGTCTATATGTCTTAACTGTTATACGCGACGCACTCTTTGTCGTGGGTATTTAGCTCTTGTACGGACGTGTAGAACACTCAGAACGACACAAATAGGCCATACCAAAAATGTATAAAGATATGATCAGCGACATCAGGAGATTCGATTTAGACATGTCTGTCCGTCTGTCTGTCCGTCTGTCTGCCTGTCTGTATAAAGTTTTCTTATCAAAGGAGCTGAGCTATCTTGACGTAATTTTGTATACGTATTGGCGGATACATGATATAGAACTCGAATGGGATTGATCAAAAATCTTTCAGGGGTACATCCAGTACTAATCGGTCGGTTACACTAGTTTACAAATAATTTAGTTTTTTTCAGGAGTTCGAAATGCACTTCCCTTATGGATTTCGTCCTTCTAAGATCGAAACTAATAAATGAATAAATCTTTAAGGAAGATTCTTTTATACCTAACTTCGGCAGGGTATATTAGCTTTGTGTCGACCTTGTAACAGTTAGAACTAGGCTCCGCAGGTATAGACACATGTGTATATTCGTCATTAGTAGACAGCGGATTTTATGCACTTTTTTGTTTTAAGTCAGAATGAAATAAAATTTTGAATTTGGACTTCTTGAAGGACCTATTTTTGATTTAAGACTGCATATCCAAAATATGCAAAAACATATGCAAGAATATGCAAAAACATATGCAAGTATATGCAGGAATATGCAGGAATATGCAGGAATATGCAGAATAAAAACAGTATATTTTGTATATAAATTGAGATATTTTATTTTCGTTGACATTTGGAAAATAAAAAAATTGATAACATAGGCTTCGTGGCGTAGTTGTCTGAGATGCCAACTTACGATTTGGAAGTATGTGGGTTCGATTCCCGCTCTGGTCGCGTTTTTTTTCTTTTTTTTATTAATTCAAAACTTCGCCTAAGCGTCCAACCTTGGGAGCTTAAGTTTAACTTAAGCGGTACTTTTTAAAGCACTCTGAAATTGATTCTGTCGCTTAAGCAACGTTGAATCATTAAAGGAGGGTTAAGTGTGCACTGTGAAACTGGGCATGAGAAAACTTTATGCTTTGGTTCAATATGAAAACTCACATATTTTTTGCACCTGACGCATATTAATTGATTGCCATCAAACTCAAAACATGCCGATTGCGTTTCATTGAGCCAATTATTTATTTGTGCTCTTTTGGAAGCAAACTTCGTTTTCGGCATCTTATACGTTCATTTAAAAATCGAAGTAAAATTATAACTTTTGATTCAAATGACAAATATTTGCAACGGTTTTGCATTTGCCTACTAGATCAGCAGTTGTATTTCGCGTAAGACAAGTCGAAAACAATTATTTCATAAGGTTTTTTTCGTGCATATTAGTGCATATACGTGCATATTCCTGCATATTTTTGCATATTGGAAATATGCAAGAATAAGCAAGAATATGCATTTATGCAAAATATGCAAAATTAAATAGGGCTCATTTGCAATATTTTCTTATGAAACGAATTTGTGTGCAAACAAAATTTAAATCCGATCATCTATTAAAGATATGCATTTGCATATTATCCGCTGTCTAGTCATTAGGATCGAATATTGAATCGAAATAGGCATTTCCGGTCGTCCGTCCGTCTGTAGTAGGATCGCCATCAAGTCAATATTTGGCTCAGAGATATTTTGGGCCCCGAGAACGATTTTAAGTGAAAATGGACGATATCCGCCCACTGTAAAAGTTTCAAACATAATATTTGTGTAATTTACGTACGGAAAGGCAAAAACGTAGTGTGACAATGTTGTCGACTTTGACCGACTTTAGTTTTCTTGCTTGTTAAATATTGATTTTTGACAAAACATATAATTAGGGGGTATTGTAACTTTTTGGAGCAGAACTCAACACTGGGTCATCTGATATCAACAAATTGTCCATCAAATTAAAGTTAATTAACCCTTTTAGAACTATTCTTACATAGTTTTGTAATGGGACAAGAAACTAAGATTTTGGAGATAGTTTTACTTGGAAAAAAAAAACACATAACGTGTTGAACTCTCATAAAATTCTGTCACCTCTTAGGTACTATACCGTTATCGCTCCCAATACAGCGCGCGGTGGCACTACTTACAATGTTTCATTGGGAGTATTCGATGTAAGCGAGCCGTGCAAATTGAAAGTCATTCTCACTGGCGACGATTACAAATCCGTCAAAATAGTTGACCTGAAATCCAACGAACTTAAATTGATTGATTTCGAAGTGCCATATTACAGAAAAGATTGTAAATGTTATCTGACAGTTGAAGGTGTTTCGGGACTGGTTTTCAAAAACACCACTGAACTTGTGTGCCGACAATACAAAGCGTTCGTTAAAATTATAACTGATAAGCGAATATATAAACTGGGTGAGATAGTGAATTTTTGGGTAATATTCTTAGATCAGAACCTGAAGCCGGCAAAGATAACTCCCCATACTTACATACACATAGAGGTAAGACATTTTTTCCGAAATACATTCGCCGATGAAATATTTACGATTCATATCCCTAAAGGATGAAAGGCGCAATCGATTAAAGGAGTACAAGAAACTTGATGTTAAATACGGCGTTTTCTCTGATCAACTGCAAATTTCAGAGATTGCTTTGCAAGGCACTTGGTATATTGTTGTACATATTGGAGATAATTTTGATACCTACGCTCATTTTACGGTCATAAAAGATATTTTGCCAAAGTATGACGTCAAATTGGAAGCACCTCAGCATGTCTCTCTACGAGATGGTGATATGCTGGTTATGGTAAGAGCCAAGTAAGTAATTATAAGATATATCTGACTATAGTCAAGCGCAATTGTTATGTAGTTTGTTGTTTTATTTGAATATAGCTACCCGTATGGAAAGATTGTTAACGGGAAAGTAACCCTTAGACTAGACTTCGATTTGAATAAATATAGATACATCTCGAAAGAGATAGCACCTCCACTTATTAGAACTGGCGAAATGTTGGAAGGGCAAGCCAAATTCGATCTTAATGTAAAACAGTATGCTGAATATATGCCGGCTGTTTTTACAGCCTTTGACGTTCCAATAAAAGCCATTGTTGAAGAATATTTAACGGGTGTGATAATCACTAGCACAACTTCGGTATATTTATATCCCTATCGGTATCAATTCGTATGCGCTGAGTGGAAAACCTGTGTTTCATTTGAAGAAAACAAAGATTTTGAGTTTTATGTGAAAGTGCTTTATGTGAACAACACGAAAGTCCATGACACAAGATCTCTTGTGAAGCTTCATTTCAATCAAGTCCTTAGAAATGATTATGATTATTATGAAGGTAATGATCGAACAACAACAAAAGAGCCAAAGCGTTTCACTTTTGAAAGCCATTTCAATGAATCAAGTATTGCAACGTTCACCGTTAATCTGGATAGTCTTCCGAAATACAAAGGCTTCCCACAATATTACGAAGTGCTGGTTGAATTCCAAAATGAGACCCATAAGCTCAATAATATGTTTGAAACACAAAAGCGAAACAATGAATTCGGTAACTTACCAAAAAAGTTTTCCAAAGACTGGTTTAAAATTGGTGCTAACTACGATGAAGATAAAGAAGGGTAAGTACCTAGTGATAGAATAAATTTTCAACTCCTAGATCTCGTTAATATTTTACAAAACATTCTAGAACCAGCATTGGAAAGGATGCGATCTTTTTGATCAATAGCAGTACTCCCATGCCATACTTTGTGTATCATGTAATCGGAGGAAACAATGTCCTTCTTTCTGAGCGTATTGAACTGGACGAACCCACAGAGCTATATAACTTGACAATTGTGCCTACATTCAATATGGCCCCTCATAGTAGTCTGTATATTTTCTTTATAGACAATCACGGTAGGTTGCGCTATGGAGAGAAACCGTTCAACGTCGATTTTGAATTCCAAAATGAAGTAAGTAAGTCTGACTCCCTGTAATGTGTTTTTGATAATCGCGATGTTATTTTTTGCAAAGATTGAGATGAATGGCCCCGAAGAAGTCAAAACTGGCAGTGAGGTTTCTTTGGAAATCCAAACCCCTAAGCATTCCTTTGTGGGTATAAGGGCAATTGACCGAAGGGTCTTAGGCGGTACTAATGACATACGCATCAAAGACGACATTCAGTTTTTGCGTAGACATGCTATGAACCCACCAAACCAAGAAGAATTCTCTAGATATCCAGGCCGAGAAAGTGGTGTGATAACTTTAACCAATTCTGATTACTTTTACACCTGGAAACCGGAATGGAGTCCAGAACCATATGATGGGTATTTCAAGCTGATGTTCCCAACTGTTAATGGGTATGATAGTGTTGGAAAATGTGGAGAAGAGAATACGAGGTATTCTCATACACCAGGGGGAGAACTTAGTAAAGAATTGCATTCAAAGGTTTCGGAATCATGGATCTTTGCGAATATTGAAGAGTGAGTTTTTTTATAAACAGAACACGTATCAAAAACACGAATAAAGATGGTTTCATGTTTTTAAGCCAAAATAAAGCCGATCCTTCTTAAATTTTCTTTCCAAGCACATTGTCTAATAAGTTTAATTGGACAAAACAATTACCCGATACCATAACATCTTGGGCTATGTGTGCATTTTCGATAAATGAAGAAAAAGGACTCGGAGTAACCAAAGTGAAAACTAAAATTCACACTATTCAGTCATTATCAATTTCATTAAGATTGCCGTACGCCGTCAAAAGAGGTTAACTATTGCACAGCACTCCCGACATCCTAAATTGAATAATCGCATTTTTTTTCCAAAGGTGAGGCTATCAATGTTCCAGCGCTTGTCTTCAACTACTTGGAAAAGGATTTGGATGTGAAAATTACGCTCGAAAATACCGACAATGGGTATGAATTTCTTGAACCCACAAATGCAGTGATCAACGAACCGAAGCGAGTGAAATCCATACGCATTCCTGCGAATTCATCGCGTACCGTGTCCTTTTTTCTTCGTCCCTTACACATTGGGAATATAGTGCTGAAGTTGACTGCAGAGTCTCCCGTTGCTAGGAATGCGGTTAACAAAACACTTAAAGTACTCCCTGAAGGAGTAACGAAGTACATCAATCGAGCATATTTCGTATACCTCAAGGAAACCCCAGAAATGATCGAATCCTTTGAAGTTAAACGTCTAAATAATGTCGTTCCTGATTCTCAGCATATTGAGTTTGGCGTTGTTGGAGATTTGTTGGGTCCAGTGCTTAATAACTTGGAAAACACTGTGCGTCTGCCTCTTGGATGTGGAGAACAAGTCACTTCAACACTTGCGCTAAACACATTGGTGTTCAAATACCTCAAGGTAATTTGCTAAGTTTCGCGTTATTGATCGTATCCTAGAGAAAGCCTTTTTTTGTGATTTATTATTTAAGGACACACATAGGCTTACAGATGTTTTGAAAAAAGAGATAATACGCAACATGGAAGTTGGCTATCAGCGAATTCTTTACTATCGCAATATTGATGGGTCTTTTAACTCATTCAGATGGCTGCAACATCAGGAGAAGCGTAATGGTTCGACTTGGTTGACCGCCTATGTTGTTCGAACGTTGTGTCAAACCTCGCAATATATTGATGTTCAACAAAAATTTATCAATGACGGACTCGATTACCTTGTGAAGCACCAGGCCGAAAATGGTAGTTTTATAGAACATGGTGATGAGCTCTACGCATCGCAAAATCAACATGTCACTCGTACAGCCAGTGTCCTCTTGGCTTTCTTGTGCGACGAAGTGAGGAATATTGGCGAGATATTTGAAAAATTTGAATAGGTTCACTTTATTTTGATTTCAGAAAACTTCTCCTGCCTATCAACTTACAATCGACAAGGGTCTGAAATACATTGCTGAGAATGTTAAGGACAGCAAGAGCCTTCAAGAAAGAGCAATTGTCGCCTACGTTCTCCATCAGGCAAATCACCCAGCAGCAGGGGAGCAAATAGCAACTGCTCAAAGAAGAGTTCAAATCCGATGAAGATCACACTTGGTGGTCTGACAAGGATCACGGCAGTGAAAATTGGTGGAAATGGTCTTACAGCAGCGAAATCGAAACAACGTCGTACATATTATTGGTGCTTCTCGACCTAGATATGGATAATCCTGGAACCCTTTTTCCCATTATAAAATGGTTGGTCGGTCAACGCAATTCCATAGGCGGCTTTGCATCAACGCACGACACTGTGGTTGGTCTCGAAGCATTGATGAAATTCGCAAGGAAATCAGAACTCGAACCTACAGCTATGGATGTTGAAATAATGATAAAGGGATGCGATAAGAAAGACACCGTTAAAGTCACAAACGACAATGCGATCATGCTTCAGAATATTGAGGTAGGGAAGATTCTAAAAAAAAAAATCTATTCTTTACGGCTGATTGTTGTCATCACAAATTCTTTCAGTTGCCTCAGCATACGCTCGGTGTCGATTTTCTCGCAAAGGGTAAGGGTGCGGCGCTTATTCAGGTCGCCTATCAATACAACGTTGTCGAGACGGAGGAAAATCCCAGTTTTGATATTAGCACGATTATAAACAAAGAGGCCCCAGCTCACAGGCTGGAAATGAAAGTTTGTGTGGAATACATTGGCGATGGGGACAGGTCAAATATGGCCGTATTGGATATTGCACTGCCATCAGGGTACGTTGCTGATATGGAGAGCTCTAAAGAACTACCAGAAGCTGTGGGAATTCGGGTAAGTGTGGTAATAACAACGAATTGTGGAGACCCTTTTCAATAATGGATCTAATTAATAGCTCATCGAGACCAAAAACAAAGAGAGTGGGATCGTTGTTTACTTTACCAGTTTTCAAAAACAGGACAAGAAGTGCTTTGAAGTCATTTCTTATCGACGATTCCCTGTTACCTTACAGAAACCAGTTCCAATTGTGGTCTATGATGTTTATGAGCGATCGCGAAGAGCAACTCATTTCTACGAAAATAGCTTGAAACTGTGTGAAATTTGTGAAGATGACGAAGAATGCAAGAAAGTTTGCCAATAGAGAAACGAGTTTTTTGTTGAATTTGATTTGTGTAAGTATTTAATTGTTAGAAGAATCAGAATAAAAAAATGTGGGAAAACTACCCATGGGGTCAGAATCGAAATCCCTTTTTCTAAATAATATAAGTAGTTAGTTCAAATATAGTTTGGAGAGAGATTTTATGAAATACGAAGTCCTTATTGGATAAATTTAAGTTTGGTGTATTGATACATTGTACATTTAGATAGAATGAGTGGAAAGGGAAATATTATCAAAAGCATTGAAATTTCGCGCCACCAGCAGTGAAATCAAACAACTTTTCCACGACAATCATAGAATTCTCTCTTAAACCTCCGTTCAAAAATAAGAGTCTGGCTATTTACATATGTGAGTCGGATTTTGTATGGATAGACTCGCCTGACTATAACATTTTCACTTGTTTGAATTTACCCGTGTTTTCCGGAACAAATTTCATGCAATTCACCATTTATGTGGAAATATAAGTAAAATATATTCCGCATCAAGAGCATGTAGGACTGTAGGTCTAACTGTCGACGTCGAAAAGCCTCTGCCGCTAATAAGAAATTCCCCATTAAGAAGGTATAGGAAATTCAACTCTTTCGAGAAATTCACCAAAAAGCTACCAACAAAAACCTTAAGCAGGAATAGGAAATTCAACTCTTTCCAGAAATTCACCAGAAAGCTACCAACAACAACACGGGCAGACAAAAAGTGGCACTATGATGCCACTTGCAAGAAAATTATAAAAGAAACACGGCGTCGGCTCTGTTTTTTATATTGCTTGAAAAGTTCATAGTTTAAACTTTACTAAATGTATTACGATATATTATACTTTTGCTCAATGTGCACGAATGTGTTCATTTTGTAATAAATTGACATACATTTTTGACTACGGCTACGAATTTGATTGTACATAGAATTTAGTATTTTTGCTGAAACAGTGTGATCAAAAAGATATGTAGACAGGGTAGGACTAAAAAAAATATCTATTTCTCCTTGACATTGAGTTTCTTTGATTAGTTTTATGTTTTTCAAGCTTTTCATGGCATTTTATGAGTTTGGTAGATATTTTATATGTAATGTACTCGAAAATCGCCAAAAATTAATAATAAAAGTGGCAATGCATTTCACCACAGCAGAGCTAAAGATTTCGCTGCCATAGCGTGCTTCTCTTTTCCTCATGCTATATGCCTATATTGAAGCAGCGTCGCTCTAACACATTGCAGGGATTAGGAAGAAGAAGAGTTAGACCTATAGTCCTATATGATCAAGAGTTTCATCGGTGCAGTGATAACTGAGATATAAGATTTCTTTGGCCAAAGTTTGGCTTTCCTTTCTTTTCTTTCAATAGGTTTCGATATTCGAAATAGTAAGGCAGTTCACAGTCTTCCAAAACCCCATTTAAATTTATCCCCAGCTGACATGAGTACTTTTAGATCTAAAAATGCGTAAACCTCACCTATGTTAAACTGTCTATCGAGACTGTGAAAACGAACAAGTTAAAACCGGGGATTTCGCTTTTGCACGCTCATCACTTAAAAAGTCTATTGAAGCTAATAGGATTTCATAATTTTCTTGAAATTGAGTTTCGAATATTGAGTTTGGAATATTGCAAAATCATTGCAGAAAACTTTTCCCATTGCAACTCCATTATTGACGGCAAGCAAGCAAAGCTAGTCTGAAAGGCACGAAGTTGGCTAAGCGGATTGGAACAAAATAATCATCATGATAAATTGTTCATGAACAGACAACGCTCGAAAGCTTAACATTTCCTATTAAGACACATACTTGTTTGTATGTATGTATGTATGTAGTTAGATTTGGCACCGTTTCACACTCATTCACATGACGTATTGGCCGAAATTATTTTAGCATGCGCTGCATTTCAATTTCGTTCATGGGCAACTCTATTCAGTTGGAAAACCAATTTGCATATCGGGAACCGATGAAGTGGTACATAGGCGTGTACTTGTATATTGATGCTGCTTTTTATTCGATCACTGTACTCACGAATATACTCCACTCGAAGATTTTGAACGCATTTGAATTGGTTGCCGAAAAAAGAAAATCAATGTAATGAAATGCAATTAGAGCTTCGTAAAATGTTCCGAGCAATAGACTATTTATTAATTTTTCCAATAAGAGTGTGAGTATGCTGCCTACAGCTGAAGTAATAGAATACAACAGAGCTATTACGCTTTTTACCATTTACACACATTAAAATTCGAGTGTTTCAGAAGAAAACATCGCTTAATATCCGAGAATAAGGTCCATTTATTTGTAAGGAATTTTTATAAAGTCAATATTTTCTTCGCCATCAGAAGAATTCCTCACGAAAGAGTTTCTATGCTAGCAGTAGGAATGCCTTTTGGTAATTGGTTATTGATTAAATTGAAATTGAATTGAAAAATTTCAGAAAATTCTTACCAGCTTGGCAAAGGCCAAAAATGTTAAAAAGTGGGGAAAAAATAGTAACATTTTTGAGATGTTTTCAACTTATGACCACTAGATGAACGTTTTTTGGATTAATTAGTACTGAAACTATTTTTTTTGAGTCCAGGGCTAAAACCGCATCATCATTTGGAAAGAGAAATATTGAACGCCTTACGACATATAGTCATAAGTAAGTGCGCAAAATAATTCTCGGCCACAATATTTGAGATTAATTTAAATAAAAAATAAAAAAAAAATAAATTTAGACAATCTAACTAAATCAAGTGCAGGTGGTGACTATTCTCACCCAGGACTTTCAGAAACGGCAGTCAAATTTTTGTCAACATATTGTGTGTTGCACTGTATGTTTGATTTATGTTTCTTTCAAGACCTAACTTTTGATAAAAGCAAATGTTTGAAATAGTTTTGCAAAGTGTGATATATAATTATATTCTCAAATAATTTTATCCAACGATACTGAAAGGGAATCGAAAAGTCGGTTGAAGTATTGCCTCTCAAAGAAAATATGATTTTTGAACTTTTTAGCAATCTATTCACTGCAAAGAAAGTTCCAAGGCTCAAGATGCAGAAAATCTGAAGAAAAATAGTGCAACCACATGACACTGCCGCGAAGTATTGAAGTTTTTATAAATGACAGTCGACAGTGTCAAGAGACAGCGAACAGCAGCGATTCCATTTGACAGATTATTGCTAACGTCAGAAGCGATTTTGGAAAGTTGAATGCCAGCACATAGTATTTTTTCCTCTTGTGTCTGTCTTGTGCAATCATGAGAGATTCTTGTGAATTCGATACATGAAATGTGAGCAGAAAAAATTGTTGAAAGACAGCAAAAATCCAGTGCGTCAGCTACAAAATATTAATAAAGTTTTATTTCTTTAAAAATTCCTTCCTTTACTTTTGGTTTACTTTCTTCCATTTTCTTCGATTGGATGATCAAACTCTTCGGACTCATTTGGAATGTTCTTTTTTGGCCACAAATTTATTACGGTTTTTACAAAGCATGGGCATATTTTAGTCCTTAATTGTGTGTTTTTCTTTTGAGTAGACGATCGCTTGAAAATCACTTCAATAAAATTTTTCAATTTTCAAGAAGTGAAGCTAAAATTATTCTGGACTGTTTCCTGGGACGATAATTTATGTACGGTTTTTACAAAGCATGGCATATTTAGTCCTTAATTGTGTGTGTTCTTTTGAGTACGACGATACAGCTTGAAAATCCTACTTCAGATAAAATTTATTGAACATTTTCGTCGTAGAGAACAGAAGCTAAAATTACGGTACTTCAAGCCATCAGCGGATTTATATGAAAGTAATGATGGCATTTAGGTGATTATGATGACATCTTGAGTTAATTATCGTAGAGTCGACTCTCGTTAATGTCGAACTCTAGTGGACTTTGAACGAATTAATCGAGTTTTTAGATCAGTTAACGAGGGTCGAATGTATAAAGAAATTTTGTAGATGAACTCGTGCTCGACTTTGAATCGATAGATGCGGTTCGAATTATGCACAGGTTCGAATTAACGAATAATGATAAATATTTTAAAATTTTGCTGAACGTTTCTAGAGAGACTGATAAATAAGATCAATGTAAATTTTGAAAAAAAAAAACATAATTGCTGCTCTAATCGCATCGCATCCTAGCATGACAGTGACTTTATCTGAACAAATCAATAAGCATCCCAAGTCACATCAGCTACTGTTGAAGAAGCTAAAAATTTCACCATGGAAAAGCATCATTCGGCTCGAGTCGTAGAGACATCATCGAGCTGTGCGACGGTACTTCAAGGGCACTGCATCTTTAATTACCTTCGTTTTAATATACTTTTTTTTTGCAAGATCTATTTTCATCCCTTTTAAAAGTTCTAAGGAGCACAACGAGCAGTTAAGGAAAATATTCTTGATTATCAGCAAACTGACTATGTAGGTACTTTCAAAAACTAATTAAGTATTTTTTATGCAAGTTTCACTAATGCACATGTTTCTTACAAAAAACTCAATTAAGTAGCTCTGAGAACTTTTGCATAAGTTGAACAACCATCTGTATGCGTACAACAGTGCGTATGTGTAATGTATCGCACATACCCCAGCAGCGAATGGAGCATTTGACCCAAATTGAAATGTTTTTTTTATTATTTTAAGTCGAGTTGTCAAGTCGAGTCGAGCTTATTGAACGATAGTTGATGAGGTATTCGATATTTAAGAATTGATTACATTAGGAAACATTTGCATTACCTTGTAGTAGAAGGTTCCAGAATCAATGTCGTTGGCATGCATTGACCATTTCGCTGCTGGGACATATGAGTGCTACATACACTCATCGAGGAGAGTTGTCGAACGACTAATAAGCTTCTTAATTGTAACTTGTAATGTCATGTAATGTGTAACGAACACTTGAGGAAGCTAATTGAAGCCATATCAAATAAAATTGTGGCTTCAAACAGGAAAAGCACTTGAGGTTAATTTTGCATGTGAAGCTCAAAGTATTCAGATTTGTGGCTTTAGATCCGCTTTGATTGGATGAGTCAACGATGTTTATTTATTATCATAATTTGAGTTGGGGAAAAGAACAGCTAATTATCTTAAAAAATTAACAAATTACTGTAGCTTCTTCGTATGTTGTTTCAAAATCGAAATTTAAATAGTCTCAGGATATACAACGAGCTATTCAAATTCTTCTTAAAATCAAACCGAATCCTAGCCCATAATAAGAATGATCTTGTGGCACATTGTTCCACTTGAAGAGACATTTGAATAGGATATTTATATCATTAAAACAGTCCTGTATTTCCCAAAGCCACATGTATTACATCTTAGAGTAAATATATACAATACTATAGAACCTATAGTATATAAAGAACCCCAATTTTTTTTGTCATCAGTTTAAACTCAAAGGACTTCAGCTAAGAGATAATAAAGTAGATTTTTTTCAGCCAAATGCTGCATTTTTTCGGACTTTTAACCTTGCTGCTCTAAATAGTTCAACAACTTTATGATCCAGCAAAATGAAGATAAAAATTTACTACCCAAATTCTCATGATAAATCGTGCTTTGAATGCTTGAGAAGGAAACCATCATTCAAGAGTTACTGCTATTATAAAGGAAATTAGTTCTCTGATTGAGACATCAAAACTTTTGCAATAAAATCGATTCTTCGTGCGTTTACAGCGGTTATCGAAATTCACAAGCCTGTACTAACAACTTACTGATAGTTAAAAGTTTTTCCATTTTTTATGGTTGATTTCAGATACGAGTATATCAATCTTTCAATTTATTTGACGCCGCTATGCTTTGACAAACTGAAACTTCTCTATTTCAGACGGAAATAAATTGTGGGTTATCCATCACGCTTGGCCAAATTTGATATTCAATACTCAATGTTTCATTGCCTTGTCGCATAAATGAGCTTAATTGCAGAAATCAACAAATATGAAACCTTAATTCGAATTATTTTTCATGATGTGTGAATCCCAAAGTTTTCCTTCAAAGCGATTTGAAACGATGCCAGAAGCAGAAAAAACGACACAAATATCCACGAACTCAGCTTGAAGTTGAGCCCAGAGCCTCCCCCGTTTCGTAAGTTGAGACTCCAATGACGCAGAGGCCGTCCATCCATACGTAAGAGTCTAATGGAATTAATAGTCGAAACAGTCGGCACAGAGGCTTAAGATCTAACCGCACAAAAATCATATGGTAAAAATTTTTTCTTTAAAACTGTGCATCTTAACCATTTTTTCTTTACTTTTCAGCACGTTTCACATAACACTAAGGCAAACAAAATATTTTATAGAAGCAGGGTTATGCGTCCCTACAAGTAGAGTGGATAAGTCCTTTCCTTAACATTTCGAAATGTATCGTTATATTTTGCATGGCCTTCTAGGAAGCAAGGTGATGAACAATACACCTGTAGGGGAAATCAAACAAACAAACAAAGCCCCTATGAGACCAAATGTCGTATGCACTTTTTGACCACTAGTGTTCGAAATGCTAAAACATGTATGCACAATGTACATATGTTATGTTATTAAATCCTAAAATTGTTTACTTATGACAGCCAACGTCGCACGATGTTCATCATTTATGTTTATTTTTAGAGAAGGAGCAAAATATCTTCAACCGGTTTCAAATTTCATCAACAACGTTTTTGTCTGCCCATTAAATCAAATGACGAATAAATATCTGCGTAAATGTAATATAAATGTGTAACCAGAGGCAGATTAAGACAACTTTCCGCCCCCAGGCAGTTGAGATGTTGACGCCTCAGACAGCAGCCTAACTTTTGCCTTTTCTGTTATTAATGCATAGACGATCAGAATTTGCCGCCCCTGAAAATTTTCCGCCCTATTCAGATGCCCATGTTGACTATAAGGTGAATCCGCTATTGTGTGTAACTCAAATTTTTTCCTCCAAAGTAAATGTCTAACAACAATGTTGAACCAAATAATGCTTCAAAAAATCTTTGTTATGCAAAAAAACTAGACGAAATAATGCAAAAATAATCAAAATCGAACATTGAGAAAAGAAGTTCACTTACATTGTATTTTGGTGCAACCGAACGCCGAAAGAGACTTCTATATTTATATTGTAGATATATTTTTAACTGCCTTGAATGTGAACATATTCGTTTTTCGTCGCCTGTCATAAATTTCGCAGCATAAACTTTTGTTATTTTGACAAAAGAAATAGCGTTGCACTACTGTTTTCAATGTAAACTGTCTGAGCAGAAACACCGGGGTAGCAGCAGAGCAGTAGTTCCTAAAATCACTTTCACTTGAAGGCAGAGAGCAACTTTTATTATTGCGCCAACAAAGGCTGACGTTTTTATCTATTGTATGCGCCAGCTAAAATATGAATACGACCAAGTTCTATCAATTCAGTTTACTACTCAAAATTTTTTTATGCATTTTATGGAATTTTTAATTCAACACTGCTAAGAAACCAACGAGTTAGCCTCCGGGAGATTCTCCCTTCAACATGTCATAATGAAATAAGAAAAGTAATAAAATGCGGCATAACTTAAAGCAGAAAATGAAAAAGGAGATATAGGAAGGTATGGTCATTAATTCCTTTGTGAAAGAAGAATCTCAAGTTCACATTTGCTGCACTGCCTTCCTTTTACAAATTCATATCACACATATTTTTTTTTTCTTCTAATCCGTCTCTGTCGCATTGCAATTGACAACTTCAACTTTCACTTCTGTCATTGAGAGAAGGTCGTGATTATTGCTCCTGGCATATTTATCTCAATTTTCTACGTTTCTTTGTGTAGAATGAACAATTTTTTTTGTGACGGAATAAAATCAGGGTTATATGGGCCATTCCATGAATACGGTCCCACCCGTGACACTCATTTGTTAGGTTTTAGCGCATAATAGTGGCTCTAGGATAGCGTGGGAGATGCTTGCTATGCTCTTGATCCCAGGGTCCGAGGTTCGATTCCCGGTACAGGCGAAACGGAGTGTAATGTTCCAAGCCTAGCACTGGAAAACCACCTTGGTATCACAATAGGCCGATTAACGGCCTAAGTGGCAGCCACTTCAACCTACCTACCTACCTACCTAGTGCATAATAATTGAAAAAAAGGACGTGATTCTCAAGGATTTGAAATTTTTAAACGGTTTAAACAATCGATTAGCATTGAAATTACACAATTTTTGCTCTGAATGGCTGTCACGGGTGGAACAGTGTCTCGTGGAATTGCCCATATATATAGTATATTATGGGTTTATTTTTGAATTTGGACTAATTGTTACATTTATAGCCCAGCAAGCAAAATGGGTCGAATACAGCTAAATTCTTACCTATATTAGGTTAAAAAATGTTGTTGACCTGAGCGAAAAAGGGAAAAATTACGTCCGTGAATAGAGGGGCATAGAATAGAAATCGATTGAACGGTGATAAAAAGGCATAACGGTTAAGGCATTTCGTCTTTAAAGTTAGAGCATTGATATGGCAATTTGGCTAAAAAAAAACAAAATGGGTCGAAACCTGTGGACAGGAGGTCAAAATAACGAAATTTATATCGTAATTGGGCATATGAATTAAAAGAATTCAAGAAAACCAAAAGAAAGGGAGATACAAACAGATAATTTCTTACTCATCCGTACGTACATAAGAGTATAAGGCTGGTCTGATTAAAGCATCCGTTCCGAAACACAAAATAATTTTATGAAAATTATGACATTTTAACCAGAACAGTAGCAAATGGGCCCAAGGGAATTAAATGTCGAAATTAGGACAATAATAAGTAAAACTTAAGCAAAATATGTAGGTGGAATGGTTAAATTTCCCTATTTTGCTTTTTTGGATACAATTAATAAGCAAGAATTCAAACACTTCATGCCAATTAGACCAGGTGTTCTTTAACACTTCATCGTTCAACTGTTTCCGTGGTGTAGTGGTTATCACATCCGCCTAACACGCGGAAGGCCCCCGGTTCGATCCCGGGCGGAAACATTCGTTTTTTTGGAATTTTTTTTTATCATTTTTATTTTTACCACAAAATCAAATTCCAGCCAGATCTCTGGTCTGATTGTTATTTGGTAATAATTTCGACGAATAAAGAACCCTTGTTGGTTTTCTTGTGGCTACAATTGAACACAAATTGAAATAAACTAAAAAAAATCATTTTTATCCATCTTTTCTCGCAATTCTAACTTAATAATCGATAATAAGAGGATTTGGATTAAATAAAGGCTTCGGAATAAAAATTCTTACAACATGATTTTAATTTGAAATTGTGATAAAATTAGTCTCTATATATCAACCTCGGAAGCGAGAAATTTGTCATTGAACTGTCAAAATTTAATATGAAAATTTCTCGATGGGAAAAGTTACAGGCATTTTAAAAGCTGCATTATTCCCTATATTGAATCTTCAAATCTCGGCTTTAAATTTTAAACGAAATTTAAAAAAAAAAATGTATTTTATTATTGAGGCCGTACCTATATATTTTGTCGAAAGAGCTTGTGGTTAAAAAACCATTATTATTTAATATAAAAATTCTGATCATTTTTAGCTTTAATCGTTAAAATCCTTTATAGCTTTTTAGAGTGTAAGAGACGTAACCATCGAATGCATTCTTAAGTAGTTGAAAATATAATTTTTTTTAAGAAAAGCTGCAACATACTTTGCAACACTTTGCATGGCTTCACTCTTCTTTGCATTTTTATGTGATTTCTGCTCGTTTTCGTGCCACTGCGGAGTGTCCCGAAAAATGAATAGTAAATGACTTTACAGAAGTTTTTCTCACGTTGCCTTTTCTTCATATTTTTAGCTCACTATTGAACAATTTTTTTTTTGTTTTTCTTCAAACACTTTCCGCTGACTTTATCGCAACTACAAATGGGTTTGTCGTCAAAGGTGCCACCAATGCCGATGGTTCTTTCGACTGTCATCATTTTATATCCAATGTGGAATTGGAGAAAACAAATGGGCACTCCTCATGCCGTTCACACCGTTGTGAAATCTCAAATTGATCGACAGAATCAGCAGTATGACTGTTGGCGGTGAGTTTTCAAATATGATAAGCCAAATTGAACGCACTCGCATTACGGCTTACAGGACTATGCCAATGCATTCATGAAAGCGACGAAAACATTAAAAATTTAAAGCTAACTTAAAATGGTTTGAAGCTTGGGTTTTATTCACGATCCAATCATTCAATTTGCATAATTTGATTCAATGCTTTGATCAAAATGAAGGTTCTATTTAGTTGTGAAACATTTTATTTTGAAAGAATTGAAATTTTTTGGGAACGCAATCAGTTTGAGACCAGTTGTTCAATGGCTTTCGAATGATAGGAATGATGAGAAAAATGCTTGCTTGTGTCGCATTTCTGATTAGCTTAAAATTGAATTTTTTACGTTTGATATAGAGCTACCTATAAAGGGAATACTCTCAGCCTCATTTGTGAAGCACTTTGTAGAAAGTTTTTGTAAGGTTAGATAGAAAAATCAATTTGACTTTGTTACTGATCTTGCCACCACGGGGTTATTTTATAAATTTATAATATAAGGATCACTTACCTTAACAAGGGTTAATGTTACGCCCAAGAATGAAAGAAAAAGGCATGACTTGGCTGTTGTTCTTCGATATGTGCGTCGGCTGATCTCCATTTGCTGCCTTCAGCAAGTTTACCGGTACAGTCGATGATGAGGATGGAGGTGAAGACGTAGGAAGATGTAAATTATGGTTTTGTTCGCGGCGCGCTCGTTGAATTGGATAGCAACTGATTTAAGTTTCATGTTTTTGACGCGACCGGCGAATTGTGAGCGTGATTAAGAAATTAGTTTTTCACTGTTACACACTTCACAGCACTGCTCAATTGAAAGGTTTTATTGACTTGTCTTCGCGTAGCCGGCAATATTAAAGCGAGAGTGCATGAGTGAGAGAAGCGATTAAATACACTAACAGACACAAATTAATTTTTTAATGTGTGTTCTCTGTTTAAATACGATGCGCACGCGGTGTTGCTTTAGCAACAGTTTGAGAGTGACTGACAAAAAAGCGAAGGAAAAAATGAAGAGTGCAAGCAATATGTGTGAGTGGCTATCGCAACATTGTTGCTAGCGCGCCGATCACTGCTGCAAATTAACGGAATAGAACAGGAACATACTTAGTTGCATGTATTAACTTCTTGCGTAAATGTAAATTGTCGAAACAATTGTTTATAAAACTTGAAATATTCAAATATCATTCGTTTTTACCTGTCGACGGCAGCAACTAAACGCCCACGCAATAAACACACCAGCTCTCCTTGGAGGCTGCAAAGCGACTAATTCGTCTATTTTATATTCTCTTTGTGACGATTGTCATTTATTTTAACAATAACAACAATTCAAGCAAAATTATGTACAGTAAATGTTGATACACTTACTTAATGCTTTTTTTCTGTATATTAACAAAGGTTAGCTAAGATTTTGTTCTCAAATCAATTCAAAAGCCAAGTTAAAGAATTTTTAACTAGAAGAAACGAATTTCATGATTAATTAAACAAGTCAAGTTTTATAACAATACTCCATTGAAGCTAACAAACTGAGGCAAATTAAGTCACAAACAGAATTTGAGCACCAACTTTGAAGTCTTGGATACTTTCTTAATTGACTTAAATGTACAAATATTTACCTTAAAATTTATAGCAATGAAGGAGTGTTAATTGACTTCGAATGTAAAACATTCACAAATGATAGAGCACGAAAAGGAATAATTAGAATTTATGAGGGTCGGAATAAAACCCGAATAAAGCAACCTGCTGAAATGAACAAAACCGCTGTCAAATGTACAGCTTCCAGGAAATGAAGACCAGAACTCTAAAGGCACGAAAATCTACAATAAGCCGGGCGGTCATAACATTTCTCAAGCTTTGAAACAAAAACACACTGAAACTGATTTTGAGATAAATCGAGAAATCGATTTTGTTATTGAATAAAAAAAAAATATATTAAAAAATGTTCCTTTTGGGAAGACCTCAACCTAGCGAACAAGCGCTTGGTCACACAAGACTCCTGCTGGGTTGCTAGACAAACCTGGCCATCCCTGAATAAGAGACGATTCAGAGTAATTATAAGACGAATACCAGACGGCATTTACCCTCTAGTTCACGGCACCGCCTCTAGATGGAGTTTATTCGAATAAAAAAGAAAAAATTTAAAAATAAAAAAATTATTTCTGACTCGTTTTTGTGCGCCCGAAACTATTCTTATCCCATTTTTTTTCACTCGAAGGCACATGAACCTCATATAGACGAAATCCTACGCGATTCCGATGGTTTCGCACTTCAAGACTCCGGATTCCCTTTGCCAAACTTCAGAAAGAAAACAGAGCCAATTGAACCGATATATATTGGGAATCGTCAACGCACAGCGATCACCTAAGGTCCGGACAGGAGTTCAGGCTAATTACACAAGTTCAAAGGATTCATACATTCGTTTATTGATGAACATTGCAAGAGGGACCCATAAAGGTCTTTAATTAAAGTCTTTAAAGGTCTCCCTTTTCAACAGAACATCACATATTAAATATGTACACTTAAAATTACAATGATGGCTTGCGGCATTTTTCTGATACTCAGGATAACGTATGTATGTATGTGTTCTGGCCTTCGAAACGAAAATTTGCATTTGCTGTGAACCTGGAGTTGGCTGCTTTTCAGTTTACTTCAACGATAAACTGCCGTGTCTTTTCTTCAAAAATTATGTGTAAATGTTGTGTAAGGATTTTTGATTAAGAGAAATGTTTTTAATTAATTTTGTTGGACAAACACATGAAAACAGGAGACATCTGTATGAAATAAGCATTTGAAGTAACTCATATTTGGTTTTGAGATGGTCATGGCTATGGTCTTGTGTCTGTTGGCATATTTCATAACTTGCAAAAGGACAAAATATGAAGCAGAAGCTAGAATTTTGTCACATACATACTTCATATGCATCCAGGTAAATTATGATGATTTTTTTTATACCTTTTCCGAAGGAAAGGGTATATTAAGTTTGGCTCGGAGTATGTAACATACCAAAGGAGTCGCGATAGATATAGACATATATATAATATATATTCTTGATCAGGGTGACAAGAGGAGTCGATCTAGCCATGTCTGTCTGTCTGTCTGTCTGTCTGTCTGTCTGTCGGTCACACTTTAGTTTTTCGTAATTTAATCCTAAGCCATGAAAGATATCATATTGAAATTTGGCATGGACTTGAACCAGGTAAATGTCCGAGAAACTGCATACAAATTTTTTTCCTAGTCCCTTCTTGGGTCGTGGTTCAGAAGTTTCAAAAATCACGATTTTTAACGTTTTTCGTGGATAACTTTTTTACTATACATCCCAGCTTATTGAAATTTGGTGTGTGTATAGCTACTATGTAGACTTAAGCTTTCGCTTAAAAAAAAATTGCGACATCGCTATAACTATGGTCATCATTCTACACATTAGAAAAAAACACTCTTTCTCTTATTCTCATATCTGTATACAAAAATTATTTTTTTGCTTCTTCTGATTGTGTATTTTGCCGCCAAATAAAGTCGTCCATTATGGATAAATTATGACCATGACCACATTTCGCGAAATTCGCAAAAATTGATTTTCACTATTTTGAATTGAGTATTTCGCAGCTAAACAAAATGTCCTCTAAGGGTTAAAATTTGATCAAGACCACCATCCGCGAAATTCGCGAAAATTTGATTTTCACTATTTTGAATTGAGTATTTCGCAGTTAAACAAAATGTCCTCTAAGGGTTAAAATTTGATCAAGACCACCATCCGCGAAATTCGCGAAAACCTGATTTTCACTATTTTGAATTGAGTATTTCGCAGCTAAACAAAATGTCCTCTAAGGGTTAAAATTTGATCATGACCACCATTCGCTAAATTCGCAAAAATTTGATTTTCACTATTTTGAATTGAGGTTTTCGCAGCTAGACAAAATGTCCTCTAACGGTTAAAACTTGACCATGCTCACCATCCGCGAAAATTTTGTGCTTAATAATAATCTCGAGTCTTAGAAGCTAAATCAAAGTACAGATAAGGTATAAATATCCAATGACAGGCCCATGTCAAAAAAAGGTCAGCTGAATACATTAGAATTGGATTTATTAGGGGACTAGTGCCGGTAACATGAAGGACTGACCGAAGGCTACACTTGGGTCAGTCCATATTACTGCAGGGATATTACCTACTTCGAATTGAAATCAGATTTCAAATATACATACATATTTATTAATATATTTCCTTGCGGACACTCGTCTTAAGCGGACACTTTTTGGGAATGCTTTTGTGTTCCTGCTTCCCAACTAGATTCCTCTTAAGTGAACCCCTCTGTTAAGCGGACACCTCTGTTAAGCAGACATACTTTTCGGTCCCGTTGGTGTCCGCTTAAGAGAGAGCACACTGTATTTGATATTTTTTATTACTTTGACATTGTACCTATATGGAGTTCAGTTTTAAGTAATCAATCAGATTTTAATTTGTAGGATTTCAGGTGCGAAATTTTGTTTTAAAATATTGTTTGAATATTTCCTTGTACCGGGCCCCTATTGAGTCGAGGACCCTGCCACCCAATAGTTTTTTTTTATTTTTATTTATTATATTCATGTTATTGATGACTCCAACTTACGGAAAATGGGAAAGTCAAATAGCGTATGATTGAAAAGCGTAGCAAACTGCCTCGTGGCGTACATACACATATGCACCACTTGGATTGGCGGTATGAAAACTTTATTGCGTTGGAAATTGTCGGATACGGCTTCATAAATGGAGGACCAACTTTTTTAGTGAAGGCCTGTAGAGCGATAAAATATATGTGAAAAATGTGAAAAATCCGAAATACAGATAAACCTTTTTTTTCACCTCTCAAGCGTACGCCTTCGCATTGCCAATGCTTCGAATCACGTCTGTGAGAGAGTGAAAATCATCAAGCTGATTAGATATCAGCAAAAAAAAAACGCAGTTCTAAACAGAATTCAAGAAATAAATCGATTTACCTTCAAAGCACGTTTAATATAAAAATCAGAGATTTCACATAAACGTAGTCCAACTGCCCGGATTAATCCATAAATTTTACGAATTTATGCTTTTCCTGCTGCATTAAGGCGCAGATAAGACACTGCATCAGCTGTTGGCAGCAATTTTTGGCAAAATATCCTGCCTCCAGATTTTCAAACGGCTCCCTTCCTCATAAAACTTGGATTTCAATTCGATTGCATTTGTGTAAAGTACAAGCACTGCTGCGTCCCTATCATCCCCCCATAAGCCTTGGACTTAATTTTCAGCGGTTGAAAGTCTTAGCGGCAAATGTTCTTCGCACTTTTGGTTCATACTTACTTCAAGCACTGATACTGCAGAGCGATTATCAATTGTGCATGAGCTTCAAACACAATTGGCAAACGTCCCATTCGTTTATCTGGCAATAAGAATCGAATTAAAATCGCAAACCACAGCTACAGCAAGAATTCCAGCTTCGACTTCAGAGCCATCTCTTCGGTTAACTTCAATGTGTATTCAGTACTCCACATTGAGCAATTTTTACAACGACTTAAGCGTACGTACATATATATGTACATATAAGCGTTACACAGTTAGGTCGTCATGTAAAGCCGCACATTTGTTATCCTTTTTCGAACAGCTCTCGCACATCGAATTAAATATTGGGGTAAAATAAATATTTCTTTTATACCGCTTAGACGAACGCGTTGCTCGCAACCAAAGCTATTAAGCTCAGTGAATTAAGCGGTATTAATGGTGACTCAATATCCTTCTCATGATGCGCGATTTTATGTAAGAAAGTCTCACAGTGTAACGTGGAAAATACATAGCAAATAATAATCCTCAAAAAATAATTTCACTTAGATTTCTCCTCTTGTTTTGAGCCGTTTACATTGTTTCTATATTTATTATTTATTTTTAATTTTTTTTAATTTTGAGAACACGGTAGACAGCCAAATTTAACTTTAAATAAATGAGTATGCCTGACTAAAAGGACTTGAGTGCTGCGCAAACTGGATTTCCGAGAGTCGACATTTGCAATTCAATTCGAAAATTGACAAATATACATATTTCCATAAATAAAGGGAGAAATTTCGTGCTCTGGATCACCACCAATGTAGTCAAGGAAAACGGAAAATCGAAATCTACGACTTTCATACTGGCAAATTTCTTTCTCGTGCAAGAGCTTTGTGAGTTCATGGTAAGATGCAATTATTTGATATAGATATAAGAAACCGCATTGCAGTTCATTTATTCAGAAGTACATACCAGGAACCCGGCAAAAAATATATGGATTAATACGTGAATCGAACAATGAAGGAGTGATAACTTTTTCCTCCATTCGAAGAGAGCTCAGGCTTAGAGATTTATGGAGTAATCGATTACTCGCCAAAGGAGCGATCCAAGATTAATCTTTGGTTTAACGGTCTTCACTTATTGTAAAACTCGTTTTATTTTGATATTACAATTGCATGTATGTTCTTGTTATAACCGACAACCTGAACAGCCTAGCTGGATTTGCCCGACTAGATAAATCTAGCCTGTCGCTAGCTAGAACCGCCCCTATAGTGGCGATGACTAGAATAATCTAGACCGGGCCTAGCTAGTTTTCTCTAGGTAAAGCCCGGATAGAAAACTCTAGCCTAGCTAGATTTGACCGACTAGATAAATTTAGTCTGGTGGTAGCGAGGGCCTAGCTAGAACCGCGAGGGAAAAATCGGGAAAATTTTTTTTTATAATTCTCACTTACTTTAAATTCGTGAAAATATAAAGCGTGTACTTTGTCTGTAGCCAGAAATGGAATTTTTTTTTATATTATGCTAAACAAGTTGAGTTGTGTCATTTCCTATGACTCATAGGACACCAGATAAGAACGAATTTCATTATGGTATTTATAAATTTTAGTAAATATCAAATGCACAGACTTATATAGAACTAATGTATTATTATTATTTTTAACTTCAAACGCAACTTTTCATACTTAAAGATGTTTTAAGCTATCGATATTTTTCACACCGATATTACAGTCGCAGACCCCGGAGTACAGACGATGATTTTAAATAATTTTTAATTCTGTACGAATTGACGGATACTCAGAAGCAAGCAAAAAGTAAAAACTTAACAATTAATAAAAGTCTCATGCTCATTGCTTCACGGACCACGCGGAATAGAAGAATCACACTCTGGATAGCGCAAAAAATTATAAGTTACCTAAAATGCCCCTAAATATTTGCAAGAATCTACTTATCGGAAATATTCTGAAAATTTTCAGTTTGGCAGCACCACTTTTTCTTTTGTTTGTTCCCAGCCAACCATATGCGGAGCGCTCCGAAACAGGAGTTTTAAAGGACTCCCACCTAGACACCTTGAAGGATCGTTTTCGGAGCGCTAAAAAAGTAGGAGTGTAAAAGGACTCCCACTTGGAATCCTTGAAGGAGCGTTTTCGGAGTGCTCCGCCAATGGGCTCCTCAAGAGCACCATCAAGGAGCGTTCAGAGAGTCATGCTTTAAAATTGCATTATCTAGTTGGCATGGTTTTTTTTCATTCTTTATGGTTTGCAACTTTATGCAATTTATGGTGATGTAACTTTACGGGATTTTCCCTTAATTAAATGGAACAGAGATTTTGGGGAGAAAACCTTTTTGGGTAACTTTTAGAAACTAACATTTTACAATGTCCTAAGTAAAAGTAGTTGATAAAAATAATAAGAAATATTTTTTTGGAATGCCTTAGAAATTTTTAAAAACAAAAATGGGTGTTTTTTATTATTTCTCAATGTATAGGAAATCAAGCAATCCTAGAACACTCCTCCTGGGCTAATAGAGGAGTCCGCACGGAGTCCTTGCGGCTTATTTGCGGGAGCATTTTAGGACGCCGAAATAACACTCCTTTCAGGAGTCCACAGGGCACATTTTTTTCATATGTTTTGAAAAGGCCCTTTTTTCCCGCAAACACGCTCATTTAGGATCCTTTTAGAAGGCTCCTTAGGAGCGTAAACGCACCGCATTGGGAGTCCTAAAGGTGCACGGTACGGACTCCAATGGTTGGCTGGGTTTGAATGCATGCATGTGCATGTATGTGTTAGTGTAATTTCTAGAGGAAGCATTAACAAACTAGGAAGGCTCTAGTTAGACTTTACTAGCTAAGCCCAAGATATAAACTACCTAGGGCCTAGCTAGCACCGAAGTAGAATTTCCAGCCGGAAAACACATCTTGACGGATATGTAATAGAAATGAAATGATCAGCCGTCAAATTGTTCGTCTGGCTGTCCGTCTGTATACATTAGTGGGACTCATGCAGGGTCGCAAATTTTGCTAAATGGGAAATGAACTGTCAAAATTTGTATGGAAGAAATTTTACGAAGCGTGACAAACTTTCCCATTGGTTTTCGCTTCGCAAAACGTCGTAAGTTATTTCGCATAATAATCTGGGCGGGCATACACGGCCCATCGCGTTTGACAAGCCTAGGACGTAATGTAAAAATAGGTTTAAGCCTTCATTTGTCGAAGAAAAAACCAGTTTGAACATAAATAAACTTTAATTTATCGAAAAAAAATCAAATTTATCAAATTAAGAATAGTTTTTCATTATATCATAATTCAATTGCCAATAATTCAACCTTGCCGTCAGGCATGTTTTACGATGTGAGAGAGCCTTATCGTGAAGCAGCTGATTGATTTTTGGCAAACATGTCGAACATTCGAAGGGTCGCTCATGAAGCGTCGGAAAATTTGCGATCGCAAAATTTACGAAGGCTATTTGCGACCCTGCATGAGTCCCACTATTATTATCATCAAAAGAGATAGGATATCATGAAGAGACTCGATATAAATATTGGCGAAAACATGCGTAATTGTGAATTCCACAGTATTTCCAGAGTTCACTTTATGTTGCAGAAAATAAAAGAAATTTTAAGGAGCTTTCTGTTACTTTTTAAAGGTTTCCTCAACGCTTGAAAAGTCTTAAATTTTCGTTCCAAAAGGCTTCAACTGCAGTTGCCCTTTTGCTCATTTTTAAGCAATGATTTAAAAAAGAAACTGAACATCCCTTTTACGTTCGAAGCTTACTGTCCAAGTCTCGCTCCATTGAATGCTGAGAATGCGAGCAAAAGAACACAAATTTCCAATCGAAAAATTTCATTTCGAGTATCCTGCAATGCACTCAATTTTCTACATTTTCAATTGACCGCACTCATGCACGTTTCGGTGCAAGGGCAAACAAGCGGATTATTCACTTATGGAGACATAAAGCATCATGAAAATAGGAGAAACATTCTCATCTTTTATATCTATTGAAGCTACGTGAATCCTTACGAAAATTGGTTTTTCGATCTGAAAACGCTCTATGAGGATTAATGGAACCAACGAAGCTGCAATCTGAGACGATTTCCTTGGAAAAGCCACAGACGATGCCGATCAAGCGAAATCAACGGTGGGACGATAAATACAGTGGTATAAACTGATTCTTTTCTAGATGAATACATAAACGTGAGTGTACATCTTCATTAGCTACATATGTGACATCAATAAAAAAAAAATGTTTCATAAATGTATGACGATATGTATCATCATTTAAAATTGTTTACAATATGTTGAGGTTATTTGATACACGATACACTCTGTGTCGAGGGTATATTGCGTTTGTGTGTAACACCTAGAACCAGTCGAGATAGACCATACAGAATATATATAGAAATGATCAGCGTCACCAGGAGATTCGATTTAGCCATGTCCGTCTGTTTGTATACAGTTTTCTTATCGAAGGAGTTGAGCTATCTTGACGAAATTTGGTATGCGTGCTCATGGACCCAATCGGACCATTTTTAGGGGTACCTCCAGTACTAGGGTCTGTCACAAAAATCCCAAAACCTGCGTCAAAATCAGACTTTTTCGAAATATTTCAATAAAGCTTAGAATTTGAGCGTATATTAAAGCCTCCGATTAGAATTCAAAAAATTGGAAAAGTGGGCGCGGCAAAGGGGCGGTTTTCATAAAGAAATTTAACAAAAGTCGGTATATGGGGCGCCTAAAGGCCTTAAAAACTTCCTTGAATATTCTTTCTTAGTGGTCCTGTTTTTTGGGCGTGGTTCAAAAATTATTTAAACATGTGTGTCTGTATTGGGTATTTTATTGTCAGGGTCGCCCGACTATGACACCCTTACTTGTTTTTTGTTGCATTTTGGTCTATTAGAGAATTTTTTAGCTAACTTTTAGGGTGTGAAGTGCAATTTTTGAACTTTTTTCATGAATTTTCGGAGCCTTTCATATACCTTTCACCTTCGTTTCGAAAGACTTTCATCGTCGATTGAAATTTTGGAGAGCGCTAAAAGGAAATTTTTCGTGGGCACTTTTAAATATCAAGTTTCTGTATCATCGAATTGTTATCTGTTTATATAAGGGGTATTCACAAGGAAGGTGGAATTCTCGAATCTTAATAGGAAAAATACCATTAAAGTGGAAACAAAAATGCTCGTTGGCAAAATAAATGATCAAATGAGGTGTTTTCATCGAGATGAAACACGAAATTATTGTTCGGAAAACGATCAAATCTTGGAAGACAAGAAACCGGACCGGAAGCAACATTGAGTGAGCATGTAGAGAGAATGAAAAGTGCAACAACTTCAAAACAACCAGACACGGGGCGTGATGATGGTAGATGTTATTACAATAACCACACTGAGCGAACGTAACCATTGTTATTCACAGTCCTTTTGATTTTCGAGCAGAACAAAAATTTCAAAAGGAAAATTGTTGAGTCAACAACATTTTTGGTTAAATTGAAAGGAAATATGTTTAATTACATTTCTTTTCGTTCGGTATAATTCTCATTTGTTTTATAAAATAAGACATATAAGATATGTATTCATCTTAGAATTTTTTCAAGCATTGCGAAAGCAGTCCCCAAAACGGAGTGACGAAGTCGGATGAAGTCCATCCGATGGCTATTTTTTGGGTCATGTTCAGCAGAGTGCTCTATGGCCATTTGCTTTGAACGTTAATTAATTTTTTTTTGACATTTCTTCTTGTATAGGTATTTTTTTTGGAATTTTTTTAAAAAATATCTTGTCATTTCAACTATGTTCGTGGTTGGTTCAACAATTTAAATTTAAATCCATTTTTGAAAATTATCATTTCAATTCAACCTGAAATATGGTTGATTCAAAAGGAAAATTTTTAATTTTTTCAACAAGAAAAATTGTTAAAATTAAAAATATTCCTTGTTGAAGCCGTTTTGTATGTTTTTCCTTTTGATTTAACCAGTTTTCTAGTTGATTTTTTTCTCTGTGCATTGTAGGACAACCGAGTGGAGCAAAAAAGACGCGTGCGACATAAATAAATGGCGGGCAAGACACTTGCCTGAAGCAATTTTCGGCAACAATAAAATGTAGGCGAAGAAAAGGGACAAAAAAGGGAAGTTGGTTGTCTTGAGAAACATGGAAACATGAGTTTTTATTCTCCAATTTGAAACCAAATGAAGCCAACAGTCCCAAATCTTTGCGGCTATTTAATTCTCCTGGGCATAGCACCTGCGATTTTCTTATAGAATACGACAACATTTCGTCCATTGTTTGATATTTTAAATTTTTGATATTTTTTCCCCGTGGGAATTAAGTCTTATATATTATTTGTCATTTGAGTTCATTAAAATTAAACAAAAATCATAGAAAGGCCTCCGTTTTCAAATAGATTAAGCGAAAGACATAGGTACTTTAAATTCACTCAATTTTATATGCTAAAATTACTTAAAATCGTATCAACCTTGAAAATATTATATACAATTTTGGATGGAAGCTCGTTCAATCAGAACTAAAATAATCCCAGGATGAATCTGGATCACATTCTAAAATTCAAAAAAATAAAATATCAGCTCCTTGTGTTAATTCTATTCATGAAGTACTTACTTATCTTAGTCTGGCATTCATATGAAGATTGCGCGCACCATTTGAGAAAGTTCTTCTAACGCCGTCACAAATTGCGCTTACTGGTCTCATCTCTTGAGTACATGCAAATGAGCAATCCTCATCCTCTTCGGCAGCTATCGCAAAAGCGATGAGAGCAAATGCCAACAATAATTTGAAGTATAAAGCCATTTTCAATTAATTCAAACCGACGCGTTCAGTGAATAAAAACGAATTACAGTCTTATATTTTTCAGCAAAGTTCTTTTATAGTTAAAAATTGGACACACAAAAAAAAAAAATTCTAACTTTTCAGGGTCGAGGGTATATTGCGTCGTCAGGTGAAACAGATGTGATTGCTATTTTATTTATATTTACACAATTTTCTATAAAACAAAATAAAGCATTCAAATTATATTTAAATGGAAATTCCCCAATTCTGCAGCTGGTTGCTTCCCTTCAAACAAAAAATTTGGTTCAATTAAAACTGTCAAAACAATTCTTTGAAAGTAACAGTTCCAAAGAAAGTCTATTTATTGAGAGAGGCTCGAGACTTAGATTAAGAAACATTGTTCCGACAAACTTCGATCAAAGCTACTTCCTTTATAGGCTGAGCTCAGATATGCAGTAAATACTTTCACATTAAATGCAAGCAAGTTAATTAGCTACAACCTCACTGAGAGTGAGAGAGACAAATATATTCACTTTTCTTAGATTCTTCAAAAAATCCCAAAGTTTTTACGGACGCTACGTGTTTATTTTGAAAAATTAGTTGCAATCAGCTGTTCTGCCATTTAGTTTGCATAAGTTTAAATGTTAATTTCTCATAGCGAACTACAGCCGGAAAGTCGGATGCAACCCTCTTTGATTACTTGCCAGTTTGCTTGCCACTGTTCATTACATGGGAGAGAAAGAGGGACAAAAGCTCATGTTGATAGATTTTCAGTTGTTGCCGAAAAATTTTTTTGAATCGCAGCCGGAAGATAAAACTACATATCGATCCGTACATAAAGACTGTCCTAGAAATAACTGTCCTTTTGCTTTTTTTTTTTTTTATTGCAAAAAAACCAATGATGTTTTTTTAAAAATTCTTTCAGTTTATTATTAAGTGAGCATTACGAAATAAATAAAAATTTTAATTACACTGAAAAAAATACACTTCAAAAAAATTATACACTTTTTTATTAAGGTCCTCCATTAGGTTTTTTACCGACCTTTCGTTCACCTTAGTCTATGCCCGATGCCATTTATGTCGAAATATTTCGATGTTATTCGCAGTTTGTTTGGTCTTCTTAAGGTTCCTTTTCATTAAAGCCCAATATTTTTCGATTGGACGAAGTTCGGAGCAATTCGGAGGATTTGCTTCTCTTGGTACCACAGTGACATTATGATGTTGCTAGGACAGGCCAAAATAATACTGAACCTTGGTGTTAACGTATAAAATGCAGGAAACGCCGGTCCAGACACTTTCTGATGTAAATTTCGGTGTTGATTGTGCGATCCGCCACAATCCGTCCTTACTTCGAAGGCCACATTTGCAAATGGCCTGCCACACCATGTATTTCTTTGGAAATTTGGTATGTTTTTCGGTGGTAAATTTAGAGGATGCTCCACCCCTTCTAGCCGCAGTATAATATCCGTGTCCAGGTAACTGCTTGAAATCCGCTTTGCAATACGTTTCATCGTCCATGATCACGCAATCAAATTTGGGCAGGTAATCGCGATACAGTTTTCCAGCCCTCCTCTTGGCTTCGGCGTCCTTTTCTTCTGACCTATCACGTACTTTTTGTACGTTATAGCTCCTTAGGTTGTAAAATTTTTTAATCCGTTGAACAGTTGACTTCGATGTTCCCGCTTTTGCTGCCATATCACGAACCTAAGTGCCTGAATTCTGAGTAAACAGCCGCTTAACGTTCTGGGCCACTGCTTGGTTCGCTGGACCACTTTTTCTCCCTGATCCTGGTGTTTTTGATAAAGGGGTAAGCTGTCTGTATCGTTTTATGGTCCTACCGACAGTTTTTTCGCACACGCCAACTTCCTTAGCGTACGTGGTGTTTGGATTTTCCAGGTGTTTGTAAATAATTGCTTTCCGCTTTTCTTCTTGTTGAGACGACACTTTTTTATAAATAAAACCAAAGGACAGTTATTTCTGGGACAGTCCTTATTATTAAAAATGCCCAAAATGACAATCCCGGGATTTTCGAGATAAGAAAATGTCCGGGATCCGGGAATACTGGGAATTGAATCCCACATGTAGAGCCGACACTTTTGTCGTGATGTCATTCATACATCACCTCTTTCGGATGTGTATGTGTTTCCAATAGTAACCCAGCGGGAAATGTCACCCTGGCATCCGTGACAATTCATAGGACGCCTAGCATGACATTTGTACAGGAGTTGGACAGTGATTTCACCGGTGACATGTCCTCCTAGGAGGAGCGATGGCGAAAAAAGCATTTAAGACAGGGGTCGGCACGCTAGGAACAATTTTTGCGACAGCCACTCACACGTATTGCTTACGCTCTTGTCTCAGTTTGACGGGATCAGCCGAGCATGCAACATCGAGAGCGGGTATGCGGAAATTTATAGCTTTTTCCGTCAGTTTCAGCTCTTTTATGCTACTTCTAGCTTTTATTTTTAGCTAGTTTCAGCATTTTTTTGTTTATTTTTAGTAGCCGCTCTGCTCTCACTCACACAATTACATACCCATTTTGCCGACCCCTGATTTAAGAGAAGCACATGCTCTTTTCTCTCTCAATGTTAATTTATAGAATCCATATAGCTGGTCAGTTGAAAACTCTCTTCTTTGCCCTCTCTTTGAATATTTCGAAAATTTTTAAAAATCAATTTTTAATAATTTTTGTTCGCCTCAGCCAGGGATCGAACCCACGATCTTCGGATTCAGAGTCGAGCACTCATCATCTACGCCACTTCATGCTAACGCTGAACTGACGCGAAAACCTTATTTAAATTTCAGTAGCCAATGAGAGGCAAGCACATGAACAGCATCCCTCCACGATGACATGTCCTCCAAGATGTCATGCATGACAATGTTACCTATATGTCATCGATGACATCACTGGTGACATTGTCATGCTGGAGATAATTTTCCGCTGGGAAGCCCATGATATTGGAAGCCTTTTATTTCTTTGTGCTTACACACATACACTCTAAAAAATGAATGTAAAACTACTCTTATTAATACTGTCAATTTAACCCGAAATATGTGTAGTTTTGTATAAAAAATGTGTAAGAGATAATTTTTGTGTAATTTCGCACATGAGTAACGTATATTTACATATGTGGTGTAAATGTAATCAATGAATGTTTATATTTACTATAAAAATAGTAATTTTACACAGTTTGTGTAATTTTGTTACTATGAATGCTTAATTTTGAGGGAAAAAGGGCTAGTTTTACACAATGTTTGTTTAAAGTTGTCGATGGGCAGCACTGATTTGCAACGTGTAATTTCTTTGTGTCTTGTCGACGTCCAATTTTTTTAAAAGAAACAGTCAAGTTAAATATGTGAAGAAATATATAAAAACTATTCCGAGTATAGTGCTATATAAAGTATATGGTATTTAGTTTTGTGTTCGTGTGCAGAAAGAGTGTGGAGAATACGGAAGGCGGTAGCGGCAGCGGCAGAGCAGTGACGCTGTAATTTTAGTTATAAGTATTGTACTTACATTATACATTATATACATTATATACATATATACTTTTGTACTGCTCAAACAGTATTTTATTTTCCAAATATTGAAAACTAGTTTTAATAAACCTATTTTTTGGATTTTGTTAAATAAAGCTCTTAAAAAGTATACTAGCGTTTCTATTGGAAAATTTTTTTTATGATTTTGAACTTAGAAAATATTAGAGAAATAATCTTTAAATTTTATTACTTAAAAAACTCGTGTTTTCTCAACAAAAAAAAATTTTAATCAAAATCATTTTAACTTTACACAGTATCAGAACATTTTTTACAGTGTATGTATGCGGTAAAATTTTACACACATTTTATAGTGATTATGCCAATGTTGATGTTAAAATTACACTTTATGTGTTTAAATTTTACGCGGATAAAGTTGAAAATTACACAAGAATGGTTTACTTTAATTCACATCTAATGCATAATTTTAAACATTTGAGGTTGAAATTTAATTGGGTGTGTAAAATTACGTTTATAATAGAAGGTAACCTGTTTCCTACTATAATGGTAGTAAATATTTTTAAGAGTGTATGTCACATCACTTCTGGAGAAAACTAACTTAAAATGGGTTTGAAGCTTGGGTTTTATTCACGGTCCAATCATTCAAGTTTGCATAATTTGATTCAATGCTTTGATCGAAATTAAGGTTCTATTTTAGTTTTGATGCATTTTATTTTGAAGGGATTGAAATTTTTTGGGAACGCAATCAGTGTGAGATCATTACATATTCTTTGCTATTAGCTACCGAACATATAACACGTTCGAGAAGCATAGAAAGGTTTGATTTTCAGTTCGTTTGCAACTGAATGAAATTTTTTTGTTTTGTTTTTAGTCCTCTTGAAGTTTTCCGTTCTTCGTACGCTGATTGAAATGGGCAAAAGGAATATGGAATTTTCAATATGCTTTTTTGACTTTGTTTGGATATTTTTTAAGCAGCCGAGAATCTGTATTGGTGTGAGTTTTGATTTTCTGTGTGTCAGCTAGCGATTTGAAAGGCGTTTTGCAAATATAAATGAGGAAAGCAATTTTTTCGTTTCTCGGAAGGGACCGTCCATATATTAAGTCAGCCTATTTTTGACCATTTTAAACCCCCTTCTGTCAAAAAAGGTAGTGAAATGGGTTGCAGCAACGAATGACTTAACTCATGAGTTTATTTCTGAATTTAAGTACCCTAAACTCAGTTTAAACTCACTAATAAAACCTACTTAAGGTACTAAATTCAGTTTAACGCAATAGTGTGGAAACCATATAAGAGATTGATTTTTCACAATTTAAACTTTATACATATAACCCCTTAAATCAAATTAGGTTCGCTGCTAGTTTCCTGCTGGTTCGATGGTTCGCTGATAGTTTCCTGCTATAAAGAATAATGATTTCAATATTAATATTTTAATGAATTGAAATGTTTGTAGAATATTTATTTTCAAATGTTTCTTTCAATACAATCGAAAACGATTTTGCTGAAAATATCGAACCATGGAACCAGCAGGAAACTAGCAGCGAACCATCGAACCAGCAGGAAACTAGCAGCGAACCATCGAACCAGCAGGAAACTAGCAGCGAACCAGCAGGAAACTAGCAGCGAACCATCGAACCAGCAGGAAACTAGCAGCGAACCTAATTTAAGCTCTTCAATTTGAGACTGATCAATTTGATCTAGATCAATTGAACCCAATTTTGCTACTGCAAAATACGAGTCGAGTAATTTTATCATTTCTTCTAAAGAAAATTTTGCATGGGGGCATTCTTCGAATGCCTCATTTTGTAAATAATCAGCCATTTCAGTTTTCAATTCTGGCCAATCGCTTTTAAAAATTGTACCGAATAATGGCAATGCTGGTAATTTCTGAGCATACAAAAAATGTTTCAACGTTTTCATTCGCAACACCACCGGAATTTTACAAAATTTCAGATTCAAATGGAAATCGTTATTAAACATATTGAAATCGTGATTGTTTATTGGTGAACTATCACCGCAGATGTACGGGAATTTAACATTTAAACGCAATGCGTTTAAAGCAGCATCCCGAGCAAAATTTCTTCGGTGGACAAGATCGAAAGTTTTTGTAATGTCAATATTAATAATTTGAATTTCCTTGTTAACAATGTTTTTTATAATTGCTAAATTTACTGTTAACGCATGCAAATGAAATTGATCTATTATCAATATGTACGTATGTCTACTTCGGTAGAATACTCTTCTAGGGGCCAGGTTGTACATATTGATACAAATTCGCGTTTCACGCAAGCAATTCAAAAAAACCGGATCCTCGATTTGCTTATTTATAGGTAAATTGTTATGCACGTAATTGAATTTTTTTTTTTTTGCAAATTAAATTTATATCGAACTTTTCACCTACGCAATGGAACAAATTTTTGTATTCGAAAATTTGCAAGAAAACTTTATGCATTAGAATACTTTCTTCAGATTTAGTACTATCAAGCATTAATAAATGAGTGTTTGGCTCACTGTCATATTCGTTATCTACGAAGACATGAGTGTTTGGCTCACTGTCATATTCGTGATCTACAAAGACATGAGTGTTTGGCTCACTATTGGATTCGTGATCTACAAAGACATGAGTGTTTGGCTCACTATTGGATTCGTGATCTACAAAGACATGAGTGTTTGGCTCACTATTGGATTCGTGATCTACAAAGACATGAGTGTTTGGCTTACTGTCATAATCGTGATCTAATAAGACATGAGTGTTTGCCGCACTGTTGGATTCGTGATCTAATAAGACATGAGTGTTTGCCGCACTGTTGGATTCGTGATCTACAAAGACATGAGTGTTTGGCTTACTGTCATAATCGTGATCTTCGACGAAGACATGAGTGTTTGGCTTACTGTCATAATCGTGATCTACGAAGACATGAGTGTTTGGCTTACTGTCATAATCGTGATCTACGAAGACATGAGTGTTTGCCGCACTGTTGGATTCCTTATCTACGAAGACATGAGTGTTTGCCGCACTGTTGGATTCGTTATCTACGAAGACATGAGTGTTTGCCGCACTGTTGGATTCGTTATCTACGAAGACATTAGTGTTTGCCGCACCGTTGGATTCCTTATCTACGAAGACATGAGTGTTTGCCGCACTGTTGGTATGAATATTGTTGCCGGCGTTCGATTCCAATGCCTGCCAAAGATTTATATTAAATTATGTTATATTAAGTAACAAAATTGAATTACCATATGGTCGCGCATAAAAAATGGTGTTTCCAACTTCTGGTCATTCAGAATAACGGCTTTTTCTGGAAATTTGTTTACATTTTTGTTATGCAACTTTGTCATCAGATGCATTTGGTATTTTTTTTGGTTGCTCAAATTTCTATTGCAATAATTGCAAGTGTAAGAGGCTAATTGAAGGAAAAAAAACATTTTCATTATTTATGTTATAAATTATAAAATAATTAGTTCAACTTACCGCTATGCATAGCCATATGATTTATAAGCATATGGGCATATAAAAACGATTTTTTGCACTCTTGGCAAAAGAACCGGCTTGTTGGCATCTACGGAAAGAAAAAAAAATAATAATGTTATATTTTTTTTGCCTTAGAAAAAGGGTGAAATTTGTTCAATAAAAATTCAAAAAAAATTGGAAATATTGCATGCATTTTTCAATTTCTCGACTTTGAGAATCATTTTACACCTTTCATTTAACAATGTGGAAGATACTTTTAATGTCATATTAACGAACGATGTTTTAAGAGCTTACTATATTAAAATTTTTTTAGATATTTCAAACCATAGGTGAGAAAATTTAGTTTCAAAGAATCAATGGTCGTTAAAAATTCTAACGCGATTTTCTACAAATTCTTACGTGATTGAATTTTTCCCATACTTTTCAATTTCCCAAATTCTAATAGAAACAACACTGACATTTCAAAAGGGGATTTTTGATGCAGGATGTGTAATTTGTAATTTATGAAAAATTTTCCAGCTGCGTATATTAGGTACAATTTAATATATTTAGGTACAATTTATGGACCATTTTAGGTACACACTGAAATTGTCATTTTCCAACATTGCATCCCAGCCAAAATGTAAGCTTTCACCGAACATTCGCTATTGCGGACAATTATCGGATAAAAACTTCACTGGAGAAATATCCGACATGGCAATAGCTCGCTATTCGCGAACGTAATTCAAGTTTGCGCCCGTTTAGACGTATGATCAACATCGTTCAACAAATTATCAGATTCCCTTTTCATGTTTCGTTCGTGTCCACACAGCCCAAAATTGCTTCGTTCAACAAATGCTTCAACATTTTATATTTCGACATTTCCCTCTTGCGCGTAGGAACGATGTTAGAATTGAAAGAAAATTATTCCTTATGCATCTCTCAAAAAGGATTGATATTCCGAATGTATTGAACGCAAATACAACAATGCAATTTCAAAAAAATCAAAAACTATTTAATATTGCTTGGTTATGATATTTTTATTTTCATCTAAATGTATAAATAGGAGAGATTGTACCAGTTATAAGATTTATTTAAAAAAATCAAAAATAATCCTCATTGCTTGATTTTCATTATTTTTTGTTCAAAAATAAAAATCACATTTCGAATTTAAAATTATTAAAAAGCTAATAAAATGAAAAAAAAAAAAACGGAAAAAAAAAAAATAAACAAAATGTTTAGCGAAGACATTCGAACCTTTCCGCTCGAATGACAAAAATATTTGAAGCAAATCTAAAAATCGCACAGGGGTTGTTTTCAAGTTTCACTTTTGCACTAGTAAAATACTAGTACAGCACTAGTTGAAATTTCTGCAGGGAAGCCTCTTAAGCACATATACATGTGAAGAATGAGAGAAATTGTGCTAGTGGTCGTGCTGGCAAGCACTGCTGTAAACATACAGCAGAAAAAAAAAAAAAACACTAAACTAGTTCATTAATTTTTTTTTATAAACTCAATCGAAATAAAACCAAAATGAATATGTATAATTAAATTATTTTTGTACGTATTTTTATATTCCTTAAAAATTCAGGCATAATTTTAGGCTAGAATTCAAAACCCTTAATTTAAGCAATTTTGCATTACTGAGGAATGCAAATTGTAATGCAATACAAACCCTATATTCAACCAATTTTGCATTACTTGAGAATGCAAAAAGGAATGCACTTAAAAGTCGATTACTTTACATACAACTGGTAATGCAAAAGTTCATGCCTTACTTTTCGTAGGACATCGCCGTGTAAAAAAACATCGAATCCGGATTTTTTTTTTTTTTTTTTATCTTTAGGTGTAGATGGCGAAAAGCGAAGTCGATACGTTGGTAATAGAGAGGTAAGCGGTTAGAAGGATATCAAACCGATTGATGGCTCGGAAAGAGAAGCTGTTCGAATGGTAGAAAATATTCGGTTGCCGAATATTCGGTTGCCGAATATTCGTTATTCGGCCGAGAGGTTGACCGAATATTCGGTATTCGGTATTCGGCCAAATCCACTATTCGTGGCATCACTACTAATAACCGTGACCTGAACATTTCGAAAAAAAAAAAAAAACACAGAAAATCCATCCAGTCCATCTTTTTGGCGGTTAGGGCTCGATATGAGCTTTCCAACGCAATCGTTCGTTTTCAGAAGAAAGCCAGTGCAGAAAACTTTCAATTCTAAAAAAAAATCATTTTTTAAGCGAAAGCTTAAGTCTACATGGTAGCTATACACACACCAAATTTCAATAAGCTGGGATGTATAGTAAAAAAGTTATTCACGAAAAACGTTAAGAATCGTGAGTTTTGAAACTTTTGAACCACTTCCCACGACCAACGAAGGGACTACGAAAAAAATTTGTATGCAGTTTTTCGGACATTTACCTGGTTCAAGTTCATGCCAAATTTCAATATGATATCTTTCATAGCTTAGGAGTTAATTACGAAAAACTAAAGTGTGACCGACAGACAGACATGGCTAGATCGATTCCTCTTGTCACCCTGATCAAGAATATATATATATGTCTATATCTATTGCGACTCCTTTGGTATGTTACATACTCCGTGCCAAACTTAATATACCCTTTCCTTCGGAAAAGGTATAAAAATTATTAAAACTATTAATTAATAAAATCAGCAATGATTGTTTGGTTTGGTTTAAGTTATAAAATTTTCAGCAACTTTTATACGCACACTATGGTGCTTCTTCTTTTGGAGTTCTGTTTCTTACTTTTTTATACTTTTGTTACGACTATCGGTTTCATTGACGTATTGTTTCGAAAGAATGTAAATTGTTACGCAGCAAAAAATTGGAAATATAAAGTGAAAGAAGGAGAAGCAAATATCGCGCATATTTTGCGCATGACAGTAGGCGTGCAAAATTTGCGAGGCTGCCGAAACTATTTTTCATACAAAATAATTTGCGAGCTCGCGAAATTTCCGAGGGCGCAAATTTTGCGTACCTGCTTGAATACCACTAGTGTTTCCTGCTGAAGTGAATACTAAGCCTTAATAAAGTTTCTTAGTGCGCTTTCAGGTACGCCGATTTTTGGCCGGTTCGTGTCTATTCTTTTTCGTTATAAGTAAAGAAAATACTGAAGATGGCGCATTTTAAATGAGAGAAATCTTTACTTGTGCTTTAGCCAGCGATGCCAGATGGCGGGATTTTCCCCCTTTTGCGGGATTTTTCGACCTGAGAGGGACGACGGGGAAAATTGACTTTAAAACGGGGAAAACCCCTACAAGTCGGCTATTTATATTTTTTCGATTTTTTGTCTGTGCGATATTAAACTTAAATTAATTTGTTCAGAATAGGTTTTTTGTTAATTTAAAAAATAAGACTAGTCCTACTAATGAAAAATTTATCTAAAAAAATGATGTTAGTTAAAAATATAAACAATTGTAAATTTTAATCGAAAATGTTTTTAAAAAATGTGAAAAAAAATTTCAATAAAAATAGACTCCCTGAGGAAGACTACAAAGCTACTTTGTTGAAACACGTAGGAGGGAAAAGGGGTCGATATTTTGAATTGCCTCAAATTTTCCGACCAAAAAACCCGTACCTATAACACACAAACTTAGGAAAATTGGTCAAAGGAAGAGTAATGAAAAGACAAATTATGTTTGCTAAGAATATTTTTTATGCACATTTCTTATTAATAATATTCAACAAAATAAACATATGAGTCGTTCAGTGGATAAAGGGAATGAGTCCATTTTTCGAGTTTTTAAGATTTAGCGTGGATACAGTTCCTTTTATGACTTTTATGACCTTTTTAAAAATTTTAAAAGAAGCCCTGATAATTAATTTTGCTGTTTCAATTTTGAGTTTTCTTGTAACAACTAGTTTTAAAAGTCAACTTCAACTGTTCTGTCGTTTTTCTGCATTTAAAATTTTTGGACTCATTCTTATTATACACTGAGCGACTCATATGTAGGATAAACCACAAATTTACGCTAGTTATAGCAAATGGGGAAAAAAACGGGGAAAATATAAAATAAAAAGGGGAAAAACATTGTGCTTGGACCAAAAAAACGGGAATTTGCCCCACAAAAACCTGGCAGCGCTGGCTTTAGCTATAATTTTGCAATTGTGAAGTGAAATATTCATTTGTTATATATTTTGCTAATAGAGGGCGCTTCATAGAACAATTGTACATTTGCCTGTCTAATTATTGTATGCCTCTCCAGCTTTATAAGAAATTTGTTTTGTTTTGAAAGCGTTTTAAATGAATTGAAGCATATATATTATATTAATTTAATTTACATGCGTTTGTGCCAATCAAATTGCAGCAAGACAGAATTCTGTTAAAACAATACATGATAACAACTCACACATACGTGGACCCTTTCCATGCACAAAATGAGGGAGTCACATATGATTATGTATTATTTAATTATTCAAATATATATGTGCAATATAAAAAAAAACATTTTTCTAATTTAGGATCTTCGCGGGTTCGATATCGGCTCGACTCCGAGCCAGGAACTTCGAACGACTCTTGTAAGTAAATACAATTCGTTCACATTTAAAAGTTCCGATACATTATTGTAATATTGCAGTTAAACGGAGCAAAAAACGGGAAAAAATTAGTATGAACTAAATCAAATGAATTTTGACGAACATGCGACAATTGTCGTGCTGTTGACACTTTGACTTATAACATTAACTTACACAGTATTGAAAATGTGTCACTCGTACGTGAATCACGTTACTTGGAACAAAATGAGGAGACACATCTTCTAAAGTTTGTATATTTATTCAAAAATATATGTGCAATATAAATATAAACATTTATTCTAATTTAGGGTTTTCGCGGGTTTCGATAACGACAACTCGAGCCCAGAACTTTCAACGACTCTTCACCATTTAAAAATGTCCGATACACTTATGTAATATTGATATGTCTCCCATTGCAGTTCAACGAGCGGTAATTCGTTATTACGAAAGAAATTAGATTAAAAAACATAATAAGAATTGGGGTTCACGACACGCTGCGACAACTAATAGCCGCACTTGACTATACAATCGCATTAACAATATCTATTACGCGTTCAGAAAAAATCTTTAATTATTTTACGATTATTTCACCGAAAAAAAGTTTACAGACGTACCAGCAGAAGCTGCTGGCCCACGACTCAACATCGTAGGCAAAGGTATCATGAGCAAAAAGTCCTCGAAAATTTCAAGGCTTACGTTTTTCAAAAAATGGCGATGGTGAGTAATTCATTTTGGATTTCAACGTTGATGCTATATCCATGCTGCCATAGAACAAATTCATAAAAGAATAAATTCAAAATTAAGTATACCAAATATTGTATGTCAGACTTAATTTTTTTCATAATTTTTTCATCATTCTATTATTGGCATCTTAAAGTAACTTCATTCACAGGTTTAGCGATATAACAAATGTATATACTTCGAAACTATATTTGTATACGAATTTCTGTACCGATAAATCTTTACGATACTGATGCTTGGTTCGCGACCAAGTATCGAACTGGTTTCGATTGCCCATCACTAGAATATTGAATGCTCCCATTGCAGTTCAACAGCGTGTAATTCTGTTTTAAATGAAAAAAATAAAAAAAAGAAAAATGGTTCACGACCCGGACAATAATAACCGCACTGATTACAATCGATTAACAAACGATTAACACGTTCAGAAAAAATCTTTCATTATTTTACGATTATTTCACCGAAAAAAAGTTTACAGACGTACCGATGGTACTTATCAAAGCAACCACGACCAACCGTGGCAAGGATCAGAGCAAAAAGTCCTCGAAAATTTCAAGGCTTACGTTTTATATGGCGATGGTGAGTAATATATATATTCATTTTGATTTCAAACTTATGCTATATGACCATCGCCTGCCATAGAACAAATTATAAAAGAATAAATTCAAAATTAAGTATAAAAATATTTTGTAGACTTCTTTTTTTTCTAATTTTTTCATTCATTTATTATTTTTGGCATTTCATTTTAGGCGTAAATTCATTCACATTTCAATGCTATATCATGTAATATCGCAAACCTCATAATTTTGCACCCTCAAAACCAACTGTCAAATTTTGTATGAACATAATTCTTTTCTTGTTCAATTTTGGCATTGTTTGGATTTTCAATATTGATCATCTATTTTTCACAACTTCGCACGCTCATGCAACATGTGATATAAAAGTATTCAACTGACAGGTTAAGGCGGCTATTACATGAATACCACTATTATTTTCTATTTGAAAAATATCCTCTTCATATTTATAAAATTCATTTTAGAAATTGAGTTGGTTCTAAATCGCTATCAGAATACGAGACATCATTTCCTCAAGTTATTGTGATTGAAGAATGAAAGTGTTACACAGTTCATCGGAGGAACCGAAGCGGCTGAAAAAAAAACCATGAAATATCGATGTACAATTATTGTGTCTTTTCCGCTCTGTATAATTATTCGATTCAAGATTGATGGAATATAAGATTACGAAATCTGCAGATTTTGTTGGTGCTGGCTCAAAGTTGTGTACATTTTTAAAATTATTTTTGTAAAATTTTTCCAGTTTTACTATTAATTCAAGTTATAAGTGGTACTCATGCAGCTTCGCAAATGCCTTCGCAACTTTTCCCATTGTAAATTTTCATATAAATTTTGACAGTTAGTTGTGTGACAAATTTCTCATTTCCCACAATTTGTGAAGCTGCATGAGTCCCACTATAAAATTTTTTTTTTCGTTAATTTGGTATTATGTATGAACCAGCTAGTAAAAAACAGATGTTGTGAACGTTTCAAATTGCTAGTATGTTTTTCGAACGTCAGTAGCAACGCTGTAAACACATTCATTCATCAAGTTTTTTGTTTTGAAAAATTTCATCTGCGAAAAATTTTCAATAATTTCAACAAATCGGAATACTTTTAAGGCTATGTCACAAGAACACATGCGCAGAAGAATCAAATTTTGAACTCGGACTGTCGCAACCTTATAATCTATCCTTGATCCGATTATTATCCAATGTCAAAATAAGAAAACACAGAAACGAACGTTTTGCATTGTTTCAAAATAACTTTTTTTCTGTGACCGCAGGGAGTCGAATATGTTTCAAATATGTGTGTGACCGCACACCAAGAAGGGCAGATTGATAATGATCCGGTTTTCAACAGTTGGTAGCACTGGGCATAAAATGTAAATTTTTGGCGCGTCATTTAGTTTTTGTTTGGCACAAGACAACCGACAGTGCGGGTTCCTTTTTTTTTCATAAGAATCAGTGAGGGTTCCTTTTTTTTCATAAGAATCAGTGCGGGTTCCTTTTTTTTCATAAGAATCAGTGAGGGTTCCTTTTTTTTCATACGCATACGTGGCGTAGTCGGTTGAAATACCAGCTTACGAAGCGAGAGGCTCTGGGTGCAACTCCCAGCTGAGGTCACGGATGTTTGTGTCGGTTTTTTTGTTTTGTTTCTGTTTTTCTTTGTTTTCCTATTACTCGTGGTATAACAACGGACCCATTTTGGAGCCTAATTGTAGCACCGTTGGTGGCAGCCACACTAACGAACCAACCATACACCTGAAACCAAAAACCAATCACAACAATGGGTAGAACCTGGTGAAAGCTTCCCAAAAAGAGTAAAAACTGAGTATGGCGACTGTATTTTGGGTATGCTATTGAAAAACTATCTTAAAAAACGATAGAATTACGGAAAATTGCGGTTTCCATTCTCAAAGTTTTTGACGAGTTTTTATATATGCGATGAGAGCAAATGCCAACAATAATTTGAAGTACAAAGCCATTTTCAGTTAATTCAAACCGACGCGTTCAGTGAATAAAAACGAATTCCAGTCTAATATTTTTCAACAAAGTTCTTTTATACTTAAAAATTGGACCCAAAAGAAAAAAATAATAATAATAATGCAAACCTTGTCATATTATTTTTAGAAGTGATCACACAAGCTTACAAAATTAAACTCTTAGGGTGGTAGTTACCAGCCCGGTTTAAGTAAATTCTTAGCTTTCGGTTAAATTTTCGTAGTCTCCAAGCTTAAATTTTTGAGATCAGATTGAAAATGTGGATGGTACTGTACGAATTGTAAAAAAATGAGGCTCTCATTTTTGAAGTACAAAAAACAATTCTCATGTTTTGCAACATCAAAACTAGATCTGAGAAATAATTTTCAAAAATCTTTTTTATGTCAACAAGACCACCCTAATCCAAAATTCCCCTCTATTACTGGGCACTAGTTCGTAACTGGCGAAAATACTACTTACTAGCGACCACCTCTACTTACTTGGTCAACCCTAAGCAATGCATTTCAACATTTAGTTTTTTATATGAAAAGTCCGCAAATAGGGTCAATCGCCACCACATCGCTTACCGCGATGTGAGAATTTGGCAATTCACACATAAACCATCCTATGTTGTTGTTTTATTTATTTACTCAATAAAAAACGAAAATTATATTCTGCTACGTATTTAAATAGAAAACCGAAGATAAAAATTCAATTTTTAAATGTGCTCATTTGGGCAAATAACGTCACCGGTTAGTAAACAAACAGTAGTCAAGCTGTGTTAAAACCCAGCAAACACATGCGAAGTTTTGAAAATTTTGTGCCTCAAATTTGATTACGAATGAGATTCCTAAATAATTTTCAAATCGAGAATTAATGATTAATGATATTAATGCTATCACTCTCAAATAACTCTCAAATCGATACTAAACGTTTTCTACTTGAGAAATACATTTCACGAAGCATTCAGGAATTTTTCTCGAACCTGCACAGAGAAAAAAATCAACCAGAAAACTGGTTAAATCAAAACGAAAAACGTTTAAAACGGCTTCAACAAGGAATGTTTTTAATTTTAACAATTTTTGTTCTTGGAAAAAATAATGATTTTCCTTTTGAATCAACCATATTTCAGGTTGAATTGACATGATATTTTTTAAAATAAAATAAAAATTTTTTTAAATACCTATAAAAGAAGAAATGTCAAAACAAATTTAATTAACGTTCAAAGCAAATGGCCACAGAGCCCTCTGCTGAACATAACCTCAAAAATAGCCATCGGATGGACTTCATCCGATTTTGTCAATCCGTTGTCGTGACTGTTTTCGCAATGCTTAAAAGGTTCCAAGATGATTAAATATCTTATATGTCCTATTTTATAAAACAAATGAGAATTATACGGAACGCAAAGAAATGTAATTAAACATATTTCCTTTGAAATCAACCTAAAATGTTGTTGACTCAACCTTTTTTCTTTTGAAATTTTTTTTCTGATCGAAAATCAAAACGACTGTGAATAACAATGCGCCTTATTAAAAAAAAATCATGGTTACGTTCGCTCAGTGCGATAAACGCGTATAAGCTCCATACAACATTGCCACAGATAGGTTTGAAAACATGGTAGCAATTGAAGTAGAATACATGATTGTGCACATTATTTCAAGAATTGTTAAATATGTTATTGTTTAATGAAACTATGTGTTTTGTTTTTACAATAATTTAGCGTTTTGAATTAGTTTCAAGAATATATTTTAGTTAATCAGGCAAATCGCGAAGTCTTCTAAAGTGGAGTTATTTAAGCATTTTTTTATATTTTTGCACAAAATATTATCAAAAATTTCCGATGGATGCTCGTTCAAACGCGCTTTTAACAAGCGCCCTTTCGAATACTTTCGCATTCTAAAATTGAAAAAGAAATAAATATTTATTTCAGCTTCTCAGTTTTAATGAGGGTCAAATATTACTTACGTATGTTTTTATTAAGACATAAGTAGTTTCCCAGAGTGCATTGATTTGAATAAGTCCTTGATACGCCGCCACAGGTTGCACATATGGGTTCCCAAATCTGGAGACAACCATTTTTACAATTTTCCGGCACTACGGCAGCCGTTGTGAAGGCGATTAATGCAAAAAACATAATAAATTTGAAATTCATAGTCATTCTGAGACAATTTGAAGCGGCGAGTTTAAGTGACAAAAATGAAATGCGGTCTCATCGTTATCAGAAACTCCATTTATACTTGAATTCTATGAAAAAATAAATTCTAAGAAGACTCTAGTCTTCAACTAACAAATAAAATATACAAAAATAACTTATCTGAATAAACATCTTCCGCAGCAGGCAATTGGTAAACCACGAAAATTATATAAGACTTAATTTAAACAGTAAATTGCACTATAGTCGGTCTAATTCGTTCACATAAGAATTTAAAAACATTATAATTTATTGATTGTACTTTACAATATCATACAGACCATTATCGGTCTCTGGTAGTCAGTGTTGCCGATTAGTGTATAATTATACGAAATGCGTATCTTTTTGAACGCTTTGTGTAATTTGTGTATAGAAATTTTTCAGGCCATTTTGTGTATAATTTGGTCTGCTTTTGTCTTTATTTTTTGAAAACATGAAATATCAACCAAAAATTGCGTGAACCATAAAAACTCCTCCATTTCTGTACATATTTTGTGAAATCATATATCGATATATTCTTCCATCGGCATTTTTCTTACATCCATAAATTGTCTTCTTAGAAAACTGAATATTTGTTTGATTATGGCAGATGCGATTGGTTGACGTGGATAAGTTTATATTTATTTAAGAAATGGACACGTGGTTAAGCGTGTATCTAACAAGGTAGATAATTTGTCTATTTTTTGTATTTAATATTCCAATTTTAACAACAATTAAATATTTTGCTATTAAGACCCGTTTTGTATAATATGTGTAGAAGTTTTTACTTATGTGTATAATTTGTTAGAAAATTGTTCAAATTGTGTATATTCCATGATAAAGTTTTTGGCAACACTGCTGGTAGTGCTCATTTCTGTTCATGTGAGGACTTAAAAAGCATTTTAAAAAAGGAACAGATCCTTATTTCATCCATATAGAACTATAGCTGCAACTTCGGCTAAATTTTGGCGCGTTATGGCATGATTTGGTGAAAAAGTTCAACTGTGGTGAACCACGCCATAAGCCGAGTGTTGTGGTGAACCACGTATTAGTAAGTGTGGTGTACCACGTAATAGCTTTTGGGAGAAGTTGCAGCTATAGTTCTATATGATTTCATCAATGGCTCGATCGTTTCTTTTGATCGTTGCAACAAGATTCTTAAAAATGCTTATGCAGTCTTTAGAGTCATCTATATTTATTTTGTCGAAATAAATTTTTGTTCGGCTTGGTAACAAATTTTCTCTGCCCTTCGTCAGGTAAAACAGCTGTGTAGTTATTGCTTTTTTATTTCAATTTGTTTATATTTTATTGTGTTTATTTTAAGAATGTTGAAGAGAAATTTTTTCCCAAAACATATATCACGAATCGCAGTCACGAGTGTGATGAAAACAATATACGTTTTAAAATGTTTCAGATATAAGTTGTTTGTATTTTCAAACAGTTTTATGAACTCCAAAGGCGCTGATGAATCAAGAGTGGCAACCATGTAGGAGTGTTGGTCTAACTGTCGACGTCGAAAAGGCTCTGCCGCGATGGGGAAATACACCATTAGGCAGGTATTGGAAATTCAACAAATTGGGGAATTTCACCAAAAAGCTACCAACAACAATACGGGTAGACACAAAGTGACACTATGATGCCACTTGCAAGAAAATTATCAAGGAAACACGGCGTCGGCTCGGTTTTTTTTTATATTGCTTGAAAAGTTATTCAAACTTTAATAAAGGCCGACAATTGTAACATACTCTTACAAACAGCATGGGTAGGCTAGACTTTTTATCAACGGGACAGCCAACATACTGGCCCTCTGATCAAACAAAAATTTCAGACCTCATTGATTTTGCCATTGTGAAAGGAGTGGATAGATCACGAGTTATAGTCAAAACAGTATTCGATCTCTCTTCCGACCACTCACCTGTCTTCTTCAATCTATCAGAAAAACCAATTTTTGTTGAGTCACCTGTAGGACTTACTTTCACCAACACCAACTGGCTAAAATATAAAAAAATTTGTTTGCTTCTCACATTCATAGACAACATTGATGATGCTAATGCTGTATTGAAAACAATTTTAACGGCAGCGGCTGAGCAGTCAACGCCTAGACCTAAAAACTATAATAAGAACTTCCTTAATAGCAATCAAGACATAGAAAGGCTTGTCATAGAAAAACGTAGGCTCAGGCGGGAGTGGCAGCAATGCCGATCCTCTATTGCAAGGCTCCGATATGTGCAGGAGCTACGTCTCGAAATTATCATCACAGGCTATAGGAAAATATTCTTTATGGAAAGCAAGTAAATATATCAATTCGCCGAAAGATAAGGCTAACATGTTTGCAAATCATTTAAAGTTGGTTTTTCAACCCAACACCGCTGTTGGAGGCTGTGAAATGCCAACGACTCGAATAAATTCGAGCAATTTTCTGGTCATCTTCCGCGCAAATGAAATAAAGAAAATAATCAGTGCTCAATTATCTCCCAAAAAAGCTCCTAGAGAGAACAAAATAACTCCAAAAATGATCATAGAGCTGCAACTAATTGCAATTAGGTGTATTACGAAGCTTTTCAATGCTATCATGTGATTCAAATTTTTCTATTATGTAGAAATCCTCGTTAAAGGTGCTCTCACACAATATGTATCAAACAATATGACCTGTCAAATTTCATCCCGTATTCCTGTCAAAATTGGTTTGGAACATGCATTGTCTTTTTTGCACTCAAACGACACATATATATCATGAGATTAATTCCTTTGTTTTAAAATTTCAATTAATTAAAAAGCAAACTATATTTACCTTTGCCGACTCCATTTCGTTCAATTTTAATTTTTAAACGAAAACAGCTGTTTTCGCGTGTGCACACATACGATTATCAAATTAGTTTGAAAATCGAATAAAGGAGGCATATAGAAGCTAAAAAAAAAACGCATTGAAACTGAAAGCTTCTAAGTTTTATTGGTTAAAACCATCGCTCGCCTTTAAAAATTGAACACAAAATTCTTTTATATAGAAGTACATATATTAAACCCAATATGGTTACACGGAGTCGTATTGTGGGGAAATGCTAGTTCCTCCAGCATTGAAATCATACAAAGAGTACAATCAAAATTTTTTCGTGTAATTACAGGTGCACCTTGGTATATACGAAACGCAAATATCCACCGAGACCTGGAAAAACCGTTAGTAAGGGATAAAGTAGCACGCCTGAAATCAGCCTACACAGAGCGTCTGCATCATCATCCCAACGAAATGGCTAGGTCCTTAGCCTTAACTGCTTCGAGTTCCAGACTACGAAGGATTGATCGTCCGACCGTTACGCTCTAAAGTATAACCGGGCCCGCAAATAGAAGCGGTCGATGCCAACCCGCGAAACCGATTATTTTGCGACAACGATTGTCCAGCTGCAGCAATCGCCACCCGTCGAAAAGTACATCGCGCTCACTCCGAGGGGCTCAAATCCATCAGCAGCCCATCCCTTGAATTGAGGCCCGTCGTATCGAAATACTACTTTATACTTTATATGCGGTATAAGTAGCTAAAATCTATTTAGAATTAAGATTTGAATACTTATTGTTAGTTCCTATTTAATGGAAGATACAATAAATCATGGAAAGTTAAAAAAAAAAATTTAAATTTAAAACATTGTTTAAATGTCAAATTTCCATACAAAAACTGAATTTAAACAATGATTTAAATTTAAAATTTGATTATGAATAAGGGGGTTAGAATTTTTCACTTATTCTATATATCAATTTTCATCCAAATCGGCGCTCTGAAAATGGTAAAAAGGGACCGCTTTTGGTCCAAATGGACCAAAGTGGCAACCGTGCCAGACACATGCCTTTTGGAGTGGCGTCCAATTTCATGCTCTTGAAGTGAAAACACTCGAAAGGACTGTGGCTCTGTCATATAGTACCATCTGCCCTTCCGATTTCTTCAAAACAAATGCAACTAGTATTAATATATAAGTATTAAAACTTACTTACTTGCTTACTTCGCAGCAAAGCAATACTTGCTTGGTGGTGGGAGCGTCGATACTTTTTCAAAATTGTAATAGAATTCCCAAATTCCGCTGCAGTGCCGACAGCTCCCCCACCCGACGGCACCTTTCTTCCCGGGTGCCTCCGGGAGGACCCGGAACTTCCGCTTTTTTTGTTCAAATTTAACTGAAAAATAAAATATTATTAAATGACATATTATTGAAAATTAGCTTATTACTCTTACTTTTGCACTTAAGAGTTAGCCGTTTGAGGGCCTCCCGAGCATTGGTGATTTTTGCAAATTCAATTAGAATTTGTAAATTCTTCTGCATCACCGACAGCTCCCCAGTATTCGGCACCGCTGTTCCGGGATGCCTTCGGGAGTACCCTCAAACGCCATTTTGGAGTGGCGTGCAAGTTAACGCACTTGAAGTGATACCACTCCAAGGGACATGTGACTCTGTCACATAACACCATTCGTCCAGCTGCTTCCTGGAAAACAAATATAATTAGTATTAATAATATGGGTATTAACCGAAATACTTACTTGAGCGCAGAAACAGTGCCTGCTTCTCAATTTTGGGGGTGAGGAGCGTCGGAACTATTTGAAAATTTTAAAAGAATTTCCAAATTTCGCTGCATCACCGAAAGCTCCCCCAGAAGACGGCACCTTTCTTCCCGGTTGCCTCCGGGAGGACCATCAAACTCCAAATTAATTTTTTGGAATTCAACTGAAAAATAGAATTTAATTATATGACATATTATTTAAAACTAGCTAATTATTCTTACTTATGCACTTCAGAGTTAGCCGTTTAAGGGCTTCCCGGATTTCGGCATCGGTGCCGTCTACTTCACGTACATCCGTTGGAGCTAAAAAAGGATAAAATTTAAATTTTAAACGTGCGATAGAAAATAGCATATAATCTTGCCATATTTAGCCTTTTTATGGATCATTTTAGGTACACCCTGAATTTTCCATTTTCCAACACTGCTGCACGGGGTAATTTTTTGCACAAAACGAAATTTCAACACATGGCGGTTCGTATCAAACAGCACATATTGCACACCAGCCACTAAAGAGTCAAGTCAAAAAGTACAATTTCTGCTTAATGTATGTTACGATTTCCGACTTGTGTCACTTTAGTGGCCGATGTGCAAATTCAATCCTAGCCATCGGTTTATTCTTTTAAACTGGGCTTATAGTTACCCCGCACAGCCGCAAAAATTTCAAATTGGATGGACTTCACCCGACTTTGTAACTCCTTTGTCGTGATCATGTAGGACTGTAGGTCTAACTGTCGACGTCGAAAGGCCTCTGCCGCTAATAAGAAACTCCCCATTAGGCAGGGATAGGAAACTCAACTCTTTCGAGAAATTCACCAAAAAGCTACCAACAAAAACCTTAAGCAGGAATAGGGAATTCAACTCTTTCGAGAAATTCACCAGAAAGCTACCAACAACAATACGGGCAGACAAAAAGTGGCACTATGATGCCACTGGCAAGAAAATTATAAAAGAAACACGGCGTCGGCTCTGTTTTTTATATTGCTTGAAAAGTTCATAACTGAAACTTTACTAAATGTATTACGATATGTTTTTGCTAAATGTGCGCGAATGTTTTCATTTTGTATTAAATTTACATACATTTTTGACTACAGCTACGAATTTGATTGGATATAGAATTTTGTATTTTTGCTGAAACAGTGTGATCAAAAAGTTATGTGGACACGGTAGGACTAAAAAAACAATATCTATTTCTCCTTGATATTGAGTTTCCTTGATTCGTTTTATGTTTTTCAAGCTTTTCATATCATTTTATCAGTTTGGTAGATATTTTATATGTAATGCACTCGAAAATCGCCCAAAATTAAAAATACAAGTGGCAATGCATTTCACCACAGCAGAGCTAAAGATTTCGCTGCCATAGCATGCTTCTCTTTTCCTCGTGCTATATGCATATGTTGAAGCAGCGTAGCTCTAACACATTGCAGGGATTAGGAAGAAGAAGAGTTAGACCTACACTCCTACATGGTTAAAACCCAGCAAACACATGCCAAGTTTTGAAAATTTTGTGCCTCAAATTTAATTACGAATGCGATTCCTAAATAATTTTCAAGTCGAGAATTAATGATTGATATTAATGCTATCACTCTCAAACAGTGATGCCAGATTGTGGGTTTTTCCCCATATTGTGGGTTTTTTCACTCAAATATCGTGACATGGGGAAAAGTTTGGGTAATTTTATATCGAAATTTATGCACTACATTTAAGGTATATTTACTACTTATGAGAATGAAAATCGTGTTTTCCCTCTTCCAGTACCATGCATGACTCCTTTTGCTGTATCTAGTCGCGCGTTCCTAAGTGTTGTAAAGAAACTTGGTTTTTTTTTTAAGTCATGAATAAGACTGCAATTTTAAGTTACTTTTATTTTTTGTTATTTTCTTGATACTTTTATTAAAATATTAAAATATTGTGTTTAAATCCAATGTTCAATTTTGAAATCGGTACGCCCATATTTTCAAAAAATCATTCTGGGTTTTTTCGTGGGTTTTTAGTTTTTGAAAATGGGGAAAAGTGGGTTTTTTTCCAATATATGAGGGTTTTTTTATCGATAAAATCTGGCATCACTGCTCTCAAATAACTCTCAAATCGATACTAAACGTTTTCTACTTGAGAAATACATTTCACAAAGCATTCTGGAATTTTTCTCGAACCCCAATGTTTTCTGCACAGAGAAAAAAAATCAACCAGAAAACTGGTAAAATCAAAAGGGAAAACGTTTAAAACAGCTTGAACAAGGAATATTTTTAATTTTTATAATTTTTCTCCTGGGAAAATATAATGATTTTCCTTTTGAATCAACCATATTTCAGGTTGAATTGACATGATAATTTTCAAAAATGGATTTAATTTTAAATTTTTGAACTAACCACGGACATAATGGAAATGACACGATAATTTAAAAAAAAAAATTAAAAAAAATTTTAAATAACTATAAAAGAGGAAATGTGAAAACAAATTTATTCAACGTTCAAAACAAATGGTCACAGAGCCCTCTGCTGAACATAACCTCAAAAATAGCCATCGGATGGACTTCATCCGATTTTGTCACTCCGTTGTCGTGACTGTTTCCGCAATGCTTAAAAGGTTCCAAGATGAATTAATATCTTATATGTCCTATTTTATAAAACAAATGAGAATTATACGGCACGCAAAGAAATGTAATTAAACACATTTTCTTTCAAGTCAACCTAAAATGTTGTTGACTCAACCATTTTTCTTTTGAAATTTTTTTTCTGATCGAAAATCAAAACGACTGTGAATAACAATGCGCCTTATTAAAAAAATCATGATTACGATCGCTCAGTGCGATAAACGCGTATAAGCTCCATACAACATTGCTACAGATAGGTTTGAAAACATGGTAGCAATTGAAGTAGAATACATGATTGTGCACATTATTTCAAGAATTGTTAAATATGTTATTGTTTAATGAAACTATGTGTTTTGTTTTTACAATAATTTAGCGTTTTGAATTAGTGTCAAGAATATATTTTAGTTAATCAGGCAAATCGCAGTCTTCTAAAGTGGAGTTATTTAAGCATTTTTTTTATATTTTTGCACAAAATATTATCAAAAATTTCTGATGGATGCTCGTTCAAGCGCCCTTAAAACAAGCGCCCTTTCGAATACTTTCGCATTCTAAAATTGAAAAAGAAATAAATATTTATTTCAGCTTCTCAGTTTTAATGAGGGTCAAATATTACTTACGTATGTTTTTATTAAGACATAAGTAGTTTCCCAGAGTGCATTGATTTGAATAAGTCCTTGATACGCCGCCACAGGTTGCACATATGGGTTCCCAAATCTGGAGACAACCATTTTTACAATTTTCCGGCACTACGGCAGCCGTTGTGAAGGCGATTAATGCAAAAAACATAATAAATTTGAAATTCATAGTCATTCTGAGACAATTTGAAGCGGCGAGTTTAAGTGACAAAAATGAAATGCGGTCTCATCGTTATCAGAAACTCCATTTATACTTGAATTCTATGAAAAAAAATTTCTTAGAAGACTCTAGTCTTCAACTAACAAATAAAATATAAAAGAATAACTTATCTGAATAAACATCTTCCGCAGCAGGCAATTGGTAAACCACGAAAATTATATAAGACTTCATTTAAACAGTAAATTGCACTATAGTCGGTCGAATTCGTTCACATAAGAATTTAAAAACATTATAATTTACTTATTTATTGTACTTTACAATATCATACAGACCATTATCGGTCTCTGGTAGTGCTCATTTCTGTTCATGTGAGGACTTAAAAAGGCTTTTAAAGAAGGAAAAGATCCTTATTTCATCAATCGCTCGATCGTTTCTTTTGATCGTTGTAACAAGATTCACAGAAAAATTAATGCAGTCTGTAGAATCATATATATTTATTTGGCCAAAATGTTTTGGTAGAAACGTTAATTATTCGGCTTAGTAATAAATTTTCCCTGCCCGTCGTCAGGTGAAACAGCTGTGGGTTATTCCTTTATTATTTATATTTCCTTATATTTTATTGTGTTCATTTAAAGAACGTCAAAAAGAAATTTTTCCCAAAAACATACACATGTCACCAATCGCTGTCGTGAGACTGATGAAAACAATATTGTAGGAAGAAAAATAAAGCATTAAAATTATTTTTAAATGGAAATTCCCCAATTCTGCACACGTGTATAAAGTTAGCCGACAAACGATTTATTTTTTTGTATGTATAGTATAAATGTTAATCAGATGACAGTCATCGTTATATGACTATGGTTTGTGCAAAATTTGGCCGATTTTTATGAAACTTTATTTTTTTTTTTAATTAGATCAAAGAAATACTTGGTACCAAGTTTCATTTTTCTAGGACCACACCTTCTACTTTTTGCCAAGAAATGTATGAAATCGAAACTCTGTGCGACGCAGGATCAATAAATATAAATGTTAGTTTGCCACGTGTTCCTTTTGCTGCAGTAAAATGTTACCAAACATGAAAACAGTGATTGAAAAAATTTGAATTGTGCTGGTTTAGTGATTAGTGTGCGATATGTTTTTGCGCGATGAAAAGAATTATTTAAAATATATATTACTAGAAAAATAGTGTAGACTAAAGCTTATCATGGCTAAAGTCAAAAACTGGGGGAAATTTGCTAACCGAAGGTTAACGTTCCTTAAAATACTATGCGTTTCATAACTAATGCGTATAATTCTCAGAAACGTTATAAAATGTTTCAGATATAAGTTGTTTGTATTTTCAAACAGTTTTATGAACTCCAAAGGCGCAGATGAAGCAAGAGTGGCGACGTGCCGAAAATAGTCATATCCGAATTAGGCGGAGGTGCAACGCGGTTAAGCTCGAATAATTTTTCAAAATAATTTGAAATATCTTTACCACCGCAATCATCAATAGATTTTTTTTATCATTTTGTCAAAATTTATTTTGCTTCAGCCCAGTGCCGTCGTTTTCGTATCTTAGGGGGTTTTCTAAAAAACTCTTTAATCAAGAAGCCTGAAAAATGAATAAATGAAATTTTGTATGAAAAAATTTACACTTTCGAATTTTCAATCTTTTCGTAGGCTTGCCAGACAGGCATTTTCGCCGTCTAAAGAATCCATCACAAAATTTATTTACAATCAATAAGTAGTACGTTAATGAAAGAAGTAGTAAATTATTAAGGCTATGCAAAAGGTGTTATAAAAACTACTGCAAAAGAGATTGAAACAGCCTGCATGTTGCGGTAACAGCATTCATACATTTTCATACGTGGATGCATTCACTGCCACCATTCACACAATTTGATCAACACACTGGTATCATTAATCCAACACCATCCTTAATGGAAGTGTAGAACTTCTTCAGGATGGTGCAGACTTTTGTGGTCCCAGTATTGAGCGAAATCACAAAATCGGAGTGGATGGTCACAACAAACGCATCCACGTACGAAAATATATGGATGTTTCTCAAAATGCTTCGTGTTGAATTTAAGAAATTCATTACAAAAGTTGCAATGAATCTGTTTGCCCAACGATGCATGCTTAAACAACCCCCAAACGGATAATGTCCTTTATCCAATTATCAGCTTTCTTGATTTTAAAAACTGCCATTAGAGTATTTTCGGCCTCATCCAAAAGTTTCCTCGCCAATTCCTCCTTCTCCTCAACCGGTGCAAGAGCCAAATCAACGGAGTTAAGGCCGCCGAAGACCTTCTTAACTTCGGCATCATGATAATTTTGCAGGTCTTTGACTTGTACATCTTCATTTATGAAGCGTACACCTAAGAAGAACGTTTTGTTAGTGATTGGTTTAAGTTTTAAATGAAATATATCGACCCCTTTTGGGGTTGAAAAAAATTCATACGATTCGTATGTTACAAAAACTAAATTTAACAGGAGAGCGTTTTTTTTTTTCAACTTTTCTTTGCATTGGCTAGAAACATCGATACCAAATCACAATGATGCTTCAATAATTTACTAATTTAACGAAATTCAAAATTAATTTTGTGGAAGAGTTTATACATTAAAAAAAAAAAAAATTTTTAGCACTTACGATACTTCTACCCACAAGTTTTGTAAGTATTTTAGTTAAGTTAGTTACTTACGATAGTTTCCAAAACGGTTCATATATACATACATACAATTGATTTGTGATTGTAAAGTGATTAGATTTGGAAGAGTGCTTCAAATCTAAATATTCATTATGATATTTTGGTGGTATTCTATTTTTCAAACACAGATTCCGTAAGTCCAAAAACTTTTTTCAAGAGATACATAAAGGCTTGTTGAATATCGTTTGAATCTCAGAAATAAAATTCAAGTTGGTAACAGTTTTTTTTCTTACAGCCTTCAAAATATCTGAATAGTAGTAGGATACGAACGCTAAGCAAACTTAATTTGATTTTGTTATTTAGTGAATCTGCAAAGGACTTTCAATCATATAGGACTATAGGTCTAACTCTTCTTCTTCCTAATCCCTGCAATGTGTTAGAGCTACGCTGCTTCAACATATGCATATAGCATGAGGAAAAGAGAAGCATGCTATGGCAGCGAAGGCTTTAGCTCTGCTGTGGTGAAATGCATTGCCACTTTTAATTTTAATTTTGGGAGATTTTCGAGTACATTACATATAAAATATCTACCAAACTCATAAAATGCCATGAAAAGCTTGAAAAACATAAAAATAATCAAGGAAACTCAATATTAAGGAGAAATAGAAATGGTTTTTTTGTCCTACCCTGTCCACATAACTTTTTGATCAAGCTTTTTCAGCAAAAATACTAAATTCTATATACAATCAAATTCGTAGTAGTAGTCAAAAATGTATGTCAATTTATTACAAAATGAAAACATTCGTGCACATTAAGCAAAAGTATATCGTAATATATTTATTAAAGCTTCAATTATAACTTTTAAAGCTATATAAAAACCCGAGCCGACGCCGTGATTCTTTGATAATTTTCTTGCAAGTGGCATCATAGTGCCACTTTGTGTCCACCCCTATTGTTGTTGGTAGCTTTCTGGTGAATTTCTCGAATTTGTTGAATTTCCTATTCCTGCCTAAGGTTTTTGTTGGTAGCAGAACTAAAAAAACAATTTATTTTTCTCCTTGATATTGAGTTTCCTTGATTATTTTTATGTTGTCCAAGCTTTTCATGGCATTTTATGAGTTTGGTAGATATTTTATATGTAATGTACTCGAAAATCGCCCAAAATTAAAAATAAAAGTGGCAATGCATTTCACCACAGCAGAGCTAAATATTTCGCTGCCATAGCATGCTTCTCTTTTCCTCATGCCTTATGCCTATATTGAAGCAGCGTAGCTCTAACACATTGCAGGGATTAGGAAGAAGAAGAGTTAGACCTATAGTACTATATGCCTATAGTACTATATGGAATTAAGCAACTGTATGCGAGCGGCGCAATGACGGACGGTATTGATATCGAATAATTGACATTATGAGAAAAATAATATCCAGACCTGTGGGATGTAAAAATGTCAAAATATTTTTTGAAAAACATATCTGGACCGCTTGGTTGAATTTTTGAGTGAAGATGGACGCCAGCATTGGGGAGAAAATATTTAATTAGATAAATATGTAGGAAATAATTTAGAAACATGAATATTCAGCAAAAGTTCATATTAAGATATTTATAAAAAGGGCTGAATGAATGTTTGGATATGTTTTAAATTTTATTGGCGACATTTTTCCCTTTTTGATTAAGTTAATTTTTCGTAATGAAAATATTGGCACTATTTTACATATTTTGTTTGGGGTCACTTTGCATTGGGGCCATAATATGTAATTACTACGCATAATTATTATGCCAAATTCAATTTTTGTATCCACGTAGCTGTTTCCATTGTTGAAGCACTGCGCCATTTTAAGGGTAGCTTATATTATAATTTGCGATTCCGCGGTTTTCATCTAACAAACTTTACATAATTTATCTTATTTGAGGCTAAATTAAACCACAAAGTTCTTGCTCGCTTCATAAATTAATAAGTTTGAGCATTTTTTGACATTCATATCCAAATGCATCATTTTTTTTTTCTTTAAGGCCGGTATCGAGCAGATACTAATTTATCTTTGTAGAGTTGGCCATATATTTCACGCGCTAAAGTCAGCTGAGTTTTGATTACATGTGAGCTGTCATTGTCAATGAAAGCGAATAATTTCTTGGATTTAAAAGTTAAGTGAAATAATTCGCATAAGCTCGGAAACCAGCGCCACACATGTGGTATGTTATGTTTAGGTTATGTTGCTTTCTCTTTGGAAAATAATGGCAATATTTTACGAACATTGATGCTGATTAATTCTTACCTGATATTTCCAAGCAATCGGCGATCTCGCGCCAAGCTGCAGATACTTCCATGTTGTTGCTGTGTGATCCGGAAGTTATATCCCATATGCAAAGGAAATCTTTAACTTTATTACAGAGCAGTTGTTTTTCGTAATTGAACGTTGTTCTCCGTCTTTTTGATACCGATGGTCCAGCTTCAAAAAATTGGTCTTCGCCGCCATCTATGCTTCAGCTTTCAGCATTTTAATTTTTTGGGCGATTCGTCCAACTGATTCAGCCTTTTCGCGGTGGAATAAATCTCAAACACTTTATTTCACTACCTAAACTAGTCTCCACTTTTCTCCAAAAGTGCGAAAAATTGCAACCCTGAAGTAATTTTCACAACACTGATTTCACTCGTTCTGGATATGGGTTTGCTAAATGAGAGCGGAAATCCATTTATCGGGCTTTTAGCTCACTTTTTTTTATATGGAGTTTGACAGTTCATGTCTGCTCGATACAGGCCTTTAGCTTAAACGCAAAGTTTTTTTTCCGACGAATTGAGCTTTTAATTTTCCTTCCTCGACATGAACTTGGGAGCAGTCTCTGGTGGATTAAAAAAAAATTATGTTTTTGAAAGCGTCACGGCTGTCTATATCTGTGGTTCGTAGCCTATATAGAAGATTCATATTTCCATTCACCATATGAGTTCAAAATGTTATAACAATGTGTTTTGATTTATATTAAGTTAATATACATATGTTGAATAAAACAACGACATATATATTTCTTATAATAAAAAGTATTTTTACTATAATTGCATTTTCAAATTTCTGTGACGTAATGGGCCAAGTTCATTTCAACAAGCGCTTTGCGCAGAAGCTTTAAGCGTCGCCAGGGAAGTTCCTGTAATCGTATATGACGATGCTGCCCACTGAGTCCTTTAATGATAATAGGGGAAATTTATCCAAAAGGGGAAGAAATGTGCTTCAGAATTCACCAAATAAACAGATTTCCAAATGTTAATTGACAATTTCTAAGCAAAACTACTATTGGTCGTACAATTTGTAACGACAATGTGTGTTGACGTACCTCCATATGAATTCAAATGAGCATAGCGTATTGGAAATCATTTACTCCATTTTACCCTTATGAAAAACAGGAAATGCGGCACTACTTGGCGACGCCATTGTGGAAAAACTTTAAGGTGCTGCCAGTTTATTCAATAAAGCTTTCTAATATACGAAATACCAATCAGAAAACTAATTTTAGAGAACAATTTGCATTTGAAGTTTTTATTCTATTGTAAAATTGCATATTGTATTTCTATCGAATGATGATGCTACAATTATAACAACATGATTTTTAAAATAGTATTAATAAATTATCGTAGTCGGGAAATTGTATAAAATTCTGTAAAAATGCCACAAAACTTTCTTAAAATTTGGATTAAGTCAACACATTAAAAATATCATAATCCGTCATAAACGTAACTAACAACTAGATGTTAGGTCTAACTTGTCGACGTCGAAAAGCCTCTGCCGCGATGGGGATATACACCATTAGGCAGGCATAGGAAATTCAACAAATTGGGGATATTCACCAAAAAGCTACCAACAAAAACCTTAAGCAGGAATAGGAAATTCAACAAATTCGAGAAATTCACCAGAAAGCTACCAACAACAATACGGGTAGACACAAAGTAGCACTATGATGCCACTTGCAAGAAAATTATCGAAGAAACACGGCGTCGGCTCGGTTTTTTATATTGCTTGAAAAGTTCATAATTGAAACTTTATTAAATTTATTACGATATGTTTTTGCTTAGTGTGCACGAATGTTTTCATTTTGTAATAAATTTACATACATTTTTGACTACGGCTACGAATTTGATTGTACATAGAATTTAGCATTTTTGCTGAAATAGTGTGATCAAAAAGTTATGTGGACAGGGTAGGACTAAAAAAACAATTTCTGTTTCTCCTTAATATTGCGATTCCTTGATTATTTTTATGTTTTTCAAGCTTTTCATATGATTTTATGAGTTTGGTAGATATTTTATATGTAATGTACTCCAAAATCTCCCAAAATTAAAAAGAAAAGTGGCAATGCATTTCACCACAGCAGAGCTAAAGATTTCGCTGCCATAGCATGCTTCTTTTTTCCTCATGCTATATGCCTATGTTGAAGCAGCGTAGCTCTAACACATTGCAGGGATTAGGAAGAAGAAGAGTTAGACCTATAGTCCTATATGCTATATGGAATTAAGCAACTGTATGCGAGCGGCGCAATGACGGACGGTATTGATATCGAATAATTGACATTATGAGAAAAATAATATCCAGACCTGTGGGATGTAAAAATGTCAAAATATTTTTTGAAAAACATATCTGGACCGCTTGGTTGAATTTTTGAGTGAAGATGGACGCCAGCATTGGGGAGAAAATATTTAATTAGATAAATATGTAGGAAATAATTTAGAAACATGAATATTCAGCAAAAGTTCATATTAAGATATTTATAAAAAGGGCTGAATGAATGTTTGGATATGTTTTAAATTTTATTGGCGACATTTTTCCCTTTTTGATTAAGTTAATTTTTCGTAATGAAAATATTGGCACTATTTTACATATTTTGTTTGGGGTCACTTTGCATTGGGGCCATAATATGTAATTACTACGCATAATTATTATGCCAAATTCAATTTTTGTATCCACGTAGCTGTTTCCATTGTTGAAGCACTGCGCCATTTTAAGGGTAGCTTATATTATAATTTGCGATTCCGCGGTTTTCATCTAACAAACTTTACATAATTTATCTTATTTGAGGCTAAATTAAACCACAAAGTTCTTGCTCGCTTCATAAATTAATAAGTTTGAGCATTTTTTGACATTCATATCCAAATGCATCATTTTTTTTTTCTTTAAGGCCGGTATCGAGCAGATACTAATTTATCTTTGTAGAGTTGGCCATATATTTCACGCGCTAAAGTCAGCTGAGTTTTGATTACATGTGAGCTGTCATTGTCAATGAAAGCGAATAATTTCTTGGATTTAAAAGTTAAGTGAAATAATTCGCATAAGCTCGGAAACCAGCGCCACACATGTGGTATGTTATGTTTAGGTTATGTTGCTTTCTCTTTGGAAAATAATGGCAATATTTTACGAACATTGATGCTGATTAATTCTTACCTGATATTTCCAAGCACTCGGCGATCTCGCGCCAAGCTGCAGATACTTCCATGTTGTTGCTGTGTGATCCGGAAGTTATATCCCATATGCAAAGGAAATCTTTAACTTTATTACAGAGCAGTTGTTTTTCGTAATTGAACGTTGTTCTCCGTCTTTTTGATACCGATGGTCCAGCTTCAAAAAATTGGTCTTCGCCGCCATCTATGCTTCAGCTTTCAGCATTTTAATTTTTTGGGCGATTCGTCCAACTGATTCAGCCTTTTCGCGGTGGAATAAATCTCAAACACTTTATTTCACTACCTAAACTAGTCTCCACTTTTCTCCAAAAGTGCGAAAAATTGCAACCCTGAAGTAATTTTCACAACACTGATTTCACTCGTTCTGGATATGGGTTTGCTAAATGAGAGCGGAAATCCATTTATCGGGCTTTTAGCTCACTTTTTTTTATATGGAGTTTGACAGTTCATGTCTGCTCGATACAGGCCTTTAGCTTAAACGCAAAGTTTTTTTTCCGACGAATTGAGCTTTTAATTTTCCTTCCTCGACATGAACTTGGGAGCAGTCTCTGGTGGATTAAAAAAAAATTATGTTTTTGAAAGCGTCACGGCTGTCTATATCTGTGGTTCGTAGCCTATATAGAAGATTCATATTTCCATTCACCATATGAGTTCAAAATGTTATAACAATGTGTTTTGATTTATATTAAGTTAATATACATATGTTGAATAAAACAACGACATATATATTTCTTATAATAAAAAGTATTTTTACTATAATTGCATTTTCAAATTTCTGTGACGTAATGGGCCAAGTTCATTTCAACAAGCGCTTTGCGCAGAAGCTTTAAGCGTCGCCAGGGAAGTTCCTGTAATCGTATATGACGATGCTGCCCACTGAGTCCTTTAATGATAATAGGGGAAATTTTATCCAAAAGGGGAAGAAATGTGCTTCAGAATTCACCAAATAAACAGATTTCCAAATGTTAATTGACAATTTCTAAGCAAAACTACTATTGGTCGTACAATTTGTAACGACAATGTGTGTTGACGTACCTCCATATGAATTCAAATGAGCATAGCGTATTGGAAATCATTTACTCCATTTTACCCTTATGAAAAACAGGAAATGCGGCACTACTTGGCGACGCCATTGTGGAAAAACTTTAAGGTGCTGCCAGTTTATTCAATAAAGCTTTCTAATATACGAAATACCAATCAGAAAACTAATTTTAGAGAACAATTTGCATTTGAAGTTTTTATTCTATTGTAAAATTGCATATTGTATTTCTATCGAATGATGATGCTACAATTATAACAACATGATTTTTAAAATAGTATTAATAAATTATCGTAGTCGGGAAATTGTATAAAATTCTGTAAAAATGCCACAAAACTTTCTTAAAATTTGGATTAAGTCAACACATTAAAAATATCATAATCCGTCATAAACGTAACTAACAACTATGCAATTATAGGAATATATTGAATGCATATAATTGCAACGTAATATTTTACTATTGAAATAATTATTTTCATATCAGGGAAAAAATTTTTTCAATATAGATTGTAAGTTTTCATATTTCGAAAATTTCTAATATAATTATCAATTTGATAAATGTATCTGGTAGTTTTAATTATTATAGAAGAACAATTTTTGATCATGTGGTAGCACTAGTTCAAATCAATTTAGTTTTGTGATAAATTTTAAGGAGTGCGCAAGTGTTTCTATGCGAAAAATATAATAATTTAAAAGCGAAATCGCAAAACAATTTCAGTTGTTGAACAATTGAAAGTGAAATAATTAAAAAAATTAATTATTTTAACTAAAAAGTAATAAAATTTTAAAAAAACCATTGAAAGTGGAAAAATAATTCAGTGCAAATAGCCACGCCATCAAAATTCAAATTGCAATTGCAATAAAAAAAAATCGAATATAATAAAATATATAATAAAGGAAAATGGCAAATAAAAAAGGGGCCATCCCAAAAGAACAAGTGAAGTGCGAGAAGTGTGGAAAGTCCTTCACGTTGTTGACGTTCGAACGTCATCAAGGAGATTGCGGAGAAGACTTCAAATGCGACTTCGCGGGTTGTGGAAAAACCTTAAAATGGTCGCATAGTCTTCTCCGCCACAAGAAGTCTCATTCCGGTAAGTCGTTTTGATTTGTCTATATTTTTAATATATTTTCCTCAATGCAACTGAAAGCAGTTTCTTGTCTGTTGTATAAAATTTTTCATATCTACATATTTACATAATTGCATAGTTTCATTGAGCGCGCGTGCGCAAGTTAATTTCGTCCAACCGGTCGTATGAGTGATGTTTTTATACCCCGTGTAAGCAGGTTATATTAGTTTTGTGCGGATCTTGTAACAGCTAGAACGAAGCTCCGTAGATATAGACATATATATATATATATATTCTTGATCATGATCAAAAACTGAATCGATTTAGACATGTCCGTCTGTCCGTGGTGGGAACTCCTCCAAAACGGCTGGACCAATCAAGTCGAAATTTGGCACACAGGTACAGCGGGATCCGAGTATGATCCTAAGTAAAAATGGGAAACATCCGCCCACTGCCATGCCCACAAATCAATTTAAAGAGACATATCCTGGAAAAAAAGGACGCCGTCCTCCTCCCAGAAATAAGCCCACAAATAAGGGTTTATCGTAACTTGTGAAGTAAAAGGCTAGAAACTTCGAATTCACAACATTGGTTGACCAAGGCGAATGAAAGGTGTAGGAAAAAAATTGTTGTGGCCCGCCCACAAATGGAGATTTTTCGTAACTTCCGAAGTAAAAGGCCTAGAACGAGCACATTCCGTCCACTGTCAAACCCGCACACATTAATTTTGTGTAACTTTCGTACGGCAATGCGAAATGTAGTGCGCCAATATCTTCGGAACGGCTATTTAAAATTCGTGCTTGACCGACTTTAGCTTTCTTACTTGTTTTCTACTACATTAGTACGTTTATATATTTTGGCATTTCGCATCCCAGCTTTATAAATGTAAGCTTTATATAAGTAGTATTGATTTACAATGTTAATAATAACCATGTAAGCCTTTATTATCTTAGTCTGCAAAGCGCTTGTCAAAATGCTTGCTGAATATTAATAAATATATATTCCTTCAAAAATTGATCAAATATAACCATATGGAATCAGTTTAATTCAATTACGTTTTCAATTGAATTGTAATGTATTCTATTCATTTGTATCTGTTGGATATGTTCAGAAAGCGCTGCGCAGGATACCAGATATAAAATTATGTGCATCATTGTGTAATTTTGTTTTTGAACAACATTTAATTATTCTGTTGTCTTTTTGTGGCCTATTTACGGACGCTCATGCATTTGCAAGCAATTTGCGTTTTCAAGTCAAAATTCTGTATGTAACCTTAAAAACTTAAATCCTAAGGTAAGATTTAAATCGACAGATACAATAAATAACAAATCTAAGCTAGATAATTTTAAGGTATCTTCCTCGAAGATGAAATAACTAATTAGAATAACGAAACCTTAATTAATGGAGTGATTGAAGAAAGTGACGAAATATAGTAACAAAAATTCAAAAATATTTCATTTCAAAAACATTTGCTTAAATGTTTTTTGTTTTAAATTCAACTTATTTTTGAAGGAATGAGTAGTATGTAATTGTTTTACAGGTAGTTGATCATATTCCACTGGTTTAATAGCGAAAGATTACTTTTAATATGAAACGTTGTCGCCTGGAGTGCCTCCCAACTAGTCCGATTGAGAGCAACACCTGCGTTGCTTAACAGTTCAATGCTCTCTCCCAAATTTCACTTAACACTGCATCTAAAGGATAGCGGTAAAAAAAAGCTTTCTCCTTTGTTCTTTCAAAACTAAAAGTGCATAGCCAGTTTGATGTCATAAGTCAGTCAAGATGGAGGCGCCACTCGATCTTTCAACGAAAAAACGTAAGTAATCTTATTTTAATTATTTAAAATTTTTGCGGCTGTGCGGGGTAATTTAGAAGCCCAGTAAAAAGAAGATACCAATGGGTAGCATCGAAATTGCACACCGGCCACTAAAGTGACACAAGTCGAAAATCGCAATACATATAATAAGCAGAAATTTCAGTTTTTGACTTGTGACTCTTTAGTGGCAAAGTGCAACTGTTGCTATTTGGTACGAACTGCCATGTTTGAAATTAAAAAAGTTCAGCCAACAGTTAAGCAAATGTGTCTTGTGAAAATAAGTTACCCCGTGCAGTCTTCGATGGTTAAGAAGCAGTTGAATTAAAATTGTATTTTATTTTGACGATTTCTTTAATTTTTATTTTCTATTTGTTACCGATTATGCAGATGAACCACAGGCAAAGAAACGAAAATATGGTAAGATTATATGCTATTTTCTATTGCATGTATAAAATTTAACTTTTATCCTTTTTTATCCTCAGACGATGTACGTGAAGTAGACGGCACCAATGCCGAAATCCGGGAGGCCCTCAAACGGCTTACCCAAAAATGCCAAAGTAAGAGTAATTACCTAACTTTAAATAATATTTCATTTAATTATATTTCATTTTTCAGTTAAATTTGAAGAAGTGAAGAGGGTGTTTGAGGGTCCTCCCGGAGGCAACCGGGAACAAAGGTGCCGTCTGCTGGGGGAGCTGTCAGAACTGCAGAAGAATTTAAAAATTCTTTTGAATTTTGCCAATAGTTCCGACGCTCCCCTCCCACCAAGCTGCAGAAGCTACTGCTTCTGCGCACAAGTAAGTATTTCTGTTAATACCCACATAATTAATACTAATTATATTTGTTTTTCAGAGAGCTGAAGGTGTAATGTTATTATGTGACAGAGCCACATGTCCCTTGGAGTGGTTCCATCTTAAGTGCGTTAACTTGGACGCCACTCCAAAATGGCGTTTGAGGGTATTCCCGAAGGCAACCCGGAACAGCGGTGCCGTCTACTGGGGAGCTGTCGGTGATGCAGAACAATTTACAAATTCTAATTGAATTTGCAAAAATCACCAATGCTCGGGAGGCCCTCAAACGGCTAACTTTCAAGTGCAAAACTAAGAGTAATTAGCTAATTTTAAATAATATGTCATTTAATAATATTTTATTTTGCAGTTAAATTTGAAGAAATCAAACGGATGTTTGAGGGTCCTGCCGGAGGCAACCGGGAAGAAAGGTGCCGTCGGGTGGGGGAGCTGTCGGTGATGCAACATAATTTGCAAATTCTCTTAAGATTCGCAAAAAGTGCCGACGCCCCATAATTTGGAAATTCTTTTAAAATTTTCAAATAGTTCCGACGTTGAAATTAGTTGCCCGAAAATTGAAAGCATCAACAGTTTTTGCTCAGGTCTTATATTTTAACTCGCATAAAGGTAATGAGAAGTATATACGGAATAAAATAATTCAATAGCAAAGCCGGTAAAAATTGCTGCTAAAAATTGTATTCCAACAGCTCTATACGAAACTCTACCCACGTTTGCACAAGTTCTTTATTTCTGGTGAAATTACTAGTTAACTCAAGGCAATTTGCCCCACGCTTACTGGAGGGATGTACCAATTGTTCTTTTGAAAAATGCAAATTTTTAATGGGGGAAGGAAGAAATTTCAACAAAAACCGTGTGATAATTTCGTCTTGTCTTATATCTTAATTAGCATAATGCTAATGAGAATTGTAGATGGAAGGAATGTAACCAAAGACTGTATAACTACTAAGACCTCTTAGGCTGCTATTATAATTAGGGATGCATAACCGTTAAAAAAAACATAGATTTTAGAACATCCATGTTTTTGAGAAGTGAAAAAAATTCATATTGAACTAAAAAATCGATTTGAATCTCAACTTTATATGAGTTGAACAAAATTTGTACTCCATAAAGGTCTGTATCGAGCAGGCATGAACTGTCAAATAGAGCTGTCATACTATCGATAGTCGGCCCATCGATAGTTTCGATAGTGAAAGTCCAAACTATCGATATATCGTCGATAGTATCGCATGACCCGGAGTTAAAATTTGAATTGAAAAATTTTAACTAGTTGTTTATTTTTAGACAATTTAATAATGACAAAAGTTGCATACGTTTTTTAGATTTTATAGCTTTCAACGTATTACAGTATTTTTATATGGTAAACAGTTCATATATCATTAAAAAAACAAAAAAGGTAACAAAAATCACAAGGTAATTAATTTACCAGGCATTGATTTTTGTTAAAAAACAATAACATGTCGACGTTTTTGGGTTCAAAGGACGTCCTTCTGTCCGAAATAAGAATTTTCGATTTACTGAACATTCTTTCAAATTCCGTTGAAGTGGTCGGAATTTCTCATAAATCTAAATTTCTACTTATCGCCAAGTACTCGCGTCCTTTTTAGCTAAAGATGAGCAACATTGTCTGTTAGTGATGCTTATCTAACTATCGATGGCGAATAAAAACCATCGATGGTTATTAAAAATAGAAACTATCGATAGTATCGATAGTACCATCGATAGTTTTGCAGCTCTACTGTCAAACTTCATATAAAAAAAAGTGCGCTAAAAGCCCGATAAATGAATTTCCGCTGTCAATTAGCAAACCCATATCCAGCACGAGGGAAATCAGTGTTGTGAAAATGACATCAGGGTTGCAATTCTTCGCACTTTTGGAGAAAAGTGGAGACTAGTTTAGCCAGTGAAATAAAGTGTTTGACATTTATTCCACCGCGAAAAGGCAAAATCACAGTTGCGTAGCGTGCTCAAAAAAAAATCTGAAGAATGGATGGCATGGAAGACCAATTATCTGAAGCTGGACCATCTGTAACATAAAGGCGGAGAACGATTTTTAGCTACGAGCTTAAACAACTGCTATGTAAAAAAGTAAAGGATTTCCCTTATTTATGGGTATTTGTTTTTAGTTGCTGGGCTAGCAAAATCCCGGAAAGTCCAATTAAAAAAGTTTCTGCAACTTTCAATTTCTGCATTTGCGACATATTTTTAACTTTTAAATTCAAGAAATTATTCCTGTTCATTGACAATGACAGCTCACATGTAAACAAAACTCAGCTGAACTTAGCGCGTGAAATATATGGCCAACTCTACAAATATAAATTCGTATCTACTCGATACCGGCCTTAAAGTATGCTTTAAATTTATAAAAGTCAACAAAATCGGAGCCCTGATCAGTGCTGTCGTTTTCGTACCTTAGAAAGTAGAACTTGTTTTAAAAATTGTAGTTTTTATAAAATAAATGGAGTATATTGAAAAAGAAGTAGCTTTGAAGCAATAGAAGAAGAATACAAACCTCGAAAACTCGTAAACCAAGAAGTGTAAAAAATGAATGATTGTAATTTTGTATAAAAAAATTACACTTTTTCGCTTTTTCAATCTTTTCACTTTGAATGCAACGCCCTAGTTGTTTTCAGTGACTGACGAATGCGAATAAAAAAGCTTTTTTCGGCTTGCCAGAGAGTTAATTTTCACCGCACAAAGAACCTTTTGCAAAATTTATTTACAACCAAATAGTACTACGTTAATGAAAGGAGTTGTAAAGTAGTACTTATAGAAACAAATTAAAATTTATATCAACCGCGTCGAAGAAATGCAGCTATTAAAATGAATGAAAAATAGCTATAAACCAGCTTAAAATAGCCATTCAATTTACATCCAAGAATTCAACTTAAAATGCAACGCTGTGCACTCGAGACATTTCTCCACATGATTGGGAGAAGACAAGAGCAAAACAAAATAGAAAAGAGAAATAATTCCAGTGCTGTCAAAAATACATCTCACTCTCACCAACTATAAGCACCGACTGCCATCTCTTTCACACACGAAGCTAATATTTACAAGACCATTGTTTATATTAAACTGATAAATTTAAAATTTGTCAAAAAATAGTACTGTCGGTAAATCGATTTCCGATATTTTTGTGGAATTTCGTTATTTGCCTGCCAATTTCGATTTCGATATACATAGCTTGAATTTGCCCAAAAGATTGCTGAGACAGAAATCAAAGAGTATTAATATATATAAGAGACGCCAACGTACTCTATGGCAAATCCCATTTTTCACTCGTTCTCGATGATACCACGTAGATGAGGATACACTATGCTTTGGCAAATGAAACGCTCACAAAGCATGAAATCGAGGAAAGAAAGACACTCGAAATGTAGGAATTGATAGAAAGGATCAAAACAAAAACGAAAATCTGACTTCTCGCCTTTACGCATTGAGAAACGGTTTTCATTCATAGTTTTTCGGCAGTCGCGCGATTGTTCTGTTATTCTTTCGATTGCGTGCCGCGCTTATGCGCATATATGAGTTTGTGTGTGCGCCAATCTACATACGTACGTTTGTATTTGGCCTTTGCAATTTTCGGCCACTGAAAAATTCAAATTGATATATTAAATACTCTTTGGACACTCGAAACGTAAGAATTCATTCCCAGCCAGAAATTTTCTCATAAATGACCAATTCATTAATTTTTTTACCAAGAATATCATGGGGAAAATTTGAGTACTTTTCAATTGCAATGGCAATGTCATCGAGAGGTAATATTGTTCATCGCAACTCCAATGGCATTGTCATCGATAAAGGTATCGATACGACGGAGTAGATCTACTCCACTGTCGATGACTAATTCGTGACTTGTACTCTGATGACGGTCAAGCCGTTTGTGTGTAAATTTCATTAGAAAGTTGGTGTATAATCAGGAGCAGTCACGGCTCTATGTCATGCTGAAATCATTGATTCACCGGGACATTTCCGGCTGGGTTAATGGATCAAGACAAAAACGAAAATCTGACTTCTCGCCTTTACGCATTGAGAACCGGTTTTCATTCCTTATAGTTTTTCGGCAGTTCAGCCGCTGTGCTGTTATTCTTTCGATTGCGTGCCTTACTTATGCGCATATATGAGTTTGTGTGTGCGCCTGAAAAATTCAAAAATCGTTTTTCGAGTCGGTGGCTTATGTCGTTTTCCTGTTTCTACGTGACCAATGCAAAGTCACTACCGTATGGTTCTGTAGGGTGACTTGCGCGGCGCTAAATGCGAAAAAGTCGAAGCTTGGTCGCTTTGATTACCTTTTGTAACATTATGTGCTTGTTTTTTTTAGTTTTAATTCGACCCTTTTAATATTTTAATTTTAATTACTTTAATATTTTTTCGGCCTAGGGTGCAAGCATAGCTATTACGAAATGTAAATTTTAGCAATCGAAATTTTTTTTTCCTGATGTTTTTCTGATGCTAATGTAATTTTACTTTTGATATTAACAATTAAATCTCTTTAAAATTTTTCCTCTGCTGAAATTAGTATTTTCAGCTGTAAAAATACTCCCTTTAAGGTGGGGCTAAATTAAAAATTAATTTTAGAAGACTTGTTGAATTGCCTTTATATTGAAATTTTTTTAACTAATATAAGGATTTTTTTGAATATTACCAAAATATTAAATTTAAATGTAAGAGAAAAAATTGTTGAAGTCAATAGCAAAATTGAAATTTTCAAAAATCTTTTTTATGGGTCTTCAACGGACAATGTATTTGCACCATCGAATGTAAACAAGCTGAATCATTCCATTTTAAATACATACAAGCATTGTTATGCTCATACATATAGAACTTCTTTTCCCTTCCACCGTCCTTCCAGAAACGAATTTTTCTCATTTCAATCAATCCTACTAAAAAAAATTTCAAAAGTATGATACAGTGTGCAAATATCGAGTCTCTTCCTTTCATTTTATAAAAAAATTTTCATGAACTATAAATTATGAATATAAAATTCAGCAAAATAGCTTTCTTAATGTCTAGAAACAATTTGATAACATTTCATTTTTTATTTTACTATAAAAAATTATATCAATAATAAGTAAAATAGAACTTGTCTGAAGAAAGATTTGAAATAGACAAATATTGCACACTGTGTTCGGCTATTTTTTCTTCGTATCGTCAAGTAGCCTTTGCATGCGCACAAGCTTAAAAAAATTTCCAACCCTTTTACTCTGCGCGAAAGCAAACGCACAATTCATTCAAGAATTGTCCTTTTACGCAAGCTTCTAACATTCGCCTTTCGTTTTTATACCCAGCGTAAGCGGGGTATATTAGTTTTGTGCAAATCTTGTAACAGGGAGAATTAAGCTCCGGAGATATAGAAAAATGTATATAGAAATGATCAGGATCAAAAACTGAATCGATTTAGACATGTCCGTCTGTCCGTCTGTCCGTCTGTCCGTCTGTCCGTCCGTCCGTCCGTCCGTCCGTCCGTCTGTCCGTCTGTCCGTCTGTCCGTCCGTCCGTGGTCGGATCTCCTCCGAAGCGGCTGGACCAATCAAGTCGAAATTTGGCACACAGGTATATCGGGATCCGAGTATGATCCTAAGTAAAAATGGGAGACATCCGCCCACTGCCACGCCCACAAATGAATATAATGTGTTTTCAGTAAAATGCTTGTAACTTGCGAACCACTCAACACATTCCATTGATATTTGGTGTACTGGTAAACTACGAAAAGGGACATATCCTGGCAAAAAATGGACGCCGCCCACCTCGAGCCACGCCCACAAATAAGCCCAAAATTAAGGGCTTATCGTAACTTGTGAAGTAAAAGGCGTAGAAGCTTCAAATTCGCAACATAGGTTCACCAAGGCGAATGAAAGGTGTAGGAAAAAATTTTTTATGACCCGCCCACTGCCACGCCCAAAAATGAAGATTTTTCGTAACTTCCGAAGTAAAAGGCGTAGAAGCTTCGAATTCGCAACATAGGTTCACCGAGGCGAATGAAAGGTGTAGGAAAATTTTTTTTATGGCCCGCCCACTGCCACGCCCAAAAATGAAGATTTTTCGTAACTTCCGAAGTAAAAGGCGTAGAAGCTTCGAATTCGCAACATAGGTTCACCAAGGCGAATGAAAGGTGTAGGAAAAAATTTTTTGGGGCCTGCCCACTGCCACGCCCACAAATAAAGATTTTTCGTAACTTCCGAAGTAAAAGGCGTAGAAGCTTCAAATTCGCAACATAGGTTCACCAAGGCGAATGAAAGGTGTAGGAAAAAATTTTTTGTGGCCTGCCCACTGCCACGCCCACAAATAAAGATTTTTCGTAACTTCCGAAGTAAAAGGCGTAGAAGCTTCAAATTCGCAACATAGGTTCACCAAGGCGAATGAAAGGTGTAGGAAAATTTTTTTATGGCCCGCCCACTGCCACGCCCACAAATAAAGATTTTTCGTAACTTCCGAAGTAAAAGGCGTAGAAGCTTCAAATTCGCAACATAGGTTCACCAAGGCGAATGAAAGGTGTACGGAAATAATTTATGTTGCCCTCCCACTGCCACGCCCACAAATAGAGAAGCAAAACATAGTGCGCTCATAATGTCGGGACGCTGGGTATTTCAAAGTCGGGCTTGACCGACTTTAGCTTTCTTACTTGTTCTGTTTTCAATTACTGTTCGAATTATGAGACGGGACGAAATGGCATTGGGTACGAAGTGTATCGCCATATGCGTGGTATGATTTTCAAAATGCAAAGAGAGCCGATAGAGTACATTGTCACCTCTTTATATATTAATACTCTTTGCAGAAATATAGAAAAGAAAACAAAAACAAAAGCGAAAATAAGAGAATGAGAGAACAAGCAAACCCCAATTAGGGGAGCAATCAGTCAGTCAGCCAGTCAGTCTATTTTTCTCGCTTGCACGGAGCGTTTCGAGCGCGTGATTAATAAAAAGAAATTAGAGAAAAACTTTTTTGTTTAATTTCATTTGCCTGCTTTTTTCGAAATCGTTGCAATATCGTTTATTGTTATTAACATTATTTGCTCTTTATGCGATTTATTATGCATTTTATTCATAAATAAAGCTCGATTTGATCGACCCCACAGCTGACGTCAGCAAGAAAGTGAAAAATAATGGAAACTTGTTGAAAAACTTAAAATACAAATTATCACGCCTACGAGAGTCTACGTGTAAAAAGTGATTAGAAGGTGGAAAAAGTAAAATCGTTGAATGCGCTCCAATTTTGCTCCAATTTGAAATAGAAGAAAATCGAAGAAAACTAGAACAACAAAAAGTGGCAATCATAAAGAACTTGCAAGAGATTGCAAGAGAAGGTCATTAGTAGTATATATTGAAATTCTACGCAGCAACCAATAAATAATGCAAGTCCATTAAATTACAATCGAATAATAAGAGTAATAACTGACCATAAGGAGACTTCGAAGTAGATATGGAAGTTTCCAGAATTGAACTTTTTTGCTGGATTTTCTGATTTCCATGGTTTGATATCGAGAAGGAGAACCAGAAACGAATACAAGCAAGATGTCATCATTAAAGGTTGCTGTGCGGGTTCGTCCGTTCAATACGCGGTAAGTTGTTCTTTTATACTACCTATAATGGTTCTAAGCAAATACGCCCCTTGCTTTTTATGCCGATAGTGTTTCGATAGTGTGGATAGTGGGGACCGTTTACACCGTTAGTTTGAATGCTTTTAAGTAGGCGTCAGCCCACACCTTTCGAATTTCTACATCATGGTAGTTCGACGACCCGAAACTGATTTTAGATTGTACGCAAATCTCTCAATATATCGCTTAAAGCTATTCAGATAAAGTTATTCAGTCTATGATGAACTTTTTATTCGGAATTTGAAGTACTTTCAAGCTCTAAAGTACTCACTAACCTATTCCCCAAAGACTCAAGCCCACAAAACACCAGCCACTAAGCTTCTCTTTTTGGTTTTTTGCGTGCTCTTGTCCAAACTCGCAAGATGGTTAATACTAATCTGCCTTAAGATTAGACGTTTGACGAGTATTCTTTACGCTTTCATGACTTTAAGAAGAATTCTTTGTATGAATTTCCTTCTCAGAATACGTACATAGTAACGTTGAAGTTCATTAAATGCTCCGTAGTCATAGGAGCGTGTGACCCGAAAATGCGAAAAATAATGCTTCTGCTATTTAGCCAAGCATTTAACCAGAAAAGTATGACTGCCAAAGAGGCTTTCTACGCAAAAACTTGGCATCATTTCACTAAGACTTGTAAAAACATTCGCCATTTTTCTATAGAAGCACTGAAAGCTGCTTAAAGACTTCATAATGATGAGTTCAGTTTTCTTTCGGTAACTTCAAAAAGCCCTCAAATATATAATTACTATGAAATTGAGGTTTAATTGTATTTCAGTTTCAAAATTGATAGTTCAAAGAAAGAGGTCGAAACTTTTTGAACAGCTTAATTTGTCATTATTGAATTTTTTTTTTCATTTTTTTGAAGCATTTAGATCAGATTTTTTGCCAATTTCGTTTTGTGCTCTTAAGCATTTATTGAGATGAGATTTATCATTCACCAAAGGCGAATGATGTCATCATTTGCTGACTGATTTTAATTAATTTTAAATTAACTTATGCGATCGTTCACACATTCAGACACGCTTTTTTCTGAAGGTGTTGGAGTGGATTTCTGCTTGTGGCATTTAATGAGACTCATTTTTGTGTATTTTTCACTAATTAACCGTTAAAAGCCGGTAGCAAAAATCAGTCTAAATTATTACAACAAAATTATATAAGTATGACATCACAAATTGCAGTGGGACATCAACACCTTTCCACATAAATGGCTTCCATGCTAAAAATTTATTTACTCTTTCGCTCCAACAGAAGAGTCCACATGTGGATACACATTAGCTGAATGCATCATTAAACTCAAAAAGTAAAAAGTAACAAACAAACAAAAAAAAAACAAATAAATAAAACAACTTGTCTTCTATCTCGTATGACTGCTCACAGTCGGTAATCGTGACCGAAATCTTGACTGAGGCTTTAGCTTAATTCGTATTTTGGTTAGTTAAAGAAAATTGTAGCAGCAAAGGCGAACATCGGCTTGCATCATTTCGTTAGCTTTGAGTAATACAAAATTTAATGAAAAATATGTTTACTTAATGGTGCCGATACTTTTTGTTATTTGTTCGCTTGAATAATGAAATAATGCGGCACCGTGCGCTAAACATTTGTAACGAAAACAATTTCCGTCATGCAATATCGCGAAACGATTTTCCTGACTGCTTTGTTTTTGCTGCCATGGTCTGTGATTTTCGACTGTTAACCCTCGTTTTAAAGAATAAAACCTCTGGTGGTCTTATCCTTTTCAAAATAATCCCATTGTATTTAGAACATTCAGATTTGGTTTGCCTAATCCAAGAACTTTTAAGTCATTTAATTTATTTCTTGAAGTGAATGGACTCCGGATGAATTCAAGTTGTTTTAACCCAGGCATGAATCAATTAAAGATTATTATTTGAATCAAAAAGCCGTGCCAAAACATGTCCAATCCCAAATTCGTGTCCCTCATATTAATCCAAATTACTTTCGACTTGGCTTTCCAAGTTTAATAGTCCTCATTAGTTTTCCTCTATAATTTTTCAGATTGACTTCATAGTTTATTAGTCATGCGTGTGTTAATAGCCTAATAGGCAGAAAATGCTTTAAAGGCGCTCATGTTGATCAGGCCTTTCCTCCGGGGAATAGAGAGACTGAGTGACTGAGAGATTGGGAAATATACATAAAAAGAAAGAGAGAATAAAAGAGAGAAATAGCAATTTTGAAAGGGAGAGGAATACAATTTTAGAAAGAAAAAGGAAGAAGGTGGAAAAAGAGAGAAAAATAGGGAAAAAGAGATAAAAAGAGAGAGAAAGAGAGAGAAAGAGAGAGAAAAAGAGAAAAAGAGAGAAAAAGAGAGAGAAAGAGAGAAAAAGAGAAGATAAAGGGAAGAAGAAAGAGAAGAGAAGATAGAGGAAAAGAGTAGGAGAGAAAGAAAGAGAAAAGGAGAAAAGGGAGAAAGAGAAAAAGAAGAAAAGAGAAAGGAAAAGAGAAAAGAGAAGAGAAGAAGAGAGAAAGAGAGAGAAGAGAGAGAAGAGAAAAGAGAGAGAAAGGAGAGAGAGAAAGAGAAGAGAAGAGAGAGAGAGAGGAGAGAAGAGAGAGGAGGAAAAATTTACAATAGAATGATGAGAAGGAGAAGAAGAGAGAGAAAAGGAGGAGAGAGAGAAAGAAGGAGAGAGACAGATAGAAGAAGAAGGAAGAGAAAGAAGAGAAAGAGTGAAAAGAGAGAGAGAGAGAGAGAGAGAGAGAGGAAACTTTTATCATTTTACCCATTCATTTTATTGAATTCCTCCCGATGAGAAGAGAGAAATAGATAAAAGTAGAGAGACAAAGGAAGGAGACAGAGCTAGAAATAGAAAAGGATAAAAACATATACATAAAAGATACGAACGGGGAAGGAAGAATAGATAAAAGTCCTTCATAAGATTTTGCGAAACAATCGCGGATGCGCCAACCAGTTTTCGGATCCAAAAGATACTCTCCAGTTCTCATGTTGGCCAGAACTGCCCAGAAAGCAAACCTGCGAACTATTTGCTCGGAAGCAGACATAAATTACCAGCTCGTGCTGCAGAAAGGAAGACGGGTAATGTTATCCATTCTAAGGCGAATCTACTCTAGCAGTTTGGCGTATGGTTACATAGCAAAATCATGGACGACGGTCAAAGTCGTCTATCTCCCCAAACAGCAAGAGTAGACAAACACAATCCTATATCAATCAGAACAATAAGCCTTATGCCGTTTGCACTGAAGGGTTTAGAGAAAATTGTTGATCGATACATAAGAGAAGAGATCCTGAGGAGAACTCCTCTAAATTCTGGTCAACACGCATATCGAAAGGGAAGATCCACAGAAATTCTGGACAAAGAAGGATCCTTCAATAACACAACATTTGAAGCCATGTATACGGCTCTAAACCACTATAATGTTCCCAAAACCATAGTCAACTGGATTTTGGCGATGCTGGAAGGCAGGATCATAAAATCTAAGCTAAGAAATACGGAAGTAACAGCCACCACAGCCAGAGGCTGCCCTCAAGAGAGAGTTCTGTCCCCCTCTATGATAATGTCTGGTTGTAGACGAACTTCTCTGCTCTCTAGAGCAGAAGGGATTCCAAACTATAGCCTATGCCGATGATCTAGCAGAAGTTGTGAGAGGTAATGCTGGAAGTATTATATCCAACCTTATGTAATCGGCAGTGAGGCTGATAGTAAACTGGTGTCAACGAAGGGGATTATCTGTTAACCCTGACAAAACCAATGTTTTTCCTTTTACCCTAAAAAGTAAATACCACCTTAAACAGCTAATAATTTATGGTAACAACAAACAATATATAGAAGAGGTCATATACCTATGGATCACTCTAAACATCAAATTGAACTGGAGTTCCCATATTGACAAACTGATAAAAGGAGCAACGAATGCACTTTGGATCAGCAAAAGACTCTGTATCAGAAATTGGATAATCCAGCCGCAATGGCTGATCAGACTATATTCCCTGATCACATTGCCACTGATTACCTGCGGAGCATTGGTCTGGTGGAAGAAAACCACGGAAAAAACAACTGTCACCAAGATGTGTAGAATCCAAAGGCTATCCAACTCCAGTATCACAGGTTGTATGAGTCACTGGAGTTGGAGGTACAGAAAGCTGCAACGCTGTCCCTGCACAGATTGTTTCACTTGGGCTTTGTGAAGCTCAAACCGACTGGAAGGGGGCATCTATCTTTATTATAGAAGAGGAGGAATAATAAAGACTTAACGATGCCGCTTGATAAAATTCTCCCTAAATATTCTCTAGATAAGAGATATAATATGGTAATACCGGAAAGGGAGAGATTGAATGGAAACAGAGTCATTCTACCTGTCGAAGCAATGGTCTGGTACACCGACGGATCCGAGACCGACTGTATTTGGAGCGGGAGTTCATAGCTCCGGATATGGAGAAATTGTAAGTCTTGGGGTATACGCAACGGTATTCCAAGCATAAATACTTTCAATTAACCTATGCGCCAGACACCTAAAAAAATTTCAGTATGGAAGAAAAAACCATATTCATAATGACAGACAATCAGGCCGCCATAAATGCCTTGCAGTCACACACAGCGAACTCGAAACTAGTATGGGAAACAGTAAATGTACTCCAGGAAATAGCCAGCAGAAATCAAGTGACAATAGACTGGATACCTGGTCACGAAAGCAATGAAGAAGCTGACAGATTGTCGAAGGAAGGAGCCGAAAAACATCCCTATGGACCTGAGGTGATACTTAGGGTCAGCAGTTTACATGAAATTCCGGAAACAAACTCAGAGTTCCTTAATAAAGCCAACCGGATTTGGTCTCGCACAGCTGGTCAAACATGTACCAATATATTCTTTCCAAGATCCATTGAAAAGAACTCCGAATATCTACTTCGATTAAGCAGATATGAATTGAGAATAATGGTAGCGATCATTAGTGGGCACGGCCTCCTCAACAAACATAAAAAGCGATTGTAAGTAGCCAACAGCGAAAAGTCTCTGCCTGGAAGAAGAGGAAACCTCATTAAATATACTGGCAGAATGTGCTGCGCTATATAGACAAAGGAAATATATATTGGGCAAAGAAATCATTCAATAGACGGAACTGGCGGAAATTGAACTAGAATGGGTGAAAATCTTTCTAGACATCACTGGAGTAGCTAAGATACTCTAAGAGAAATAACGGGTTTGGCACAATAGTCTACTCAGACGCAGTGAAACGGACGAATAACGCTCGAACCCTTCTATCAATATATATATATACACTATTGAAAAAGCACAAGTTTCGTTCTCCATTACCAATTTAAAGTCACGATCAACGACCGTTATTATTATCAACCGATTAACCTATTTAAATTTCATCCGCAGGAGCTGGTGGAGTCTTGATAAACCATCCATTGGACGGCATAAAGGCATAGCAACAGGCATCAAATTCATCAGTAGGAACCGCCATCCGACAAATTTACTACCGCTAATTTACTTATGCAACGCGCGTTTATCATACTTAAGCCCGTTTAAAATCCCCACCACACATTAAATGTTCCCACGATCCAATAGCCTAGAGTAAGTCGAAGATATTGAAGATTATGAGGGAACACCTAAGGTAATACGTTCCACAATAAGGATATGCAAGACCAGCGTCAACCAAGCAAGCGCTTACGAAGCCTGAAAGTGGTAAATGGTATCGGATATCAGATCGTGATAAATGTGATGGGAAATATCCGAGTAACGCAAAAAGATACAGCCATGCACACGGACTCACAAACGCGTAATATTGCACCCATGCAGCAACCAGCAAAAAGGCAAAGACTGTCCTACGCCGCTCTAGATAGACTCGAATAAAGCAGCAACACACACACCGCACTATATAATGTTTTTATTTCTTAATTTTTTCATCATTAAAAATGATTCATTATATTTATTAATATTGTAAAAAAAAGGACCTGAATTGAAAACAAAGTCTGAATTGTGGCGTAGAGAAAATAAAGCGAAGGAACAAATGAAATCGATGGATAAAAAAGGCTAAGCGGCCATAGATAACAATGAATTTGAGAAAAATGAAAAGCACACAACAACCACCATCAGTGGTGGTTGTTGGCGCCTAAGACAAAGAATAACCTAACAAGGAAATTGTTGTTGCCAACAGATCCAAAACGGGTTTAAATGGACACACAATGTAATTGATGGGGGAGATCACGGAGTGTTGTCAACGACTATGTACCAGCTGACTAGGACTTAATTACTAACGAAGCATACAGCAGAGAGGAGCACGCTAAGATCAAGCCGGAGCATCAGCGCTCTCATGGGCTGTCTGTCAGAAATGCACACATGGGAGGGCCGCTCCAGATATTGCAAGGCATGGAACAGTTGTACATTTGCCAACAAACAAATGCCTGTGAAATGCACACAGTAGGAGGGCCGCTCCAGACATTGGACAGGGACGGTAGGCGGAGTGTTTGGCGGGTGAGCCTTTTTCAAGCTAGCGAAAAGTGTGTAAGGGAGAATGAATGAGAATAGTGTGGGAAGTGCATTTGTACGATGTATGATTTAAGGGCTTGTGGTTAGCTTGGTGAGAAATTGGGGGTAAGAATGGGTAACACGGACAGTTAGGCATTTCGTATAGTTCTTTCTCTTTCCTTTCTTTATTATTACCTTTCTTGTTGAACCCCTCTTGACACGATTTCACGTAGGACTGTCGGAAAATGGTGTGCGGTGGGCTCGGATTCTGTTGCATTTATAAACCAACATTTTGCGAATAAGTTCAGCGAAGTTTAACTTCAAACCGTTTTTCTAACTTCAAAAAAAAAATCATATTGAAGTTAAAAATCGAGTTGAATCTTAATTTACGTGAGTTGAACAAAATTTTGGCCCCATAAAGAATGCTTTAAATTTATAAAAGCAACAAAATCCGAGCCCTGGATACCCAGCTGGATTTTTTTGAAATTTTTTATCAAAAGCGAGTCTTTTTCGAGTCGTCTTTCTGATTAAAAAGATAAAATATGCGCTTGTTTTCTGATCAAAAATAATACTTTTATCGGGAGAAATTGGAACCCTAGCCACGACTCTTCTTAGGGAGTAATATTTGATATCATATGCGAGTCGTTTTCGAGACATATTTGTTATCATTTTGGAGTCATATTTGTTACTATTTTCGAGTCTTCTACGACTCATATTTGCTATAATTTTGGAGTCTTATTCGATTTATATTTGCTTTCATTTTTTCGTGTATATGTTATATGTATTATTATTATAGATTCAACAATTTTTTTTCCTTGCCCTATGTGGGATTTGAACCTAGGAACTCTCGTTTTCTAGTTCTGTGCTCATCCGTCGACACCAAGCTTTCCAAATCCATTCAATTCAATTTTGAGTCAAATATTGAGTGAAATAGAAGATAGCAACAATTTGAATGATCATATTTCAATCTCATACGTGATTAATTAGCGATTTTTTTTTTATTATTTAATTATTTGCTCTATATTATTGTTTTTTGTAATTTGAATACGACTCGCTTTTGAAACATATTTGAGAGTCGTTTTCGAGTCTTCTTTTAATCATGCATGTGATCAATCATTTTCTAATCAGAAAGGGGGCTTGAAAAAGACTCGTAAATGAATCTTCTCATAAAACAGTCTTCCAAATGTTGGGTGGGTGAGAACAAGCTATAAGACCTCTAAGGCTGCTATTATAATTAGGGATGCAAAACCGTTAAAAAAAAACATCGATTTTAGAACATCCATGTTTTTGAGAAGTGAAAAAAATTTATATTGAATTTAAAAATCGATTTGAATCTCAACTTTATATGAGTTGAACAAAATTTGTACTCCATAAAGTATGCTTTAAATTTATAAAAGTCAACAAAATCGGAGCCCTGATCAGTGCTGTCGTTTTCGTATCTTAGAAAGTAGCAACATGTTTTAAAAATGGTAGTTTTTATAAAATAAATGGAGTATATTGAAAAAGAAGTAGGTTTTTGAAGCAATAGAAGAAAGAATAAAAACCTCGAAAACTCGTAAACCAAGAAGTCTAAAAAATGATTGATTGTAGTTTTGTATAAAAAAAATTACACTTTCGCTTTTTCAATCTTTTCACTTTGAATGCAACGCCCTAGTTGTTTTCAGTGACTGACGAATGCGAATAAAAAAGCTTTTATCGGCTTGCCAGAGAGTTAATTTCCACCGCACAAAGAACCTTTTACAAAATTTATTTACAACCAAATAGTACTACGTTAATGAAAGGAGTTGTAAAGTAGTACTAGAAAAAAAATTTAAATTATATCAACCGCGTCGAAGAAATGCAGCTATTAAAATGAATGAAAAATAGCTATACAACAGCTTAAAATAGCCATTCAAATTACGTTCAACAATTCACAAAAACTTACTTCAAATGCAACCCTGTGCGCTCGAGACATTTCTCCACATGATTGGGAGAAGACAAGAGCAAAACAAAATAGAAAAGAGAAATAATTCCAGTGCTGTCAAAAATACATCTCACTCTCACCAACTATAAGCACCGACTGCCATCTCTTTCACACACGAAGCTAATTTTTACAAGACCATTGTTTATATTAAACTGATAAATTTAAAATTTGTCGAAAAATAGTACTGTCGGTAAATCGATTTCCGATATTTTTGAGGAATTTCGTTATTTGCCTGCCAATATCGATTTCGATATACATAGCTTGAATTTGCCCAAAAGAGTGCTGAGACAGAAATATAGAAAAGAAAACAAAAACAAAAGCGAAAATAAGAGAATGAGAGAACAAGCAAACCCCAATTAGGGGAGCAATCAGTCAGTCAGCCAGTCAGTCTATTTTTCTCGCTTGCACGGAGCGTTTCGAGCGCGTGATTAATAAAAAGAAATTAGAGAAAAACTTTTTTGTTTAATTTCATTTGCCTGCTTTTTTCGAAATCGTTGCAATATCGTTTATTGTTATTAACATTATTTGCTCTTTATGCGATTTATTATGAATTTTTATTAATAAATAAAGCTCGATTTGATCGACCCCACAGCTGACGTCAGCAAGAAAGTGAAAAATAATGGAAACTTGTTGAAAAACTTAAAATACAAATTATCACGCCTACGAGAGTCTACGTGTAAAAAGTGATTAGAAGGTGGAAAAAGTAAAATCGTTGAATGCGCTCCAATTTTGCTCCCTCCAATTTGAAATAGAAGAACATCGAAGAAAACTAGAACAACAAAAAGTGGCAATCATAAAGAACTTGCAAGAGATTGCAAGAGAAGGTCATTAGTAGTATATATTGAAATTCTACGCAGCAACCAATAAATAATGCAAGTCCATTAAATTACAATCGAATAATAAGAGTAATAACTGACCATAAGGAGACTTCGAAGTAGATATGGAAGTTTCCAGAATTGAACTTTTTTGCTGGATTTTCTGATTTCCATGGTTTGATATCGAGAAGGAGAACCAGAAACGAATACAAGCAAGATGTCATCATTAAAGGTTGCTGTGCGGGTTCGTCCGTTCAATACGCGGTAAGTTGTTCTTTTATACTACCTATAATGGTTCTAAGCAAATACGCCCCTTGCTTTTTATGCCGATAGTGTTTTTTGGATAGTGGGGACCGTTTACACCGTTATTTGAATGCTTTTAAGTAGGCGTCAGCCCACACCTTTCAATTTCTACATCATGGTAGTTCGACGACCCGAAACTGATTTTAATTGTACGCAAATCTCTCAAATATCGCTTAAAGCTATTCAGATAAATTATTCAGTCTATGATGAACTTTTTATTCGGAATTTGAAGTACTTTCAAGCTCTAAAGTACTCACTAACCTATTCCCCAAAGACTCAAGCCCACAAAACAACAGCCACTAAGCTTTTTTTTTTTTTTTTGCGTGCTTTGTCAAACTCGCAAGATGGTTAATTAATCTGCCTTAAGATTAGACGTTTGACGAGTATTCTTTACGCTTTCATGACTTTAAGAAAATTCTTTGTATGAATTTCCTTCTCAGAATACGTACATGTAACGTTGAAGTTCATTAAATGCTCCGTAGTCATAGGAGCGTGTGACCCGAAAATGCGAAAAAAATGTTCTGCTATTTAGCCAAGCATTTAACCAGAAAAGTATGACTGCCAAAGAGGCTTTCTACGCAAAAACTTGGCATCATTTCACTAGACTTGTAAAAACATTCGCCATTTTTCTATAGAAGCACTGAAAGCTGCTTAAAGACTTCATAATGATGAGTTCAGTTTTCTTTCGGTAACTTCAAAAAGCCCTCAAATATATAATTTACCATAAATTGAGGTTTAATTGTATTTCAGTTTCAAAATTGATAGTTCAAAGAAAGAGGTCGAAACTTTTTGAACAGCTTAATTTGTCATTATTGAATTTTTTTTTTCATTTTTTTGAAGCATTTAGATCAGATTTTTTTGCCAATTTCGTTTTGTGCTCTTAAGCATTTATTGAGATGAGATTTATCATTCACCAAAGGCGAATGATGTCATCATTTGCTGACTGATTTTAATTAATTTTAAATTAACTTATGCGATCGTTCACACATTCAGACACGCTTTTTGCTGAAGGTGTTGGAGTGGATTTCTGCTTGTGGCATTTAATGAGACTCATTTTTGTGTATTTTTCACTAATTAACCGTTAAAAGCCGAGTAGCAAAAATCAGTCTAAATTATTACAACAAAATTATATAAGTATGACATCACAAATTGCAGTGGGCCATCAACACCTTTCCACATAAATGGCTTCCATGCTAAAAATTTATTTACTCTTTCGCTCCAACAGAAGAGTCCACATGTACATTAGCTGAATGCATCATTAAACTCAAAAAGTAAAAAGTAACAAACAAACAAAAAAAAAACAAATAAATAAAACAACTTGTCTTCTATCTCGTATGACTGCTCACAGTCGGTAATCGTGACCGAAATCTTGACTGAGGCTTTAGCTTAATTCGTATTTTGGTTAGTTGAGGAAAATTGTAGCAGCAAAGGCGAACATCGGCTTGCATCATTTCGTTAGCTTTGAGTAATACAAAATTTAATGAAAAATATGTTTACTTAATGGTGCCGATACTTTTTGTTATTTGTTCGCTTGAATAATGAAATAATGCGGCACCGTGCGCTAAACATTTGTAACGAAAACAATTTCCGTCATGCAATATCGCGAAACGATTTTCCTGACTGCTTTGTTTTTGCTGCCATGGTCTGTGATTTTCGACTGTTAACCCTCGTTTTAAAGAATAAAACCTCTGGTGGTCTTATCCTTTTCAAAATAATCCCATTGTATTTAGAACATTCAGATTTGGTTTGCCTAATCCAAGAACTTTTAAGTCATTTATTTATTTCTTGAAGTGAATGGACTCCGGATGAATTCAAGTTGTTTTAACCCAGCATGAATCAATTAAAGATTATTATTTGAATCAAAAAGCCGTGCCAAAACATGTTCCAATCCCAAATTCGTGTCCCTCATATTAATCCAAATTATTTCGACTTGGCTTTCCAAGTTTAATAGTCCTCATTAGTTTTCCTCTATATTTTTCAGATTGACTTCATAGTTTATTAGTCATGCGTGTGTTAATAGCCTAATAGGCAGAAAATGCTTTAAAGACGTCATGTTGATCAGGCCTTTCCTCCGGGAATAGAGAGACTGAGTGACTGAGAGATTGGGAAATATACATAAAAAGAAAGAGAGAATAAAAGAGAGAAATAGCAATTTTGAAAGGGAGAGAATAAATAAAAGAAAAAGGAAAAAGTGAGAAAAAGAGAGAAAAATAGAGGAAAAAGAGAAAAAGAGAAAAGAGAGAAAAGAGAAAAAAAGAAAGAGAAAAAGAGAGAAAAAGAGAGGAAAAAGAGAGGAAAAAGAGAGAGAAAAGAGAGAGAAAAGAGGAAAAGAGAGAAAAGAGGAAAGAGAGAAAAGAGAGAAAGAGAGAGAAAAGAGAGAAAGAGAGAGAAAGGAGGAAAGAAGAAAGAGAGAAAGAGAGAAGAGAGAAGAAAAGAGAGAAGAAAGAGAAGAGAGAAGAGAGAGAAGAGAGGAGAAGAGAGAGAAAGAGGAGAGAAAGAAAGATAGAGAGAGAGAGAAAGGGATAGAGAGAGAGAGAGAGAAAGGGATAGAGAGAGAAGAGAGAGAGAAAGAGAGAGAGAGAGAAAAAGCAGGAAAGAGAGAAGAGAGAAAGAGAGAGAAAGAAAGAGAGATAGAGAGAAAGAGAGAAGGGAGAGAAAGAAGAGATTGGATTGCAGGGTTTTACAACACTTAAAAGTAAAAACCTAGGTTCCAAAATACGGGCCTGAAGATCGCTATTGGAAATTAACTTTTCTATACAGGATTAGATCATACACTGAAATTTTCATCATTTTATCCACTTATTGAATTGAATTCTTTGTAGACTCCCACAATTCTCTGTTAATTCTGGACTCGATTCGATTGACATGCAAATTTAGAAATTCAAAATCAAAAAACCGATTTTTATTTTTTATTTTTGATTCGTTGTGAATATTTCGAACGAAGAACCTTTGAACTTTCCATTGTAGTCCGTTGAAATTGGTTGTTTTTTTTTTTTTTTATATTCTACGAGCTCGGGGATGACTCAGCGATGGAAGTAATTCTTATGTATATTTATTTACTTGTTAATTTGAATGAGAGTTTGGGCGCAAAAAGTAATAACCGATTGTTCCTTTATCTAGATACATACATAAGTGGGTATATAATCGGAATGTGGTAATGACATTTCATGACTCGGCTCGATTATTTTATTTACTTCGTTCGAAGATAATGCCGCTATTTAAAGGCCCATTTCCTCATTTGAAGTTACGTAAAAACATTGAACAATAAATTTCACAAAGTTTTTCTCTATGCCTTCATTTAGTTGATTTTGAAGCGCCTTCGTTCCATCCTCCAGCAATCGTATTCAATTTCAAAAATGATCAAACGCAAGAAATTCCCCAAAAGTCAATTTATTGCTGAATAGAAAAATAAATCGTGTACCTTTTTGTCGGCGTCAGCTTCATCTGTTTGCCTGCATCTTTCCTGAAATTTTTTTTTGTGTTTGTGTTATTGAAAACAGAATACATAGCATTGCCCCTTATCTTTCGTTCGCCCACACTCACTGCTTGACTCTTCCGGAGAAGTGAACTTCCGAGGTGCATGCGAAGCAGGTTATTTGACTTCTTTTGTACTTCTTCTTGTGTTCGAATGGAGTTTATCTTTTGTGTGGTCAGTTAGATATGGCTTTCATTTTTTTTTTTTTTTTTTACATATTTTCTTTCCTTCTCCTCAATTTCAATGCACTTTTTGTTGTGGGTGATCTATGGAAGAAGAGTTTTTGTGTGCTTATCAATTGGGTGAGGGTTCCTCTTTTGACAATCAACTGAGAGCAACAAGTTTTTGAGTGGGGGCCCCATCAGAATTATAAACGAGTTTTCTTTAATTTGAGATTTGATGAATATCGTTTAACTGTCTTATGAATTATGGATGTAAGAGACATTTTCTCGAAACCCACGGATGCCACGCTTTCTTTTAAAGTTTTTGGAGTTATTAGTGAAGGTCTCGATTGATTCGTCTTTTCTAATTTTTCCTCAAAAAATTCCACACAAGACGATTTTGTTGCAGTTTTATGATTTTTTGAACAGTCCCTGGTATCGGGGGTCCGCCGAAAAATGGTCCTATCAAGTTTATCCTCAAACTCAGTCTTACTAACATCTTCTTCAATCTTCTTGACGGATTTCGATAAGATAGATCAACTTTTTTTTGGAAGAAAAATAAATATGTGGATCGACGGAGGGAAAAACAGATCATAATCAGGGATGCCCGCGGAGCAAGCTTCGGAGCATTGAGAGGAAATGCTTGTACATACACAAAAGCAATAAGCAAGCTGAGAAATCGAAACTGTTTAGTCTGACATCAGCACGAACGAGCAAGACTATGTCGGATGAAGCAAAAAGAGAATGAAAAAAGCGAAAAACGTTCTTCAGTGCAATGCGCACACACACTATCGCAAGCTTTCAATGTAGTGGTGGGCATCCCTGATCATAATCAATCTAGAGTGGTCTCTGAGACGTTGCTTTAGATAATTTTGTGGGTACAATTGTGCTCTTTCCTGCCATTTTTCACTTATTTTGGTACTAAGGTAGATTGGTATATAGGTAGGTAGTAGGGGCAGTTGCTAGCTCATGTAGGCACAGTAGGTTGGTCCATGGTGATACCACAAGAAGACACGACTTGTCTCTTAAAACTTATTCGACTTCCTGATAAACCGGGAAATATCTGTAACTTTGATTACAGATAGTCCGGTGAGGCTGATAAAGAAGGAATAAGATACTACCGAGTAATTTTAGGTAAAATTCCATTGAAGATATGGGAAATTCCACGAGAAACGGTCCCGCCCGTAACAGTCATTCCGAGCAAAAATTGAATAATTTCAGTGCCTAAGTATTTTTAAATGGTTTCGAAAACTAAAATGTTTTTAAATCACGTCATGTGGTAACTCCAATATTGCAATTTCTTGTTGCGAGGAATCGCAACGAGAAATATTCAACTTTTCGAACTATTCTCGTTGCGTCAACTTGCAATGACATTGGAGATTGCGCCATATGTTTTCATGTATTGAAATTGCTTTGACAGCTGCAACGATATCTCGCAACAAGAAATTGCAATATTGGAGTTACCACCTCATTTTTCTTCATTAAAATGAGCTGAAACCTAAAAAATAAGTGTCACAGGTGAGACAGTATGCCCATGTCACATATTTTCCACTAGAAAGCTGTCGTTAAAACATTAATTTCTAATTGTTCCAAAGACTATACATAATTTTGACCACTGTGCCTAAGAACCAAACTTTTTCATAAGCTACCATTTTTGCAATCAATAGTTTTATTAACCCTTTACTGCGTCACGTATTAATTAATTGGGATTTTTTCCGCTGTAAATGGTTTTATTAACCCTTTACTGGATGACATATTAAGTAAAAAAAAAAAAATATAAATAAATTTTATATAGTAAATGGTTTTTATTAACCCGTTAATGCATCATATATGTAAAAAAAAAAGTGGAAAAAATCATTTTGTTCGCAATAAATGTTTTTGTTAACCCTTTAATGCATGACATATTAAATAAGTGGTAAATAAATGTTATATTAAGGGTTCAAAAATAATTATTTATGTATCGTTTTTCATAAAAAAGTACCTATGTTTTTGTTTTATTTCGTCACAAACCTTATATGGGTTAAGTTGAACAAATAAAGCTGTTCATACCTATATGAAAACATTTTTTTTTTTCAATTTTTTCGACTAAAAAAAAAAGCAGCTCGGTATAATTTTTTCGAAGAAATCTCAAAATAAACTTTGGGCGCTACACACGGATGCACAAACTGATTAATCCCTCGATACAGGAGGTGTATTAATATAATAAAGGAAAATTAAAGAATCAATGCATTACGTTCGCACAATAAATTCTCTAAGGAATTCAACCAACTTGTCCCACTGTTCTGTTCTGCATGCAATTTTCAACATCGCAAATGCTGCTTCAAGAGCTGATTATGCTATGCAGCTCGCTTTTATTAAGTGCGACAACCATTGAAATGTCATTTATAAACTGTCTCCCTTGTTGTTGCAGTTTTTGTTGTTGTTGCTTGTGTCAGTTCGTTGATAGTACGATTCAGAATTTCCCAAAGTTTCCAGTAAAGCTTTTTTATCGCTCCAAATGTTACGCACACACAAAACTTCAATGAAAAATTACCGCCTGCGATTTTGAATTATTTAAAAAAAAATGATAATTTAACAAAAATATTTAATATTTTATGATTTCATAATTTTATGTATATGTTTTTTTTTTTTACAGGGAACTCGACATGGACGCACAACTCATTGTACAGATGGAAGGGAAGAAAACGCGCCTGCTAAAGCCCCGGCTACAATCAATACGCGATGCGGGGCGCGATAATCATCATGATTTCACATTTGATTACTCATATTGGTCGTTCGACGAATCCGACAGGCATTTCGCGTCGCAGCAGCAAGTTTACAATGACCTCGGAACAGATGTGGTCGATTGTGCCTTTGAAGGTGGGTTCGATGATGTACACGCACAACAAATATTTCTTTATTCAGTTCAGTTCAGATCAGTTCAGTTCAGATTCTAGACCGAAAGAATTCTTCAAAGGAAATAACATTTCAACATTTTCAGTTTCTTTTCATGAGTGCTTTTTTCCTGCAGAGCAAGATTGTTGCTTTCGGAAATGGAAGAGGGGTCGGGCGGTTTATAAAAAACGTATTTTCCAATTTTTTTTTTGTTCCTCAATAATTCATCTTCATTTGAAGAGTTCTCAATTGCTTTTAGGACATTGAAATGATTTTGGAAAGGTCAATCAAACCAGCTTAGCACTTTCCTTCATTTTCTTAAGCTGAAAATTACCAAAATTACTTTTCAATGAAAAAATATTTAAAGGAAATGGAAAGGCCCTTAAGATGGTTGTCTCATTGGGTAAACAATTTTTTTGCCATTTTTTTTTTTTCATTTTTTTTATAGCTTGGATATTTGAGAACATCGTGCTAAAAGGATTTTTTGAAATTCGAAATAGTTTAGAGGATAAAGCCTTCTTTTCGAGCAAGATCTGCCCTAAAACAAGTAATTTTAGCGTTGCTTCAAACCTTAAACGCATTTATCTCGAAATCGCTTTTGTTGAACTGGCTGCTACGATTTCTCCAGTTCAACTGGACCGATTTTAATGAAACAAAGTGGAATCAGAACAGAATTGTCGCCATTATGGCGTGAACCTCAATCATAATTCTAACAAATTTTTTACTATTTTTTTTACACTGAACTGCAAAAAAATATACCCAAAATCGATGGTTCATTTTTCAATAACCGCCATTTTGTCGAAAAAAATCCCAAAACTATTTTGGAGGTTCACGCCATAATGAAATTTATACTGATTATAACCCTGTTTTTATTTTCCATTTCGGACAACTTGGAGACCTGGAATCGTGGCAGCCATCACAACACATTTTTTTAACCATCCACTTTGGCGGACGAGAACTTTTTGAACCGCCCTCACATAAAAAAACAAAGCTCTCTTTATTAACTTTCATTCATTCCTAATATCAAAAGGATCTTAGAGCGATTTTCGTAACATAACCCACCCAGTAGTAGAGATAGCTCTTAAAATGTTCCAATGTAGCCCACTCAAGTTGATTTTACTCATGTCCTTGCCAATTCATTAAGATAGCTTAACTTCTTCGATTAGAAAACGGACAGATATAGGGATAGCTAGAGAATTTTTAAGGACTATGGATTTACAAAAAAAAAAACTTTTAATGCCTATTAATCATAATTCGTTTCCAACAAGTCTGGTCAAAATGGTATTCAATGCAATGTCGCCTTTTAATTTTTTTTCGTCGTTTTCTTCAATTTTTTGGGTGTGTGGTCCCAGGGTTGTGGCTTATATGTAAATGTTCATTTCTTCGGCCTCGTACACGAATTTGTTCGCATAACTTAGTCCCACGACAAAATATTTATTCGCAAAATATTGAACTTATAGGCGAGATGGTGAAGAAGAGGACATAATTTTATGAAAACAAATTTTGATTTGTTCGAAAATTCTGCTTTGCTCTCTTCACTGAAAAAGATTTCGTGAGATTTTAATCTAATTGTGGCTTTTTTTTTTATTTGCGCGGCTTCTTGTATAATCCAAAATGTCTTGTATTTAATTATTTTTGCACTAAATGTTTATTTATTAATTTTTTTTTTTATTTTTACCTTGAGCCACTGAAAGATGCGTCGGTGAAAGAATTTTTGTTAAACAAATATTTTAACGTCGAAGCACCTTTGCAAAGAGTTAAGCCAAAAAGAAATTTTTATTTGCCAATTAATGTTTAATCGTCGAAATCGCGTCTTATATTACGTTTATACGTTTATAACGCAATTGGTTAACTCACGGTTTATATGGCAGTTTTTTTTTCAGGACTAATTTTACGTTTCAGGTCTGCCTGATTAAAAACATAGCATAACATGATAGAACGAATAGAAAATATATGATTTGAAGTTTTTAGACAGAAGTTATTTCAGCAATTCAATATATGGCAGGATCGCCAAATTAGTAAAATTGTTGAAAAACAGTGGCAGCACCTATTATCTTATCGCAATTAGTTTCGTTAATCACAACTTGGATTGAGCTATGCATTTTTTGCAATTTACTGGTCCAAAAAACAATCGACTATCGGTCCAAAATTGGTTTACTCGTGAAAATTCTTTAATAAGTTATCCAATGTATTTTAAGCTTTAAAGTTCATTCTCTAATGAGCATAAACATCCAGAAAATCAAGCGATTGATTATCCAGGAAATAACTAATGAACTAGGCACTAATGAGCTACTTGGTAGACCATAAAATTTAGCATAGAAAAAAGTGCCAATTTGTGTTACACGAATGTGTAAAAAACCATGACAAATTTTTAACGCTTAGATGTGAAAAAAGTCTCAAGCATTTCATAATTAATATTTTACCACATAGGAGTCGTTCCCAACTAATTTTTCACATAGCATCAAAGCACAAATTATTCGAAACGTAAGGAAATACATAAATGAACGTCTTAAAGTCAAGAAAACGTGGTACTCTGTAGGTAAACACATTGATATGTGCTTCTAACATCATATGAAAGACCCGATTACTACCGTATGTTGACCTTTGGTCGTATATGGGCATTTCCACACTGACGCGGTACTTGCGTGAACAATTTTTAAGTCCCAAATTGAAGAATGCACCAAATAGTACTGAATACTTTTTTGAAGCTTATGCGGACTTTTATATTTATCAAAATTTCTATGCATATCCCCAAAGGAAATCGGACAAATTCGGACGCGATAAAAACGTTATTTTTCCAAAAAATGCCCATTTGTGATTCTAGTCGGTCTCAAGCTAACAAAGACTTTCGCAAAAAACAATCGACGTTTTGCAATGACGTCAAATCCTCGTCAGATTCACAATGTGTGTGTGTGTGTGTGTGCGTGTGATTATTTCAAGTCATTTGAAACTAGGTATTCCGAAAATGCCTCGATTTTATGCCTGACTTAACGAAGCTAGAATTTTCACAATAAATCACTCTTCATGTTATTTAAAACCTTTGCTACGTCATTAGTTCCGTTATGCGTTTTCTTGGGTTTAGTTCAACGAGAATGACATTAATCCCCCGTCGAATTGCCTCATTAACTGTTGATATAACACGCAATCGATTACACCTGCTGGCAAGGGCCGATAGACCTTCAAAAATCCCATATCCACTGAGAATGTTTAGGCTTTTTGAGTCATTGATAATGACACTGAATTAGTTCAATGCAATCAGTTCTTGCAGTCATTCTATTTACGTAACCGTAAAGGGGGCGTCGCGGTGTCTTCCTATTTTTCCCCCCGTTTTTTTTTTTGCACGTTTTATCTCTCTTCGTATAAGTAGTCTATTCAGGTTTAAATCGTCAAAACAAAATGAAAAAAAAAATTACGACGAATGTGAAAAGAAAGAGAACGAGAAAAAGGTTTTCAGTTGAACTTTTGAAAGCATTTTTTTCTATATTTTCGCCATATGTTGCTATTCTCTCGGGAGCAGTTTACTGTTGGAAAGTAAGTAGGTACTCAGCTTTCCCACGATGACCGCAATTTAAAGTACCTACTATTTTCTTTTATTATTTTTTTCTTTTTAATGTGTTTCCACAATCTGTCGCTAGCCTGAAATCGCAATCATTTAATCGCATTAATAAGTAGAGCATGACAATTTCTGATTTAATGCCGTCATTAATGTGTTATGGCCCACTGTTTTAATTGAGGACAGTTTCCAATTATCGATACCTTACTCCTTCTGTCAATTGATTTTCCGAGTTGTTTTTTCCTCCAGTTTTTCTGTCCCAAATTTTAATCTTAAAAAGGGGTCCATCATTTTTAATTATTTTTATACGCCACATACTCTTTGCCGATGGTATATTGAGTTTGTTTGTACGTATGTAATACACATAACCAGTTGAGATGGACTATAATAACCCTGCAGTAATTATCACTAGTGACTGATTCAATCTGTCACTAGTTCCTCCGTCATCGTCACTAGTGACCAACTGTACCCGTGCCAATGTATTCTCCTATGGACATTTTGTATGAGCATATGTTCGGGCGGACACCAGTTGACGATTGAACTGGTGATGCTGTAGAGGCAGCTCATTAGCTATATTACCTAAATAGAAAGCGCCGCGCACGGGGCTCAGATGGCTCAGTGTGAAGAGTCTGGCCTAGCGACCTGGAGACCCGTGTTCGAATCACGCTCGGGCGGGTGCCAATTTTTTTTTTTTTTTTTTTAAGTGGATAATATTATAGGTGTCTAACAGGTTTAAAAAAAATTTTTTTTTGCGAAAAATTGGAAAAAAGGAAGTTATTGAAAATATAATTCATGAGCTATTCTCTCGGAGCAGTTTACTGTTGGAAAGTAAGTAGGTACATTTCCACGATGACCGCAATTTAAAGTACCTACTATTTTCTTTTATTATTTTTTTCTTTTTAATGTGTTTCCACAATCTGTCGCTAGCCTGAAATCGCAATCATTTAATCGCATTAATAAGTAGAGCATGACAATTTTCTGATTTAATGCCGTCATTAATGTGTTATGGCCCACTGTTTTAATTGAGGACAGTTTCCAATTATCGATCGACCTTACTACCTTACTGTCAATTGATTTTCCGAGTTTTTTTCCTCCAGTTTTTCTGTCCCAAATTTTAATGCTCTAAAAGGGGTCACATTTTTAATTACTTTTATACGCCATACTCTTTGACCGATGGTATAATGAGTTTGTTTGTACGTATGTAATACACATAACCAGTTGAGATGGACTATAATAAGTGTATTTCGAGATCTTCCCTGTAGTCAATGGAGCCACCACAAAGCAAACGATTTCACCCGTCCCTGGTGGCGGGGATCGGTCCATCTGCTATCCAAAACGCTGTCGACTTTACTATGTTTGTGTCATTGACGGGGACACGGGTCGTCCTTTTATACGCCACCTTTAGCCAGTCATTTCGCTAGCGAAAAGGGGCAGTTAAAATGGCCTAGCAGCACGACGATAAATAGGGAAATCTTGCCATTTTGTTAACAAACGAATTTTTTTATTATTTTTTTGGTAATATGTATTAAGTTTATGGTTGCTAGGTTTTTATGAAATCTTTTGCTTATTCTTACATTTTTGCCTCCGACTCGCGAAACGTGACTCAATTTACTTGAAAATCGCTAACCATTCTAACAGATTATTTTTGAAATGTTATTATGTCCAGTTTGAACGCTACATTTTATCAAAATTTTTGAAAATGACTATAAAATAAAAAACTTAAAATTTAGAGGAAAATTTTTGTCTTCAAAAACAACTAAACTATGAAAAAAAAACTGTAATTAAAAAAATGTAAGAAATTTAGGAAAAGTTCTCGCCGCCAGCAGGGATAGAAACTCGTACCTCGCGACTGTCGGGTCACAGTTTGAACCACTGAGCTATCGAACCCTTGTACCTACTGACTACAGGGCTTAGCTTCAATAGAGAATCGCTTTAGCCATGTCTGCCCGTTTGTCCGTCTAATGGTCTGCCCGCATACAGTTTTAATGTTTAAGGAGTTGAGATATGTAGACGAAATTTGATGTGCGTATTGGTGGAGACATGAAAAAGATCAACTTGAATGGGCTTCATCGGAACATATTTAGGAATATCTCCAGTACTACTCAGGTTCTGTTATGATCATCACAAAACTGATCTAAAATGTGATATATTTCGGGATATGCAGGCCTGCTCTAGAAATCGAATCCGAATAAAAGCATTCAAACTCAATATGATTCCAATAGAAATCCTAGTAATTTCGAATGTTTTTTTTATGGGGATTTGATTTTTGGAGTAGCCTGATTGAAATGATTTGAATTAAGCAATGAAATTTGGAAAAAAAGGGCGTGGAAAAATGGCGATGTTCATCAATTAATTGAACAGAAATCGGCATGTATGAGGCTCCTTAATGGTCTCGAACCTCTTCATAATACTTTTTCTTAGTGGTCGTGATCTTTGGGGACTGTTTAAAAAAAAAAATATTCAAATATAAATAGATGATCGTTCGGTGTCGGGTATTGTATAGTTGGCTCGTCTGACTATAACACCCTTATTGGTTTTTTATGCTTCAAAAACTTTTTAGCGAAAGATTCGTCCGACGTATGTAGTTCTGATGGAAAAGTTCTTCAAATTATAATTATTGAACCATGACCTTTCGATCCCAAAAAACACTTCCCATCGTTCTTGGAACTTTGAAAGATGGCTCCAATTTAAGCACGTCCTCAAGTCAGTCTTCAATTTAAAATGAAATTAAAACAAAAACATAATTGCCACGACCGTGACTAACGAAATTAGCAAACGCTTTCTGACATAAAAAAACAAAAAAAAAAAAATATACAGACAAGTACAGACAAGAGTATAGAACGTGTTCTGCCGCCTGAACAATATTTTCTTAAACATTTTAATTAGAAAAAGAGAACAGAAAAGCAGAAAAAAAAAAGAAGAAAAAAAATTTACAAAATAATGGAAGAAATTGTACTTTAAGCAAAGTTAAGAAATTTCTTGGAAATTGATATTTTCTTTTGAGCAAATTGCTTTCAATTTTTCGATCCATTCGCATTTTTGAAATGAATTTGAATGATTAAAATTTTCCTTATTTCGAACAAAAGAAAATTAGTTTTTTTTTTTTTGATTTCCAAAGAAATATGATTCACAAAGAAGACGCCGAAAGGCGAACGCATGAAAGCTTCTTTGATGGATAGTTTAATTTATAAATAAAAATGCCACAGACAGAGGTTGTTAGCTGAGTGCTTTCTTTTTCTAAAAAAAAAAAAAAAAAATATTATATTTTTACTCACTGTTCTGGAAAAGGCATTGCCATCAAAAGAAAGTTTCTCTTCTTGGACAGCTTTTAGAAGATTTTATCGTAAACTCGTGTGGCCTAATTTAACCTAAATTTGTCGCATCATCATCGAAGAGGAGATCTTAGAGAAATATTTATCAGGGTATAAGCACCTGCCTGTATCTAGAATTCCCTATCTGGAACTTTAGGACCTCATAATATTTCGGAAGGTTTAGGATGAGGCTGTCCATAATATAAGGAGCTACATTTTAACCCCTCGTCAACTTTTATTAAATCCCTATCTGGAAACAGGAAATTCAAACGTCACCCTAACTTATTTCGAATTTTAGGACACTAAAGCATTTTTAAATCGTAACTATTTTCTCGTCGTTTGGACCCCCTAACTCTAAAAAGAATAACTCCCCGCGATCACCACTGCCGGGAAGTGCTGTATAATTTTTCTCGAAAAATACAGGCAAAAATTTTAACACAGCCAGTCAAATGTATAGGTGTGAAAGCTACCCAGCGGAAAATTATCTCCTGCATGACAAACTCACCAATGATGTCATCGATGACATATAGGTGACATTGTCATGCATGACATCTTGGAGGACATGTCTCCTGGAGGGATGCTGTTCATGTGCTTGACTCTCATTGGCTACTGAAATTTAAATAAGGTTTTAGCGTCAGTTAAACGTTAGCATGAAGTGGCGTAGATGATGAGTGCTCCACTCAGAATCCGAAGATCGCGGGTTCGATCCCTGGCAGAGGCGAACAAAAATTGTTAAAAATAGATTTTTAAAAATTTTCGAAACATTCAAAGAGAGGACAAAGAAGAGAGTTATCAAACTGGTTTCTATAAATTGACATTTAGAGAGAAAAGAGCAATGCGCATGCTCTCAAATGCTTTTTTCGCCATCGCATCCCCTAGCATGACCAGTGACATTTTCTTATCTTCCGGTGATAATGTCACCGCTGAAGTCCCAGTCAGCTCCTGTGTAAATGTCATACAAAGTGTCACCGGAAATAGCATGCATTCCGGCTCCGAAGTCACTAAGACATCATCGGGGATGTCCGCGGGACATTTCCCGCTGGGTAATAGACGGCGTTCTTCCCTTGTTTCATAGCACAGTTAAATATATATAAATATGCCAAGTCAAGGGGATAACCCATCAGGCCGTACAAAACCATCCACAGGGCTCGATCGACGGCACACAAATCAGTTTTTCCCAGAAGCTGAAATGGTTAGAAGACACCCATGTGTTGCATCCATAATTACTTATGCTTCGATCTTAATCGAGGACGGATATAAAACGAGATATTTTCCCCTTATTGAATAGTCGGCTTAAGATTGTAAGCCCCTTTCAGGAGCGTATGCAGAAAACTATTCGACAGGGGTTGTAGGCATAAAAAAAACTTCAAGTATTGACTATCTTCTCGCGGTCCTATGTGATTCGTTGCATATCTTAGAGGGGCTTTAAATCGACGTCTGGGTACGCCACTGATCTCACTTGGGATATTTTTTTTTTAAATAATTTCATTTGGCGCCATCAAAAATTATTTGATTAATTGTTACGTCATTTTGTTGGACTATAAATAGACCCTTAGAGACCGCATTTTTTACGAAGGCTCGTGCGAGTTTTGATAATTACTCAAATATCTCTTGGCAGCGATTTGTCTCATGTTGCATTGTCTGAAGAAACGTTTTTCTTGTTTGTTTCATTGTCTAGACAAGTCTATGCGGGAGGGCACGAGAGTACATACAAACAAGGCGATGATATCAGTTTACACTTAACCATTCTGATATGGACTATAATAAGACCCTCGGGGGGTTTTTTTTTTTTTTTTATGAGACCTACAAAAGGAACGATTGTGCCAGTCGCATTGTCTGTTACTTTCGTTCCATCTTAATTGGAGCAAAACGTTTGACACATCGCTAAAGTCTTCTTTTGTTTTTGTATTTTTTTTTGAAAATTACTTTTAGGCTATAATGCTTGCGTTTTCGCCTACGGACAGACTGGATCAGGTAAAACTTTCACAATGATGGGAACGCCAGACAATCCGGGCCTGATTCCGCGTATTTGCGAGGAGCTTTTCATGCGCATGCGTGTAGGTCAAGAATCTGGCACGGGCTATAAGACACACGCCAGCTATTTGGAAATATACAATGAGCGTGTTAAGGATCTACTGGGACCACAAACGACGGGTCATGGCCTGCGTGTTCGCGAACATCGTACGCTTGGACCGTATGTGGAAAATTTATCACAGCATGCCGTTTCCGATTTCGAAGAGATACAGGTGGGTTGGTTCGCTTGTTAGTTACGATTTCGCTGAATTATTTTTATTTCAATTTAAAAAAAAAAATTCTTTTTCATTTTTCTTCAATTAGGAGTGCATTGGACGCGGCAACGTACAACGCACCACAGCCAGTACGAATATGAACGATACGAGTAGCCGCAGTCACGCCATCTTCACAATCACATTCGTTCAAGCGGTCTTCATGAATGATATGCCAAGCGAAACCGTTTCCAAGATACATCTTGTCGATTTGGCCGGAAGGTGAGGTTTCTTCACGTACAAGCAAGATGAAAGAAAAAATGATTCATCAAAAAGATTCGAATGCGATGGACGTGCTTTTTATACCCGACACACTCTGTGTCGAGGGTATATTGCGTTTGTGTGGTTGTGTGTAACACGCAGAACCAGTCGAGGTAGACCATACAAAATTTATATAGAAATGATCAGCGTCACCAGGAGATTCGATTTAGACATGTCCGTCTTTCTGTCTGTATACAGTTATCTTGTCGAAGGAGTTGAGCTATCTTGACAAAATTTGGTGTGCGTGCTCACGGGGACATGAGCAAGGACAAGTTCGAGAATGGACCCGATCGGACCATTTTTAGGGGTACCTCCAGTACTAGGGTCTGTTACGAAAATCACAAAAACTGCTCTAAGATCGGATTTTTTCAAGATATTTATATGAAATTTGGTATTTGAACATGTTTAAAGGCAATTACTGTGATTTAAAAAATTGGAAAAGTGGGCGTGGCAGAAGGGCGTTTTTCGAAAACTCTCTCCTACACCCGAAATTCAAATGGGACTTAAAACTTGGCACTTTGGCTTTCTTTCTAGCCATAAATGTCCTCCCAAAAAATTTCCTTGATCGGTCCATTATTAAGGATACCTCCAGTACTAGGATCTGTCACAAAAATCTCAAAAGTGCCCCAAAATCGGACTTTTTCCAAATATTTCAATGAAACTTAGGATTTGAGCGTATATCTAAGCCTCCGACTAGAATTAAAAAAATTCGAAAAGTGGGCGTGGCAAAGGGGCAGTTTTCATAAAGAAATTTAACAAAAGTCGGTATGGACCGTCGGGTATTCTATTGTCAGGCTCGCCTGACTATAACACCCTTACTTGTTTTAAATTTATTTTATTTGAATATCAAATGGCAACAAGTAAGGGTGTTATAGTCAGGCGAAACTGACATTACAATACTTGACGCAGATAAACAGTTAGCTATATTTGTTTCAATCGGAGGCTCAAATAAAAGCTCGAATTCCGAATTCCATTGAAAACTGTCGAGAAAATCTGATTTCAGAGCAATTTTTGCGATTTTTGAGATTTTTATGAGACACCCTAGTACTGGAAGTACCCTTATAATTAGACCGGTCAATCAAATTTTTCAAGACGATGTCTGCGACTGTAAAAGAACTCTTAGTTCAAGTCCCATTTGAATTTCACATCTAAGACGCAATTTTCGAAAACACTGTTTTGCCACGCCCACTTTTCAAATTACGTGTAAGCCCTTTAAATATGCCCTTATATCAAGTTTCATCAAAATTTTTATTAAAAAAAGGTCGAGTTGTGAATTTCATAGAACACCCCAGTGCTGCAGGTACCCTTCAAAATGGTCCGATCGGGTCCATTCCGAACATGATCTTACTCATGTTCCCGCCAATAAGCACACCAAATTTCATCCGGATAGCTCAACTCCATCGATAAGAAAGCTGTATACACACAGACGAACACACAGACAGACAGAAGGAAAGACAGACAGAGGGACGGACAAAGAGATGGACGAGCAGACAGATAGAAAGGGAGACGGACAGACGTGTGGACGCTGATCATTTCTATACACATCTGGGTCCTGCACACAACCGCACAAACGTAACATACCCTCGCAACAGAGTATGTCAATCATTAAAATATATTTTAACTAGTCGACTTAAGCACTTTTTCCTTTTTAATATAGAGCATAAAATAATCAATATGGCTTTAAGATACTTAAAATTTTCTATTTTCCCCCCCACCATTTACTTTGAAGTGAGCGTGCAAACGCTACTGGTGCAACCGGGCAGCGGCTCAAGGAAGGAGCTCACATCAATAAGTCACTTGTCACACTGGGAAGCGTTATATCAGCATTGGCGGAGCATTCGAGTGCAGTGAACAGCAGGGATTCTTTAGCAGGAAGTGCCACCAAACGCATTTTATACATTCCATACAGAGATTCGATATTAACCTGGTTGCTCAAGGACAGTTTGGGTGGAAACAGCAAGACAATAATGATAGCAGCACTATCGCCGCTGATTGTAACTACAGTGAAACGTTAAGTACACTACGCTATGCGAATAGAGCGAAGAATATTATAAACAAACCGACTATCAATGAGGATTCGAATGTTAAATTGATACGAGAATTACGTGAGGAGATAAACAAATTGAAATCGATGCTCAATGGCGATATTGTAAGTGTTAATAAATATAGAAGTCCTAAGATAATAATAATTCATGTGTTTCGTACAAAATTTAGCTGTCCCTGCAACCGTCATTGAAAATGCTCGAGGATCTTCAGAAGAAGGAAGCGCAAGAGAAAGTTCTCACCGAAGAGTGGACTGAAAAATGGAAAGAAGCCCAATCGATTCTGCAGGAGCAAAAAAGTCTAGGACTACGAAAATCCGGTGTTGGCGTCGTTCTCGACTCGGAAGTTCCACATTTGATTTGTATACATAACGATGTGATGACCGGCGTAACGCTTTATAGTCTCAAAGAAGGTGAAACACTAATTGGAACTGATGAAGCTGATATTCCACAAGATATTGAACTTTGCGGCGATGGTATACGACCACAGCATTGTAGTATCCTTATACAGAATGGTGTTGTAACACTACATCCACGACCGTCGGCTCAATGCTGGGTGAATGCACATCTCATCGATGAACCAAGGAATATATTTCAGGGCGATATAATACTACTTGGACGTACGAATATATTCCGTTTTAATAATCCAGCTGAAGCGGCAAAATTGCGTAAAGATCTAAATCGTTCACAGCTGGATATGTCGCGGCTGTCGTTGATCACATCATCGCGCGAGAATCTTTTGACCTGCAGTTTCTATTCCGAGGATGATGCCATGAGTGGCAGTATGACTTCGTCGATGTCGCCATATCGTCGCTATGAACGCCAGTATTATCCAACCAAACCAGTTTCTCGTGACGATCCTGAATTACAGGACGAAAATAGGAAGATTCTTGATACCATAGAAAATGCACTCAAGCAATTGAATATTGTGAGTGAATATTTAAATTTATTTAAAGCTTATATTAGAGTTCAGTTGAAAACGATGAAACGAGCGAAATTAATTTAAGCATTTAATTATTTAATCATTTAAAAATTAATAACTTAATCATTAAGTCATTTAATCACTTATTAATTTAATAATTTAATCATTTATCATTTATCATCATTTTATCATTAATCATTTAATCATTATAATTTCATTTATCATTTAATCATTTAATCATTCAATCATTTAATCATTTAGTCATTTAATCATTTAGTAATTTAATCACTTAATCATTTAATCATTGTATCATTTAATCATTTAATCATTTAATCATTTAAATTTAATATAATCATTTATCATTTAGTCATTTGATCATTTAGTCATTTAATCATTGTATCATTTAATCATTTAATGATTTATTCATTTAATACTTTAATCATTTATCATTAATATTAATCATTTAATCATTTAATATTTTAATAATTTAATCTACATTTAGTCATTTCATCATTTAGTCATTATCATTAGTATTTAATCACTTAATCATTTATCATTAAATTAATAGTTTAATCATTAACTCATTTAATCATTTATTGATTTAATAATTTAATCATTTAATATTTTAATCATTTCATCATTTAATCATTTCAAAATTTCATAGTTTCATGATTTCATCATTTAATCATATAATCACATAATCATTTATTCATATAATCATTTAGTTATCTAATCATTTAATCAATTAATCTTTTAATAATTTAATAATTTAGTCATTTAATCATTTATTCATTTAATAATTTAATTAGATTAATCAATTAATCAGATTTTCGACTTAAAATTTCTTTCTTTTAGGAACGAGTTCAAATGCATGACCAATATAAAACAAAGGTTCATAAATTAACTGAGGAATTAAAACGGTTAGAGAAGGAAGAGATCGATAATTTGGAATTGTTAAGCTGTCGAGAGCAGCAGCTTTTGTCTCAAAAGGATATGATACTCTGGGAGAAAAATAATGAAAAAGTTCAGGTGAGCTTTCGAAATATTTGAGATTTACTTCTCAGCCAAATTTCAATTTATTTGTGTTCGAATTTATTTTGTTTATTATAATTTTTCTGCTTTAGAGTAAGTTTTTTAGGATAATTTCTTCCCTACATAATTTGCTTTGATTTCGTTTTGGTGTTCTATTTAATTTTGTTTGTTTTATTTTCGTTTCGTTTTAGATTGATATCGTGTGTAGACAGATTTCCGCATTTCAAACTCAGCTCGACTCGAAAAAACGTGATTTTTCCGAGTATGTAGCGAAAGAATTGCAGGAGCTGCAAGATTGCGGGAAATTAGATGAGGTTTGTTTGTTGTTTTTGCTGTAATATCTGTTCCTTATTTATGTTGATATGATTTCTGTTTTCAGTGTCTATTCTATTTTTCTGTAAAAAAAATAATTCGCCCATTTATTTTGTATTTGTGATGTTGATATTAATATTTTGCTTTCTTCATTAGATGGGAATTAAAATTGAAGAAGGAACACCATTGACTGACGAGTTGTTGTTACAGACTGCCGAGTCTTTAGATCTATTCGCTTCGCAGTTTATAAAGGACACAGTGAAAAGAAATGTAATTTTTAACTCGATAACAAGTCGCAGAATATGATATTAATGGAGCATTATTTTTGATTTTTTTTTATTTTGTTTGGTGCAGAACGAAGAAATCCGCCGGTTGGACGAGCAAATAACCGAAAAGGAACAAATTCTAAATACAAGTACGACGAAGATCGCTCAGCTGGATGAAGCAATCCTAAATATAGAGACTGAATTAAAAAACTTACTGAAACAACGCGCCGAGTATGAAGCCGAAATAAATGCCGTACAGCTAAAGAAACAAAAGTGAGTAAATTCCTCCATCTCAATCTTTCATAGAATCAATGTAAAATTATTTATTTTCATTTTCGAACAGCTTAAAATTGGATTTGAAGCCAAATGGTAATGGAAGTGCATGCAAATCCAGCGGTAATGATACGAACCTTCAAACCGACACGGACACGGATACTTATGTTACCTGTGATACGTATCATACGGCGAAATCACGTTTCTCTTTCACTTCGCCAACGTTGACCGCAGACGAAGAGTGCACACCGTTTAGTAATTGCTCACCAACACTGGGCAGCAATGACGATTCAACGCAAAATAATTTATCTTCACCGGCTTCGGTGACATCATTGAGCAGTTCTTCGTCACGTACGTGCACAGCTGGTACGAATTCTTCCTCGATGAGTTCCAGAAACACAGCAACAAATGGCAGCAGCAGTCTAAGTGTACACCTTACACCATCGAATGCACAAATGAGCGATAGCGGTGTCTATGTTGAACCGTTGCGTCCGAGCGGTGGAAGTCTTGCCGCAAATGGAAGCGCTCAAAGCACAATCAACGAGAATAGTCGTAACAATGGTGTGCTGCGTCATTCCGATGAGGAGACTGCATCATGTTCGTCTTGTGAAACGGGTCGCCGTTTTGATGTCGCCCGCCCATATTGTCCGATGCATACTTTGCGTCGACAGATTGCCGCACAGAAAGCCTTGATAATGAAAAATCTTGAAATGGATGTCGATAAGGCACAACTTGATGAGCAAATTTCCGATCTACAAGAATTACAGCGGCGTTATGTTAAATTGGAACAGGAGTTCTTGATGAGACGATCGTCGAATGGTTTTATTGCTTCTGATGCACCACCGTGTTGCTGTGCTATTGCTAATGGTCTTGAACATGATTTGGACTGCATTTTCTATTATGACTCGCATACGCAGCCGAATAGGCGCAGAACAAGTAATGGCTCAGCGACAATAACACCCTCTGACGAACATCCATCCTATTTAGGCAATATGACACGATCCTGTCCATCAATACGTACGGATTTCGGTGAGTATTCTATTGGAATTTCATATGTTAGAGCATCATCAGTGTTTAATTTTCTTGTTTTGGTTTCAGCTGAAGGCGAACACTTTGTAACGATACCCAGTTTCGTGATTCGAGGTGCAGGAAAACAGACTCATTACGAGTATGAAATCTTAATTTCGTTACCCGATGGAAAACTCAATATTTTACGTCGTTATAGCCGTTTTCGGGACTTGCATCTCAATATGAAGCATTGCTATGGCGCAAAGGTAAGGGCATTTTATTTTCCATACTAGCACAAAATTTACCTCTTCATTACCCCTTTAGATTGGATCAATACCATTTCCACGACGCGAGCTATTTGCCTCGAAGAGTGAATCCGTTGCCAAGCATCGACGTCGTCTACTCGAACTTTATTTGCGGCGTTTATTTGTGATATGTGCGAAAATACCACAATGCCCGATCTATGATGGACCGGGTGGTCCCGGTTTAACGCGAGCCTCGCTTGCCCAGTTGTCGCCTTTTTTCAAAAAGGGGATCTTCGAGAGTGGAAAACACGGGACGGGATAATAGTTACCCTACTGCTGAACTATCTCCTGCCTACAGTGTGTCTTTTAGTGTATTTATATTATTTATTAAGTTACGTTACAGAGCATAAAGAAGATCAACAAAAAAGCCGATGATTATCAATTTAAAGGGAAATTTTTTTTTAAACTCAATTTCATATTATTTTTTTCTGACCAATTATTATCTCCCATGCTAGATAAAAATCTATTTTTGTTGACCGTTTTTCGAATATAGACGTATTTATTGTCAAAGTTGAAGTTTTTGAATGCCTAAGGTTTTTTTTTTTTTTAAATTTTATATTGTGTACACATGAATGTAGGTTTCCTCCGCTCGTTGAGCACACCGTCGTTCTTAAAGAAACGAGGAAGTTAAGTAATAATTACAAATTGAAATTGTTTGATATTGAAGTTGGTCTTTGCTCATGTTATTCGATGGCCTTAGCTCTGTTGATGTTAGATATTATTGTATGTTAGAAATATAAAATATCGAAGGATAATCTTTAAATCTTGTTTAAAGCTTTGTTTACATTTTACAAAAAATTAATTCTACATAATAGTGTTAGGTCTTAAAAGTAAAATGGTGATAATTGTATGGAAAATGGAAAAAAAAGGTATAAACCTCGTATTGTATGTAAAATCTCGAAATGACTATGAATTACTAGTTTGTATTAAGAATGAGCTTATATGTATAATTAGATTTAAATTAAAAACCGGTAAAGCTTGCGCTGGCATTAATTTCGAATTTAAAAAAAAAATTAAGTTTTCATTAGTTATTTATTGACAAAAAAGTTTTTCCTTATAACACAAAATATTTGTATGTATTTAACAAAGATATTTGGTCGAGACATGTGTAATAAGTATATGAATCTTGCCTAGTTAAGTGGATAATTCACAGTCTTCAACAGTCTAAAAGGCAATGAAACAAAAGTTTTTCTTAATCAGGGGTGTCACAGAATCCGATAGATGTCGGAATTGGAATTTTAGTCGACTGAATTTTCATATAAATTTCATAGACAGCCGGATAAAATAGGGTTCTGTGCAATTGAGAACCAATAGTAGTTCCAATTCAACACCAAAAACAGCATAATGATTAAATTCTGTATGAAATTTCGATCTGTTTTAATTTCGATCGGATTCTGTGACACCCCTGAATAATTTAACTGAATTTTGAATTAGAAATTAGCGAATTTCCCAAGAGCATTTCGAAGCGATGATAAATGACACTCTTGACGAATACTTCACAATACTTAAACTTTTGTAAAAAGTACTACTTTGAACTTCTTCACTATTGAGATCAAAGCCTTGAGTTAATTATTGAAAATCAAAAAGTTTTTTCTAGAAGTGTTCACTATTCTATCAAATTTTTCTATTCTTTTTAAGGTGCTTCCCCCCACTTGGCAAGAAAAGAGCTTTTACTTCCAGAAGAATCAAGTTTTCTCGCTCAAAAACTTTCTATCAAGACCAATTTTGCTTGCTGAAAATACTTTTTTTTGATCAACCACACTTGGGAGGCGAAATCAAAATGCTTGTTAAAAGCGCTTTACTTGCCAAGTGGGGGGAAGCACCTTAAGGCACATCCACATTATGATTATGAAATTGCCTAGGAAAAGTAGATATCATAAGAATAAATTAAATATATGTATGTAAAAAAAAAATTAAATATTAATATTAATTTTTTTTTTTTAATGAGACCACTGGAAAGCAACAAAACTTTTTTTTTTAGACATCAAGGTAGGCTGATTAACAGCAGTAGGCACCAAAAATGAAACGCTCACCGATGCGTACGTTACAATTAAAGTTTTTATTTTTGTACTTTTATATGAGAAATTTATTTATAAAGAAAAAATATTGTAGAAACATAACAAGACAATTTAGTGTTATATTGAAGAAGTTGGAGGTTAATTCAATGTCTAGAGTCTATAATAACAAACTTGTTAAGAGCATATATATAATTATATTTTTCCATTTAAATATAGTCACATAATTGATTATTGATTTCTTTCCAATTTATACAATGAATTTGTTTAATTTTGTCGCATTTAGTTGCGAAAGTTTTTTTTTTTTTATAAATTTATATTTTGTAAAAGCTTCTTGTTATACATATTAACTCATATCAATCATAATTAAATGTTAAGTACAATGAATATTTGAAAACTTCCAGTACCAGCTTAGTATAAATATTAAAATATTTAGATCCTTTTTTTTTTTGTTCATAGTGACTATTAAATGAATTATTATCGACGAAAAATATTGTTCTTTCGACATTATTTATTAGTGAGTTTATGTAGTTAGTTAATTATTCTCTGAAGCAATAATAACATAAATAAAATTCAAGATAAAAATGTGTAATATATGAAATAAAGTGAGATATTTTTGTAAACTATAGTTGTTCTAAATTTTGTACTAAAAATAACACAAGTTTAGAAAATTAAACTTTTTGTTTGTTGACCTTTGCTTAAAAAGCTTCAAAATACTGGGATCCTTTATATTCAGTTTCCCTCTTGTGCAAAGAATGGGAGCATTTTTTTTTTCAAATCCGCAGGAATATTTAAAATCGGGCTGATAGTCTTTTCTGAAACTTCGCCTGTAAGTATGCTATTTTTTGAGTCTTCCAAGTCTTTGCCAACTTTGAGAGGGCGTGGCAGCGTTACGAAGTCAAACTTTTCCAACTTTGGGGCACAAAAGAGGCTCAAAAGATTGCATACTTACCGCCGAAGTTTCAAAAAAGACTTCAGCTATCGAGAAAATCATATGCCCAAGAAATGCGGATTTCAATTCCAAAAAATTCGTCTGAGTCACTAGGCGAACAGGAAAAACAGAAGGTGGATGCCAAAATTTCAAATGCTTATATCTCGGAAACTACTGGGAATTTTCGGGTTTTGAAAATTTTGGTTTTTTTTGTTATTTTTTGAAGTTTTTTTGGAATTTTCATTTTGGCGGGAAAATAAAGCCGTTATATGTTTTTGAATAAAGTTTCTTTTTCGGGTTTAACTGTCTCAAAATGACATTTCCTACAGGGTTTTTGAAAATTTTTTTTTTCTAAATGGTTCCTCAGATCCTAAAGAAAATTCCCATGGAGAAAATTCCTGGAAAATTTCACGCTTTCCCCCTATTTGAAGCACTTTTTGCATTTTCCTTACCCGTGGAAATATTAAAATTTTATTCATTGCAAAGTGTGATGGAGGCTCAAAAGATTGCATACTTACCGCCGAAGTTTCAAAAAAGACTTTAGTTATCGAGAAAATCATATGCCCAAGAAATGCGGATTTCAATTCCAAAAAATTCGTCTGAGTCACTAGGCGAACAGGAAAAACAGAAGGTGGATGCCAAAATTTCAAATGCTTATATCTCGGAAACTACTGGGAATTTTCGGGTTTTGAAAATTTTGGTTTTTTTTGTTATTTTTTGAAGTTTTTTTGGAATTTTCATTTTGGCGGGAAAATAAAGCCGTTATATGTTTTTGAATAAAGTTTCTTTTTCGGGTTTAACTGTCTCAAAATGACATTTCCTACAGGGTTTTTGAAAATTTTTTTTTTCTAAATGGTTCCTCAGATCCTAAAGAAAATTCCCATGGAGAAAATTCCTGGAAAATTTCACGCTTTCCCCCTATTTGAAGCACTTTTTGCATTTTCCTTACCCGTGGAAATATTAAAATTTTATTCATTGCAAAGTGTGATGGAGGCTCAAAAGATTGCATACTTACCGCCGAAGTTTCAAAAAAGACTTTAGTTATCGAGAAAATCATATGCCCAAGAAATGCGGATTTCAATTCCAAAAAATTCGTCTGAGTCACTAGGCGAACAGGAAAAACAGAAGGTGGATGCCAAAATTTCAAATGCTTATATCTCGGAAACTACTGGGAATTTTCGGGTTTTGAAAATTTTGGTTTTTTTGTTATTTTTTGAAGTTTTTTTGGAATTTTCATTTTGGCGGGAAAATAAAGCCGTTATATGTTTTTGAATAAAGTTTCTTTTTCGGGTTTAACTGTCTCAAAATGACATTTCCTACAGGGTTTTTGAAAATTTTTTTTTTCTAAATGGTTCCTCAGATCCTAAAAAAAATTCCCATGGAGAAAATTCCTGGAAAATTTCACGCTTTCCCCCTATTTGAAGCACTTTTTGCATTTTCCTTACCCGTGGAAATATTAAAATTTTATTCATTGCAAAGTGTGATGGAGGCTTAAAAGATTGCATACTTACCGCTGAAGTTTCAAAAAAGACTTTAGTTATCGAGAAAATCATATGCCCAAGAAATGCGGATTTCAGTACCAAAAATACAAAAATAAATAACAAATTGTCAGTTAAGAAAGTAATAAAAAATCTGGCAATAATGGACAACAAAACTTAAACAATAATAAGAAAACTTCTCCAATTAGAAAACGAATGGAAGCGAAAATATTTCAATCAACATTATCGATATTTTTGCAATAATCCTTGAAGATGAGGGTCTCATTTATAATATGATTTCAATTTATTTTAGTCAAATGGCTTCTGCGAATGATAATAGTTCATTGGAATACTTTTTGAAGCAATTTCGGTTGACAGATGGACTTGCCATATTCTCATAAGACGAAAATTGTAGAAAAATTTATATCCCTTCAGCTGCATAGACACATAATCACAGGCACTTTAAAAACCATTAAAAATCAATTTTGTTTTAAGAAGACTTTTTTTTTTTTGAGAACGCGAACGTCTAGTCTGTGCCTTGCTCTTGAACAGTGATCCCTAGATATATGTATCCAACGAAACTTGTGCCATTTTCAATAGGTACCCAATTATTTGAAATGATATGAACTTCGATATAAGCATTCCTGGATTCAATAAGAACAATTTTGAGTGAATTTCTTAAAGTACTTTTATCTGGGGAATACTGTAAGAAGAATTGCAAAAAGTTGAAGGTCGGTCAACGGAGTTCATAGAATTGTTTCGAAGCAAACAAATGAATTTTATAATCGCTCTCAAACGTCTGAAAAGTTCTTAAGCCACGGTGTTAAATATATCTCAGGTCAAGGCCTTTGCGCTTTTTATTTCTTTCAAGAGCCAAAACAAAAAAACAAAATTAAGATTGGCTTATCCACAGAGTTCAATGCTTAAAGAAGTAAACAAAAATGAAAGTAAGGCCCGGCAAAAATGAAGACGCCGCCACCAGTAGAGATTTTCGAGTCAGTCTGATGACCGCCAAATTGCTTTGTACTCCCACGAATGGACAATAATGAGAAGGGTTGTTATTCTGTCCATTAATTAAGCAAATTAGTATTTAATTGCTCAAGGGATATGAGAAGTCAATCAATGATGCACAAAATGAGAAATGCTTTGAATCAATTTTATACCGCTTTGGCCACTTGAAAAGTGAAAAGTAGAAGGTCGGCGGTACAGAGCTTTTGACAGTGCTTCAATCTGAGTGGATAGGAAAAAAAAATGACATGGAAAAAAAGCTATTGGAACTAATTTTCGATTATAAGGTGCAACACGCTATACAGTATTCTCTCTCCTTGCGGACACTCCTAAAATGTGGACACCCCTTAAATGCGGACACTCCTAAAAGGTGGACACCCCTCTTAAACGGACATTTTTTGGGAATGCTTTTGGCGATCCTGCCACTCAAATAGTTTCCTCTCAAGCGGGCACCTCTGTTAAGCGGACATACTTTTAGGCCCCGCAGTGTCCGCTTAAGAGCTAGTACACTGAATAGCGTTTGCTAGATGAAAAATTTAAAGCATATTTAAAGGAGCAGTAATTAACTTTTTCTTCCGAATTCCGGTAAAAATATTAATCTTTGCAGGACCAAAACTGTGCTCGAAGGGCTTTTTCAGTTCTGTTTTTTCACTATTCCAATCACAAAGTTTTCATAAAGTTCGCACCAGCTTCATTGGTATGGACCTGAAATTGTACAAAGAGGTGACCAATTGCAAAATTTTTTTAGATTTTTTCTGTTTTTAGCTACTTTGGGGAGCTTTTTTCGGATCAATCAGTGGCGTAGAGAGACATTTCGTCGCCCGGGGAACGAAGAAGGAACAATGCAGGAAATGCCGGCCTCAATAAAAATACCTTCATAAAAATTGAAAAAAGATTTTCCCCCTCCGACCCACCTTCGCTACACTACTGGGATAAATTATTAATACAGTTGTATACTACATGTATAAGGCTAAAACCTTGTTATAGGTAGGGGAAAAAAATATTAAACTGTTTCCGAGATACAGCCATAAGTAAAAGGAAATAACTGCGCAACTTAATTCTTGGCCACACTTTTCGATATCGACTAATATTTTCTTATAGACAATTTCGTAAAACTAAATAAGGGGATTTGCTACATTTATCAAGCACTTTCAGGAAGCGCAGTCAAAATTTTGAATACATTCGTTGACCTCAAAAATGTCTAACATTATTTTTTTTTTTTTGGCGAGAAATATGACCCTTATTTCATGTGAATTCCCAAAAGGCTCAGCCATCTTATTTCTGACGCCTACAAAGGACAATAAATAATAGGTAAGACCCGCACAAAAGAATTTATTGAAGAATTAAATTTCAAAAAATTATTTTCCGTAATGAAACATAAATAAAACCGTTAATAGTTTCATGCAAAAATTACAATGGAAAAGAACAACAATTTTCATTCTTAATCGTCGTAAATGAAATTTATATATTTTTGTGAATAAAATGTGGGCTTCGCCCTTCGTCAATTGAATGCCGTTTTAATAAAATGTTTTATCTCCCTCCCTGTCTCTCTCTCCTCTCCTCTTTCTCTCTCTCTCTCTCTCTCTCTCTCTCTCTCTCTCTCTCTCTCCCTCTCTCTCTCTCTCTCTTCTCTCTCTAGACACTTAAAACACTAAGCCGTAAGCGAACACTTTTTCACAAATATCGCGAAAAACCAAAAAAAAAAGGGAAGAAAAAACTTTAATCAATAATTGTTTATAGAATGATAAATTTAACTCGCAAATGAAAAAATTAATTCTTAACACATAAATCAACGGATTTTTTTTTTTGTCAACAGAAGTATTCAACCCGCTTACATTTCATAGCAAACGGATTTCCGCTGCGCTTTCAACGTTCATTAAAATAAACCGCGAAAAAAAAGTTCTTCGCCTTTTATGGATTCACGGATACAGGGTGCTTGCAAGCGGTCTCTGGAGGTTTAAGGAAAATTTTTTGAAAATTTTGGATACTAAGTTCTAAGGGATCCTATATTAAAGTAGGATTTAGGGCATGGTCTTGATGAAGACCGAAAAGTGAAACGATTAAGATCTCTATTCACATGTATTGGTTACGCTCTTGTCTCAGTTTGAACTGAGTAGCCGAAGAAGGACCCTGCAGGAAGCCTGCCCATGTCTATATTGACGTCAATATAGACAAGAGACTAGTTCCAACGTCAACAGTATTTATAGGTTGACCATGTCAACAACGTGTCTCCTTATAAAGCGAAAGAGTACTCATTTTGTCTACATAATAGTACCGACGTCAATAGTTCGTCAATAGTTTTTCGGTCTACAATTGACATTCAATGACAACTCAATGTACAATGTCAATAACGCTAAGCATTGCGATGGGTATAAGTGGTCAGTAGTACTGTTGACGCAGTCAGTAGAGAAAGAGTGTAGATTCACTATTTACATTTCCTGCAGTGGAGCATTTCGAATGGATATGTGATGGTGTACTACAATTTCTTGTCCTTGACCTATTCGGTCGTTTCCTGGTCCATCTATGCGGCTGTAGTATTCATTTGTACTTTCATTTATTTGTTTTTTATATACTTATGTATTTATTTATTTTTATTTTATTTATTTACTTATTTTTTTATTCTTTCATACTGCTGAGTGGCTCTGGGAAAGCGTAAGGGATGCGTGCTATGGGGACGTCTTTCGATTCCCGGCAGGTACGTGAAGATAATTTCGGTGCGACGATATACACATGTATGAAACTCAACACAACCTTCGCGGGAAGCTTTTATCTGTTAGAGCAGTTCAAAAAGAATCACATTCAGTGCGAAAGAGACGATATGCCACCTTGTGGTGAATTTCCTCACACCTCTGACGATGTGATGACGCAGGGGAACCGTCCTAGCCAAAAGTTTCCTTGACGCTTAAGAAACTGGCAACCGTGATATCAATTTGCTTTATTAACACTTCAATATGATATTGAAAAATGGGCGTGGTCTAACTTTTGACCTTAAATTTTCCCTTTTGTGATTGACACTAAGGACGCTTATCGTGGTGATTTTGTCTGCTTTTTTTTACTCAAAAAACTTCAATATTTCGAATAAAATTTTAATAGTAAACACCCTGTACTAGATGCCATTGAATTTTGTTAAATTAACTGTCGTAAAAAATGATGTTGCGCTTTTTTTTTGTCACAAGAATAATAAAATAAATTGCATTGAAAGCAGCAGTAATTTTACAATATTTTTTTTTGTTTGAATTGTATCGCTATTTTGTTGGATTTGTTCTTGTTTTTGTTGTTGTATTTCGAGCGCAAAAAGCGAATGAATGAAGTGAGCTGGAGTCGGAAAGTGGACATTGCATCCGGAGTAGGCATTGACAATTATCACAACATTGTTTTATTTTGATTTGCAGCAATGTTCACCATTCACTGTTATGACTTAAAATAATATTTTTTTTTCTTCTCCTGTTTATAAAATTTGAAAAGCTTGAAATAGAATGACTTTTTGAAGATTTTAATGGATTCAAAAAAATTTCGTTTTCATGGCGTTCGCCACAAATGGAGACGTCAAAAATTTGAAAATTGTTGAAATAAATTTGATGCTTTTGATCGGGCCTTTCAAGGATGCTTATTTATTGGTTAATATTTTCGTAATTAAAAATGGAAATTCGATTTCGGTTGTTCGACATTTAATACGGTAATTTTAGCTCTTTTAAAGCAATTAGCAACAGTCGTGAGCAGAGAGCACCCGCCGGCGTATCGTGCCCGTCAATTTGCAATGTGGCCCTTGTCATAATTTAAAATTGTATAAATGAAAATCAAATACCCACGGCTATAATTAATTGACTCGATTGAATGAAATTGCGAATAACATTTCATTAAGTCTTTAAATGTTACAATTCGTTAGCGATGACATGAATGGTTTTTTTTATAATAATTTTTTTTTTTTTGTATTTAATTGGGTTAAGTACATCACTTTTTGATGACAGGAAATAATCAAATTATTAAGATCTTCTGGGAAAATTCGTCATTACGATATATTAATGTTCATGTTTCATTTCATATAAATGGTTTAATATTATTTTTAATGTGGATATTTTGGGATCTGTGGATTTCAGGCTTACGTAAAAGAAGGTTTCTTTTCATAGGCCTACGCAGGTTTATATGGTTTGAAGCTTGAACTTCAAACTCCCTGAAAATTGTGAGGAAACATAAAGAAATCAGAGAAAATAATCAGAATATGGGCAATTTTCATATTGGTAACGTGCTTCACCTCCAACTTGATGAAACACACTGAAAACACGAATTTTTTTTTGAACCCTTGTATTAGAAATGACTAAACCTACAATTCGTTCCTTAAAATATTTTGGATTACACTTATGGTTCAGGAGCTAAAAGCGGTTAAAGATTGCTGGTAACGTTACAAAAATGGCACTTTTGCGAAATTTGGCCATATAATGGAAACTTTGCTGGTGGAAAATTTGCACACAGCTGCCTGAATACCACCATTATTTACAAAAATCCTACCGAAAATATGTCTTGCCTGGTTTTTTCATTGGAAAAATTATTAGAGGCTTAAAAATAAAGCCACGTCTAGACTTGTTGCCTTGCCTTAAGGACTCTACTATCCCTCAACTTAGTAAGTACTTAATAATTTTCAACTTTCCAGAAAATGTAGTCAGCTGTCTTTTCTAATCACAGCTAAAAAATCGGACCTTTCATGGTCCCCTCAAGACCATGTGTATTGCCACATGGGAATAGTAAAATTAAACATATATCCTTTTTCGATGTCCTTTCGACTGCACTTTTACTATACCTTTCGATGGTATTCGGAGTATAAACGATTTTAATAGATGATTTCATGTTTGTTTTATTTTTTGACTGCTCACAATCGGACTAGTCCAGGACATTTTAATCGCATAAATGTTAAAAAAAAAACAAACTAATACATTTTTTTTATTATTTATTTTCATAGAAATAAGCGATTAAAATTATTGTCCGAAAAGGAACTTCATCTGCTGCACTGACGCTCCATAGAAAAGTTTTTTTTTTTTTTTCAAGTCATTATAAATTCAATATCCCATCAATTACTTCCAAAGGGCGATTTATCGCAAATTACTTTCAAGGACACACTTATTCTCTCGTTCCATTTTTTTTTTTTGTGGTTTTCAAAGATTCCAATTCGATTAGGAGCAGCCATCGCAATAGGGGCAATTAAAATGACAAATGGTGTAGAACTTTTTGTGCTACGCAAAAATTTCACCATCGGCAACGAAAGTTTCGCATTCATTCGATAGAATTTCACCGTAACGCATGCAGCAGTCCTCCTCTTTGATATTAAGTCAATCGGAATTAATCGCCGAAATTCGCGCCTATCAATGGCTAATTGCGTTCTTCGGTCTGACACCGCCACCGTTCTTCATAACAACAAAATGGAATGATCGTTGGGTGATAAAATTGATCTACAGATTTTACGAATTATTCCTCATCGCGTTCACATTGTACGCAACGTATTTGAACAATAATGTTGTGAATAAATTCGTTGTAACGATGCACTTGGATGGCATAACATCGGTCATCAGTATTGCCGTTAATATAACATTGGCCTGGGTGCAGTTGATACTGCAGCTATTTTCGGTTTTCGGTATTCGTCGATTGACCGAAATCCTTTCGAATATCGCTCAACTGGAATTTGATATACAAAAATTCTGCTGGAGTTCCACGTATTTCGGAATGTATTTTAAACGACGGCATTACGGAATACGCTATCGATTGGCAACACGTTCGCTGGTATTGTTTTTATTTTTGGTAATTTCCTTGCCGTATGTCAATGTCTTTCTGTTGGCATCGAAAATATCGCTTCTCGAGAAGGTTATGTCGGTAGCAGCCAGTCTGATTGTTCAGATCAAATGTGTCGAATATTGTGTTATAGTTCAGCTGGTGGAGGAGTTACTGTTCCGTCTGCAGCAGGACTTGAGTGCATTGCGTGAAGAAATGCTGCGCTGCAGCAGCAGGGACATGATGCCGGGACTGCATTTGCACGCAGCAATTCAACAGAATCAGCAATTATTGGCGCGTGTCTGGAATCTGGTGAACTGCATCGAACGTTACTTTACGACACCGATTGTGGCATTGGTTCTCTATAATGGTCTGGCGATTACGCACACGGCCAATTGGGCATACACGAATGTCTATTACGGGCAGGAACACTTCAATTTGTGCAAGTTTTAAAGAGCCCAGCTCGAAATATTCAGGATTTTTTTGTGTTTTTTAAATTTTTATGTTTTTCATTTCAGATCGCGTCTTGTTCACCATCATCATTTTCGGTAACATGATGCTGCCCTCGCTCCTTGGCCAGTCGTGCATTGACTGCGTAAGCCCATAATAATACTTTGTACCTATATATGAGTGGAGTCAATGTGCGCTTATGTTTTTTTTTATATTTCCCTATAATACTACCTTCACCTTTCGAAGTACAACAATTTCGGTGCAATAATTCATTCGATGAAAACGACCGCAATGGACGTCGGCTTAAGCATGCGATTGCGGGAGTACTCCTTGCAATTGATGCAGCTAAAGATGCGTTTTACATGCGGTGGATTTTTTGATGTCAATTTGGCCTTTTTCGGAAAAGTATATGAATTGAATCGATTAAATTTGAGTGGTCGAATTGTGTTTTTTTTTCTTTTGTTTTTTGCAGCTTGTCCTCACGGTTATGACGTACGTTGTTATTTTGATACAATTTAAAATGCAAGGACATCCCGAAGATGAGGAGGAAGTTACGAATGAACATTCTTATGAGAATACGACCAACGCTGAAACATTACTTAATTCAACTCAATAAATTTCCAAAGTATTGAGTGTTTTTCCAATTCGGGAAGCGTCAACCCACTTCTCTTGATTCGAAGTGGCCTAAAGTGAGAATGAGGTCCAAAATTGCCATTTCCAAAGTAAAAAAAACTTCTTTGGAAAGTTCTCTGAAGTATCGTGGCATCGATATTGCTTCGGAGAAACCATGAGGCCTTTTGCTCTAGTCAATTGTTGACCATCAACTATTATTTTTATTCCCTTTTGGAGCCGCTTTCGTCTTTATTCGTACGAAAGAGATCACAAAACGATTGACCGGGTACGTTCAATTAATATACGTTAAACTTTTCTCTAAATTTCCGCACTTTGCTCGCCCAAAAAGTAAGAAATGACATCAATAACTGACTAGCGTAAAAGGCCTCCATATGGTATCGTAAAATCGATATTTTTTCAAAATTGAACATCCCTAGTGCTTAGCTTAAACACTTCGATAACACTACCGTTTCCAGTAAAACTTTTACATGATGATTTTTAACATGATGATTTTTAACATTCTGTCAGACTGCAGAGATGATGAGCAGTGTTGCCACTTTGCGGATATTTATACGAAATCTGTATCTTTTTGCCTAAATCTGTATCTTCAATGTATAATTTGTTTTTCGAACAATTTATGTATAATTAAGGCGATTTGCTATCTTTCAACAATTTGCATTTTGGTTATATCGAAAACTTAATTTTTTGATACCATTAAGTAATACCTCGATACCATACACATTGTTCGACCTGTTAAAAGGAGGAACCCAAAATTCAGTTTAAAAATAATGGTAGTAATATTTATAGATTATTAAAATATAACAAAAATTTATTAAATATTCTTCATACTAGGCTCGTTTGAAGGCTAGTTTTATATATTTTTCGAATATGCACAGCAAATATGTTAATTCATTTTCCGGCGGCAACCAAGGGCTTCCAAGCGGATGTATCTTTTAAATATCTCAAAACTTTTACTTTAAGACGTCCCAATATAAGCCGATTTTGATGTTTTATGTCTTAAAAAAGAGGTGAATCTATTCTATATAAAATTAAATTTCTAGGGCATTTCCCGCAGATTGCAAAACAGAAAAATATAATCATAAACAACGGAGGGCCACACTGATTCCTATACAAAATTTTTTCATATTCAAATTTGAAACCAGTCAGTTTTATGCCAAATGGAAACTTTTTCCACCAGCCGGTCTAAAATTTGTTTTTAACGAACAGTCTATTGTACAAAGGTATGTATGTATACCTCTGCTTCTTTTTTTTTTAGGTTTAAGCTTATAATATTTAAGACAAACCGGATTTGATTCTCAAAGATTTGTAATTATGAAAACTTTTGACATCAGTTAAGCAATGAAATTACGTAAATTCTGCTCAGAATGGCTATGACCGATTTGCGTAAAAGTGCCCATATACGACATTTTCGATTATTACATACAGAATCGAGAACTGCAATATCTCATGTCCCTAAGAATTACGTCAGTTTATTTAGTTATATCTGCTCGATATGTTAAGTTCAAAGGCTTTCTTATTACATCATTACTCAAAGCTCATAAAGACTTCTGCTTGCTTAATATTATTCAAATTATTCAAATATGTATGTATTTCATTCTTAATTAAGTTAATTGAAAAATGAAATGAAATGATTGAAAGAGATTATTGCAAATAGTCTCAAGAAATTGTTAAACACAATTTTTGCTCTTTAAATTTGAATGCTGCCTTGTTATGAATCAAGGATATCGTTTATTCCATTTTCCAATAATAATTCGTATTTATCAATTTAATTGAAATAATTTTTAAGAGACATTAAATCCGAATGTTTTGTTGTCTGATTCTCAATTTTAGCGACATTTATCCGCAATTCGGTTTGCAATATTTATTTGCACAAATGGACAGAATGACGATGTTTGTGCCATCATCGTTGTCGCCATGGTCGTCGTTGTTGTAGTTGTTCTTGTTGCTGTTGTTATTCGAATATCTCGATCGTTGTTGTTGGTCGATGTATATAATTTCATGATTTTCGTGTGTCCGTTGAGTCCTTTATATGGGCTATGCTTTTTCGAAAAACGTGACAGGATTCATGTTTGCAAATAAATCCGATGAGTAATAAAATACAAAAGGATACTGCACAATAAAAGGAAAAAAAAAAATAATAAAAAAAAGAAGAAAACAGGAATGAAAAACCGAGCAAATCGAATTGAAAAGAGCTGAACTGAGCTTCACAATGCACTGGCAACAGCGAACGTGTATTACGTGATATTTGTTGAATTTCAGTTTTCAAAACATCACACACAACTCACAATTTAACATTCAACATTCAAAAACTTCGCACAGAAGAATGATTTGCAAAAGATTGTAACCAGAAAATTTTATTTTATTACGCATAAATGTTGCCAGAATCAAAATTCCTACTTAAAAATAAAGAAAAAATATCCGCAGACCGCTTCGATGAAAAGCTAATATTTAAAACAAGTATCCGCCCGGGTGGCCTATCACATCATAAAATTCGCTCCTTTCGTGATTTTGTTCGTTTTCTCTATTTAATATAATCATGGAAAAAAAAGGAAAATTTTTTCTACGTATCTTGTGTGTGCTTCAAAAGTCCATTAGATTTTAATTAAAACGTTCTTTAGCTGAGTGCTGTTGGATACCTCGTCCTTTTTCGTAATTTGATACCTAGCCACCACTTGGAATCATTTTAGCTCATGGTCTTTCTTGGTATAATAAAAGAGCAAAAAAAGGAATAAATAGAATGCCATGAAAACATTCTTTTGTGAGAAACTAAAATAATGCTTCCACAATATTTCTTTTTGCTCTCTCTCCCTCGCTTTATATTAATTCGAGCGTACATGGACGTATGTTGTTTCTTGCTGGTGTAAGAAAGTTCGTGGCACAAAAATTAGAAAGTAAATTGAAATAATAAGTAGGAAGGATGGATGCCATAGAACCTGACACACATTTCGATATTAAAAGGAAAAATTTAATTCAATTATCAACAAGAGCTCGATCGTTCGTATGCGGTCTTTGTGTTTGCACACAAGTATGACCGTCTGTGGGGCGTCGTGCATTAGGAGCCCCAAACATTTTTATCGATATCGATCGAAGAAAATAATGACAGCACTAGTGAGCGCGCGCGTAAAAAGATTAAAGTGTAATCCTCTTGTTAATAAAACATCCGTGCTTATTCCGTCGCGAAAGTTCTTTTGTGAAATACTGAAATCGAACATTTTCCGTTCTTTGTGTGTCCGTGTGTGTCCGCGTTCTAATAACTCGAGAAATCGTCGCGCAATCCTACGTATCAATCATTCGCATCGTTTGGACCAATCAGGAGCAACAGGTACGTCAGCCCTCTTCACCCCTCTATCATCCTCATGCGGTATTTTAGTGACTAGTCGGGGAATAGTTGCAATTACTGCAGGGATATTACTATGTCGTATTTCAAATTTTTATTGTTCTTAATTTTTATTTGTATACCAGTCGAACAGGTTATATGAGACCTCTACAAAGAAGCAAAAACTAATTTAATCAGTACTTTCAAAGGGTCGTAGTCTTCGACTCGGATTAAGCGCTTTGAAAGCTTAAATTCTCTAATATATTCCTATAGTCATCATGTCTGTTTAGCCCTAGACAGGTAACGCTAATGGACAGGTAACGCTCTTTACGTAAGGCGTATACGTAAATATTACGAAGGTAACCTGTCTAGGCTTAAGTCAAAAAATACTTTGAAATTTTAAAAAATTTTGATATAAATTAATGAACCTGGTTTAAACTCTCCTGAAGACTATCATTTGAAACCTTCAAATAGTTTAAACAAGGTTGGAGACTATGAGCCTAAATGAATATTCCCCGGGAAGTGTTTCCCTAGAAGGTTTTCTCCTCGTCAATAAAAGGAAGAAAGTGATTAACTTTGCTTGAAAACTTTCGCAATTCTTGCCCTTCCCAGTGTACATAGAATGGGAGAATTCTTATCGAATTTGATAGGAATAATTCCCCCTAGAATCTGGCTGAATATATAAAAGGCCGAAGTGAAAAAAACTTTGCTTGGTCCACTATCAGACCGACAGAGAATAGAATTTGTGAAATCATATTCACATTTATTTGTCCACATGTGTTCAAATATAGTAAAAAATGACAGTCAGGACCCTATTAAGGAATCAAAAATGGTCAGAAAATACATTTGTTTTTATATATATATTTTTTTATATAAGGGCCGTTTTCTCTTTTTTTTATATAATATAAATTAAACCCTCTATTGCATACGAACCCATATATGGTTTCTGACAAGGTTAGGTTAGATTAATGTGGCTCCCACCACGAAGGTTGACACAATTATGCCTCATGGGCTCCTTTGTGATACTTCGAAAAATGGTTAGCCAAAGAGAAAACCAGAAAAACTAAACGACATCCACGACCAAAGCTGGGAGTCGAACCCAGGGCATCTCATTTCGTAAATTGGCATCTCGGGGAAAATTAAAAAATAAACAGAAAAATACGTTATTTGTTGATAGAAATCGGTATATTATATATTTTGCTGAGTTTTTGATATATCATTGAGTAAATGGTAAATAAAACCATTTCAAGCGACAATTTTTCCCCCATTTATTTCGTATTTCAAGCAGATAAAATAAATCCTTTTACCACGGAAAAACATTGAAAGTACCTAAATATAATAAGATACCATTCTATTGCTTCGTTGAATAAAAGTCTCAATATTCTCCATTGCAAAAATTCCACTATTTCATCGAATCGAATCGAGTCAAGAGTCCTTTAAATATATTAGTTTATTTAGAATTCTTCTCTATTTCCGAAAATTGAATTCGAATTTCGAACCATTCGACAAGGACGAAGCAAAGAGTTCTTATTTTTCATTTTTTTTTTTTTTCAATTTAAATGGCATTATTTGAAATCTAAGACTCTTAAGCAAAAAGCAATTTTTTAATTGATTTTTTTCAATGGAATGAAAAGACAAAAGAAAAATTAAATACGATACAATTGAAATGGGAAAATATTGTATGAACAAAAACAGACATACACACATAAATACACACTCACACTCACCTACCAGAAGCAACGGTGCAAGGAGAGAAAAACTAAAACAGAAAAAAGCGAACTCTAATGGCGATTGTAATAAAAGATAGCATTACAAAAAGAAAATATATCGCATGCGAGTTTTTTTCCCCCCGCCATTGCATTGAAATGTCTTTGAATCGAACGTTTAATGAGACGTATTGTGCCAAGCAAATTAAGTGCATCAATTCACCGAATGCAGAGCTTCAGGATATACAGATTAAGTTTGGTGCCTGTCAGGTTCATGATGTGCTTAACTGGACTCTTGCCATTCGATTTGCTTTGGCCAAAGGATCGGAAAGTCATTTCGACGTGGAAGACATTTGTGTGGAAATGCTTGAATACAGCTGGAATTTTGGAAATACTTCATATCGCATACGCAAAACGTTTGTCCCGTCTAACCGAGGGAGTACTCGATCTGACAGATGATATCATTTCGACTGGTGTTGAGCTTGTCGAATTCACCGTCTTAAGTTCGGTGCATTTTCTCATGCATCTCGAAAGTACTTGGAAGAGCTTCGCTGTCATTATTTCGAGTTTTGAATTTATGCTGGAGAAATTGCAACGCGATATCGATCGAGTGGATTTGAATCATCGATTTCTCAGTTGGTATTGCTGGTTCTTCTATGGGATTTTTAGCTTTCAAACATTGGCAATGACTTCACTGTTTCTATTCAATGACGAAGAAATCGATGCATTAATTTATATGATAATAACCGTTTGCTCCGAATGGGCCCTGAAGACGAAATTGCTTGAATTTCAAATTATTGTCGCGCAAATAATCGACGTGCAAGAGAATTTGAGAATTTCGGCCGAAATGATTGTGATGAGATTGCGTTCGAAGCGCTTTGATCCATCGCCTGAGCGGATGGATTGCTTGAACGATGTGAAAACGATTCAAGAGCTCCATGCTGAACTGTGGGCGAATACGCGACGTATTTGCGAGTATTTTGAATATAGTCTTGTCGGTTTGATGTTGAAGACATTCGTTGATCTCAGCTTTAAGTCGTATTGGATTGTCTTGTCATTTGATTCCGCAGAAATGTTTATCTTTCAGATATGTAAGTAAGGGTTACCAAAAAATTTCCTAAGTCTCTTTGTGAATTTTCCATGACTTTTCAGATAGCATTTTTAGTCTAGTTATCCAATTAATCGATCTGGTGATTACTTTTTGGCTTTGTTTTACTTGTGTGAAATTGGTGAGTAATGCTTGATTTCCAATAGCGGAGAAGTTCCTCTGCAGCAATATTCAACACATAGAAAAATATGGAAACAGTTTCAATAACTGTAGGTAGATGATTGTAATTATAACATGTATCGATGTGTTGAATATTTGCAGGACTTCCGGTTATGAGGAATATACAAAAATCTGTATAATCTTTGATTTCTTTCTGTGAATATCTACCTACCCATAAGCCGTTATTTGCGCTCGCTGGTTTTTTCATAGTTTCATATTCTCATATTATTGAGCAATCATTAATTCCAGGATAAGCAACTCGGTTCAATTTTCATGACATTTTCATCCAGACAGTCTGATGTATGGACGAGTGTTTATCTTCGTTCAGTTTGCCTGCAGCTTTTGCATGAGCCCATCTTCATTACGGCTGGCAGCTTTTTTGACGTCAAACTAAGAACTTTGGGCAAGGTGAGAGGGTGGACGGGTGGCGCCCAAGGATTCTTACTGAGGAAATCTGAAATGATTTACTTTTCGTTCCAGTTTTTGTTCTCCGCAATCAGCTATTTCGTCATTCTACTTCAATTTCGTATATCATTTTGGGAAAACGAAGAAGATGATTAAGCTTATTTTTAAGCTTTCTTAAGTCATTGTAATCCTTTTAAAGTTTGTGTTTTTACATGACAGCCATTCATGGTGAATGAGTGTATGTGGCTGTGTGTTGCTGGATTTGGGGAAATTCAGATTCAGAAAATGTCAACGGAATAAATATATATAAATTATCTTCAAAAGTGGCACAACTCAGATTAATTTTTATGCTTGACTCCATCTTTTTGTAAGAAAATCAAAAGTGAATGTATTGGTACATTCGGGGAACGCCATTACTTTTAGCACTTAAGTCACGAGCACTCAGAACACGTGCGTTGACTTAAGCTAATCATGGCTTGAGTCGAAACTAGAGGAATATGTGTTTTGGTATTGCCTGAACTAAAGATTAATTTCACAGAATTTCTTTGGGATTCTTAACTTTCAATATATTTTGTCTCCCCAAAGGCTTGTCAATAAACTTTAAATCGTGGAAAATCCAGAAGTGGTTAAGCTTGAAAAAATTTTTCGTACAGTCAAACTTCCATAATTCGATTAGAACAATTATCCGTTGAATCAAATTTGACTTTTGGTAAGACTTCGGGGTAAAGATTGGTCTTGGCTACCGATTTATTTTAAGAAGATTTCTCACCCCCTTCAAGCATTGTCAAAGTGTTCATACACATATACGTTTTAGTCCGAAATTTTTTGCAAATTACCTATAGGCTTTTGAAAAGTGAGTCCGAAATAAATCCGAAATATGGAGAAAAAAGCACGTATGACTCCTAATTCGGAGTCGGAAATTTCATAATTAGCGAATCGAATGAATGTTTTTTATGTCTTCCGAAAATACCTATATGAGTCATTTAAGACTCCGAAATTACCGAACTGTCACATATGTACGTATTACTCCTAATTCGGAATCGGAGCCACCATAATGAGGTCATGTAAGAGCCCGAACCGAATAATTTTTCCTTCTTCAGAAGATAAAATATAAAATATAATTATATATGAGTCATATATGACTCCGAAAATTCCGAACTCTCACATATGTATGTATTACTCCTGATTCGGGATCGGAGCCCCCATAATGAGGTCATGTAAGAGCCCGAACCGAATAATTTTTCCTTCTTGAGAAGATAAAATGTAAATTATAATTATATATGAGTCATATATGACTCCGAAATTACCGAACTGTCACATATGTACGAGTTACTCCTAATTTGGAATCGGAGTCCCCATAATGAGCTCATGTAAGAGCTAGAATCGAATGTTTTTTCTTTCTTGCGAAGATAAAATATGACTCCGAAATTTCCGAAAATTCCGAAATATCATATAAGACTCTTATTCTGCTAGATTCATATGTGTTTCCTATTAAAGGAGAAATAAGAGACGGATGTATGCCATCCATTTATGTATAATTCTTAAAACGTCTCATTCGTTGTATGAAATCCGACTTATAAAACTCGACTTTATATTTCGGACTATCAAATGAGCTCATTATGTGGTCTCACACTCCCAATTAAGACTCATAAATGACTCATTTAGGACTCCGAAAGTTAGCTGTTCCGTGTGGAGTTCCAGCATTCATGGAATGTTTTTTTAAAATTTTTTTCTTCAATTTAAAAAGGAATAAACAAACGTCCTTGATGGTATTATTTCTAAAAAAAAAATTCACAATGTTATTGAATATTTTTAATGAGCTTTTCATCTGTTCACCTGACATCAAAATCAGCATTCCAAGAATGAATTTGTAAGCTAAAAGAGAAGTGTTGCCTAACAGACCCAGGATGTCATATCATAAAAATCCTTATTTGTTTGAGTCATATTGACTTGTGAGTTGATGGTTTGAGGGTACCTTCTTTCATTGCAAGAAAATACCAAAACACCTTCTGGAATTTCTTACGGCCACTCCAATGAGTGTCCTTCGGTTCTGTTCTGTCCGTTCTATTTCCTCAAATCGTTCCATACGAACGGAGAAATTGGTAAACCGCTTGTGCGTGATAGGCGACCTTTATGGACTTAACAATAAACGAAAGCAATATCAAAATATCATCAACAGTTCGGACAAAAATTTTTCCAAATCTACCATAAATGAATTCAATCTTATAATGAGAGGAAGTGGCTCCCCGATTGATAAGAACTTATATTCCAATGGCCTTTGACCATACACACACGCGAAGCTCTTCACATACACATACCCGCATACATAAGTTTTAGTGTATGAATGGCATACATAAATATATATATGTTCGATTCAAAAATAATAATAATAAAATATCACCCCCAATACAAACATATCTACATACATAGTACATACACTCATATATATAATACATAAGGTAGAATTATTTGAATTTAAATTTGAGTATTTCTTCAATGTACCTTGACAAGAGCTCCGTTGGTTATGTGTGTTCTGTTGTCCTTTGCCATTCATCGATTGACATTGGCGCGTGTCATTGGGGTTAAAGTGGATTTGCCAAATAATTGAAACTTATGTTTTTGACATTTTCTGGATTACGCACCGGAGAATCGGCTCCGGGAAATCGATATTCGACTTCGAGTTGACATCGACCATGGCAAGAATGTGTTCGTTCTTCGCTCTTTTTACGTTCTTAACATAGAAAATTTTACAAGGCTTTAAACGAAATTTAAAAAAAAAAATGTCACAATTGTCACTTTTTGCGAAATGTGAAATCTTTTCACATTTATTTCTTATTGGGAAAATGTTATTTTGTCGTTCGGAAAAGAAAACTTTTAATGATTTGTGATATGATTTATTTAATTTTCATGATTCCTCTTCCGGTTGGCTTCTTTTTAGTAAACAGATTACGATTGAAATTTAAGGCTATTATAGTCAAATTATGGTGGGGGATTGCAAATGTTTTTAGGTTACGTTAGGTTAGGTTACCCGATATCTTCTCAGAGATGTATTATATATGCGTATTTATGGACATCTAATTTTTTAAACCATTTAGCGCTTTCGATGAAGCTAAATATACTCAATGGGCCGATAAAGCCAATTTTAGAAAGTGAGTTAGGAAAATAGCCCCCTAAAAATGTTTGCCTTTGCCTTGCAAGGGCCGGACAATGTAAGAGAAGGTGTTGATGAGTTTTTCTCCTCCTCATCCTTGAAACTTCTACAAAAATCGAAGGCTGTCGCTCCCAATCTTCTCCCGTGAGGGCCAATCCCAGTTGAAGCTCAATAGCCGATGAAGAAACACCGAAAACCGATGCGAGACCACCAGTGTTGGAAAATGGAAATTTCAGTGTGTACCTGAAATGGTCCATAAATCGTACCTAAATATTGTAAAGTGTACCTAATATGCCCATCCGGACTTTTTTTCATAAATGCAATTCATTAATGTTTTCCGAAGACATCAGAAAATTTAGTATTCTCAAATTATGACATGGTCATTTAGAGATGTTATTCATACCAATTCTATGGCATGTCATCGAACAAAGTGTTATTCATCGAACGATGACATTTTTAAACGGAGGACTATATCGTGGAGTAATACCAATTTCGATGACCACGAATGATTCTATACGGCAATTGCTTCTGTTAAATTTCAAGATTTGCATGATCAGGATATGCGGATAACCACTCAGTTTCACCATTTAAGTTACTAACAAACATTTCTCCATTTAAATTGTGCTAAAATGGACAATTGTACTGTACTTGAGTAAGCCGAAAGGCAATACACCTACTTAAATGGACCATACACCTTTTTAAGACCTTACCCAATATACTTATAACCTTTAACTTTTTTTTTATGAAATATGTATATTCGGAATGCTCAGAAATATGAGTCCGAAATTAGGATTAAATTAATAGCATTCACATTAGTGCTAAGCGTAATATGTGGCTCTTATTTAAGGAGAAATGGGAGATAGATGTGAGCGCAGAAGGGGTCATATATAACTCTTTTTTCGTCTCATTTGACATATGATTTTTTACCCATATAAGTTGAGCAGGGAAACACATTTGTTTTGCTCTATAATGGCTTCATTTCCAGGGCTATATAAGCTTCAGTTCAGCCAGTGCTACCCAACATGACCGCTTATATAAGTTTTCTAATTTTCCACATGCATGTGTAACTGAGCGAGGCACATATGCACTGAAAGAAGTTTCTTGAAGCGAAAACTAGCATTCAACTATGAAGTCTATTAAAAAGCCTTCCCAATTTTTCTTTATTCTGTGTTATTTGGTCGCTTCAAGTTCGGCAAAATATATTTCCAGACAAAAAATATTTTCTACACAGTCATTATTTTTTAGAGTGTACGCAAAAAAAGAGCGTGTGCTGTTGTTTCGTTGAGTGGAATTTCACATATAAACTGACGCTGTGTGTGAAAAACAAAAACAAAACAACAACAAGTGAAAACACTCGGGTCTATGTGAAAGAATATTTGGGCTAGGCAGCAGTGATTTCAACTCATAAACGGCTCATTTAGGACTCCAAATATTTGCCAGATACGCCGACTCTTTCTATGAAATAATAAAAGCTCAATAATTATCATAATAACCAATGAGCTTACCTTAAAAATCAGACATTTTTGACACTCAGAATTGAAATCTGGAATCATTAAAAGGAATTCCTGAAAAATCCTCAAACTAATCATTCCTCAGCAATTAATGACTTCCTTTGAATAGTAAGGTTTCCTTTAAAATCTGTGAAGCCTCCTGAAGCTTTTGAAATGGAAAGTATCAATAATCGAAGCTCTATTCTCATTGCCATAGAAAAAAAAGAGGATGATTTGTTTACTTAAAAAGGCCCTATTGTATATTGAAGAAAATGAAACTCTTAGGCTTTTAATTGAATCCTCGCGCAAGGTGGGCATTTAATTTTATTTTCAATATTTTCAATTAATAAGCGTTCTTCGAAGAGAGTAGAAAACAAAACAAAATGTGGTGCACAAATAAAAAGTAAAAAAATTCATGAAAAACCGATAGAAATCATAAAAAGAAAAGCACTTAAAGGGATTTCGAGTAACTAATTAATCAAAATCAATTCTAAGGTTTCCATTGGCATTTGGCAACGTTCATCATCATTCCAAAATCGTCAAAATCGGAGTGAAATTTTATCGTATTTTCTATGATTAACGTTTTTATTGAATTGTAGGCTTTCAAGGATAATGATTCTGAAGTTTTGGGTGGGGCGAAATAATCATGTTTTGTTTTTGTCGGTGCCAACGAGAAGCGGTGTGGTTTAGAATGTGGAAATGTCCCTGCTCGGGCGCCAAAAGCATTGATTTCATATACCAAATTAAATTGCCTTAAAATTAAATTTCTTTTTTATGTTTTTTTTTTTTGTCTTACATCTGCCACTTTCAGTCGAGTAGTCTCATGTATGGATCAAGAGCTTTATGTGGATAAAAATCCATCCGAATACGTGTTTGAGAAGACAATCGATTCTAGACAACCACTCGATACTCGAAAAAACAATACAACAGTATAACACCAACAGTCAACATCAACAAACAAAAGAAAATAATAGAAAACGACAACAACAACAACAACAGCAGCAACAAAAAATCACGAAAAATCATGGGCAAAAAACTTATTGAGCAACATCGAACTCTCGACTCCTGAGCATACAGCATTAACATGAGACTCAGTCTCGTCGTCGAACATCGCATTGGCCCGTGTTTCGGGCAACACCATTTGCCATTAACGATAATGGCATTTAAGCACGTGCAATCGCTTGTAAAAGTGCGCATCGTACATTCTCGGCAATTTATTCCTGCCGCGTACCCACATACGTGCGTCGTCCGTGAGCCAAAGTTCCCCGAAATAGACCAATGTTGGGTTGCTTACTGTCTACTGACGAAGCCCAAAATAAACACAACGGCGGCATCAGAAATCACCAAAAATAAAAAATAAGAAAACCTTCGCCATTTCCCTCGTTGTCTCTCCCTCTCCCTCTGAACCGTTGACTCTTCATCGCTTATATTCACTCAGTCCCTGCCTTTGATTCAATGCAAATTTAATGAGTCCTAGTTAGTGCTTTTCAGTTCCACTGGACATGCTACCTTCGCGTTCTGCCTTTTAATTTTTTTAAAATAATTTTTTTTTTTTTTTTCATTCTGTTGCGCTTCATTTGCATGGGGACACCAATTTTCGATTATCCCATTAAAGACAAATTTCACATACAAACGAGGATTACCAGCGAGGATTTTGCCACGAAAAAATTGAAATTTTAAAGCCAATATCGATTGGATCAAATTTTATTGGTCATGTTTTTTTTTTCTCGGCGACAATATTTCTCTAAGAGTATTCCGCGTTCGCTTTAGTGCTCCTTTCGTAAATAGCAAGGATTTGGGCGTCAATGTCCTTGTTATCAGACACGGCGTTGTCAATAAATTTTCGTTTATTGGCTCACGCTTTGCAAGTAAGCAATATTCGCGCCCTCCACACAAGAAAAAAAATGAAAAAGGAAAGGGAAACAAAATTCTGCAGTCTTCCTCGGCGTCGATTTCACTCCATTCCATTTCATTCCATTCCATTCCGTTCTGTTGTGTTGCGAGCCTCGAATTTGGTTGATTTATCGCGACTTGATTGGGCATCGGCCTACAAATGAAGATTGGAAAATCGTTTTGGTTTTGTTTACAAACTGCCAAATGGACTAAAAGGAATGCTTTTTTTATGCTCAGCTTTAATGCGTGAGTGTATGGGTGTATGTTCGTTTCTTCCTTGGTCAAATAAAAAGTCTAAAAAAAAAGTAAAATTGAGTGGAACAAATTTACGAAAGACATTTAACCTTATTGTATATTGTTTAGTGCAATTTATACCATAGGCTCCGTGTTAAAAAAATAAACCAAATTAAGAATATCGAAAAAAAGAAACTTCAATGGGCTTTGATTCAATAAATCGCTTATGAAATCTTTTTTCTTCCCGGGTGTAACGATTCTTTTGAAAGTTATACACAGCTGTGGGAGAGAGTCTATTTGTTTTAAGTGGATTTTGTAACAGTTGGAAATAAGTTCCACAGGTAAAAGCAATCAATGATCATTAAGAGGGAAAAGTTTTTAAATTCAACGCCTGAAAGTATGCACTCTTTTAGTAAATTTAATGATTTTAAGCCTTTACCAACGGAGCTTTATTAAGGCTTTTAAAAGATCCGCACAGCTATAAAAAGCCCTGCTCAAGGTGTATTTAAAAAGACACGCTCACAAGAAAGAAGAGATTGCATACTTTTTGGTGCTTAACTTGAATCCTTTATTTTTTTTTAACCTTTTTTGAATACTTTCCGGAGCTTATTACCTTATAGTCGGTCTAAAGATATGTTTAAACGTAAAAGGTATTGAGAAAATAACGGAAATTCCGAATCGGAAATATTATTCATATTTACATGCCTACTTTAAGGGGTTAATCGATACATATAAAGAGCTGTCATACTCATTCAACCAAAAGAGTCTGCACAGCGCTCCGTAAATGAACATAAAACACTCCGAAAGGAGTTCTAAATGAGCGGATTTTTAGGGAGAAAATAGCAGGGAGCCTATATGGAAAAAGTGTACCTTTCGGGATCTCAAAATCTATCTTTTATGATTGCTAGAATGTTCCTTGAGAGTCTGTTCGGACTTTCTTGGAGAAAGCACTACTTCGAACACTTCTATCAGGAGTCCTTTTACACACCTATTCCGAGCCCTTCAAATAAACCCCATTTTACTTTTCTTCTTTATTTTCACTCAGCACTACTAGGAAACATGCATTGGCAAGAGTTGACGTCTATGATTGTCCATTTGACCCAGCAAGTCATCAGTTTATATACCGCCCTTGTAGAAAATAAAATCTAAATTCCCGATAAGGTATCAACAGGCTATAATTGATTTCATTTTCAGAGCCAATTATTATGAATTCATCGAAAATACAATCCAATTTGCCAGGAATCTTCTTCAGAAGTGCATTAAGTTAACAAGCGTGATACTCTTAACAAAGGACTCATTTTTCCGCATAAAAAATACTGAAAATTTCCTCTAGAATACTTACTCGATAATAGGTAATATACTGGAAAGCTTCTTATGAACTTATATTCCCCCTTATTTGCACAACATAAGAATTCTTGGAAATATCTATTAAAGCTTTGAAACTTTTCTCTGAAAAAAACAGCACGATTCCTTGAAACTTATAAAAATTTTTTCATACGATTTATAGTGAAAAACTATAAATAAAGCTGACAAGGTTTTGCACGTTAGAGATTTGAAATTTCCACATATAGAACGCCTTGAACTTGTATACCTACAAAACATCATCTTTACTGAGAGACCATGAGGACAAAAATAGCTACAAGTATGCCATCTTAATTGGACGTTCAATGATAAATGCGAAAAGATTTTTTCAGAATTCGAAAAGATTTTTCTTTTGAATGGAAACATTAGCTTATCTTATTTATATATTGCTTAATTGGAATCGAAAAAGTTTGAGTTAAAAATTTCATACGAATTTATGGGAGGCTTGTAGGGAACCGAAATTGGAACAGCTGAATAATTGTCGATATAGGCAGTTAACTTTTATAATTTTCCCTATCTAAATATAATTATAAAGGCAACAGAAAATACTTATTTAAAATTCAACACCTAGAAGTATGCTTTTCAATATTTAAAAACCAATTTGCATAATTTCAAAGCCTTTTCCCAATGAAACTTAATTAAGGCCTTAAGAAGTTATTTAACAACTCCTAAAATCCTTTCTCATTATGTGATTAAATAGTCAAAGCTACAAGAAGGAACAGATTTATGGCTACCAGATTTGTTGCTCGTATTTATAAGCATACTTTTGGGTGCTGAATTATAATATTTTCACAACACTCCCAGCAAACATTCTGAGTCCTAAAAGACTGATATATGAATCCTTATAGGAGTCGGAGCCCTCATATGAAGTCTTTTAAGAGTCTTAAAGAGCATGTCAGAAGGAGTCATATAACGCTAACGATTCGAGAAAAGACTCGTTAACGATTCGAGAACGATTCGCTAACGATAAGTGACTAACGATATCGAATATCGTCTCGAAGCCTCGTCGCGAAAAAGTTTTAAGAGAACACGATATCGTTGTGTTTATTGGGATGCTGTAAAAAATTTTATTGATTAATACACACACATTTCTCGATTTTACGTATTTACAAATTCAAGTATTTTTTTCAATGTTTAAATCTCTCTCCTGTGTGGGAACTCTCGCTTTCTAGTCATGTGCTCACCCATGACACCGTGTTAGCTAAAACGAAAGTCAAGGATTTTTTTCGTTTATAAGTTTAAAGTCAAATTAAAATTTTATTTTAGTTTTCTTAATTTCGACATATCTGTGACTCATTTCGGACTCATAAATAAAGGGCTCTAATTTTGAACACACTTTTGACGCATTTCGGACTCATATTTCGGAGAACTCCGAAAATTTTTGCTGGGCTTAGGTTACAGCAATTGTTTTCAGGACATCTAAATGATCTTTCCTGATGGACTTTGGCCTTCTAAGCACGAAAAAAAAAATTTGAAAAATTTTTTTCGAAACTGTTTTCATTTTTAGTAATATTTGCATTGAAAATTACCTTAAAGTATGCAATGTATTTCTGTGATTATTTTCATTGCATATTTTGCTTTTACTGCCTCACTTATAAACAGGGCTCGGATTTTGTTGACTTTTACAAATTCAAAGCATACTTTATGGTGCAAAAATTTCTCTTACCAACATTTTGCGAATAATTTTTAGCAAAGTTGAACTTCAAACCGCTTTTCTAACTTCAAAAAAAACTCATATTGAAGTTAAAAATCGATTTGAATCTTAGCTTTATATGAGTTGGATAAAATTTTTACTCCATAAAGTATGCTTTTAATTTATAAAAGTCAACAAAATCCAAGCCCTGCTTATAAAATTATAACTTTTCCATTTATCCATGGAATTTGAAAACTCATAACATTTTCTACATTAAGACCTATAATTAGCCTTTAGCAAACATAACTCTTCGGATTTATATGTATATTCTCATATCGCTACTGAGCTCCGTTGATTAAGTCTTGCAAAAATTTAAATGTATACCTTCAGGTGCTGAATGCAACATTATTTGAATGCACCATGCACCGTGGAAAGCCAACATTTTCTTCCAGCTCAAACATAGAAAAGAAAAAAAATAAAACTTTAAAATAAAAAAATCTCATTATAATTTCCAAAACTTTAATTGAAAATCTACATGAGTTGAATAGAAGAAAAAAGGATTTAATTGAAGGATATTTAGGGTTTCATTCCTCGAGTCGAAACATGCACCTTTAGTTTTTAAAACAAACTTGAAGAATGAAAAAAGAAAAAAGCAGAAAGCAGAATGAACAAAATTTTGCCAGATGAGCAGTGGAAATTAGACGCCATCGCCGCTCTTCTCGCTTGCAGATGAGAATTCAAAGTCGCTTTCACTTCCCGCAGCCGTCGCGCTCGGAATGTTCTGCTTCTTCATGCTTGAACTCTCATCCGTTTCGCTGCTGTCAACGAAATTAACGCGCTTCTTCTTTTTGGGCGCATCATTAGCCGCGACGATATGCTTATCCAACAATATTGACGTAGGCTTGCTACTGCTGGCCATCGGAGCCGTTGACGTTGGCTCAACGTTAACATTAGCAGCAGTCGCTGCTATTGTCTCTTCAGTATCCAATTGCAGTGCTGTGGGTTGTGTTGGTGCGATTGATGGTGTACTTTCACCAAGCGAAGGAGGAGGATTCGCGTTGTTGTTGCTGTTGTCCACCAACTCCTGCTGAGCATAGTTTGCGGTGTAGTCGGCGTAGTCTTGATTCTGTTGAGATATTTCATATTGCTGCTGTTCGTAGCCAAGTTGTGTGCCATCATAGGCTATCGGGATACCATTTTCATTGTTATACTGTTGTGCCGGATCGGGTGTGTATTCACCGGTTGTTGCATCGTACGTATAACCCGGATATGCATTCGGATCATATGCTGGATCATAGTTCGCATAATCGATGTTGTGGGTGTATTCCTGTTGCGGCTCATCCGTGTATTGAGCATAATTGTTAGAAGAGTTTTGATCGTTCGCGTATGCGATTTCTTCTGCTTTTGGTTGTGTGTAAACCTCAGCAGCTGTTGTACCATCGATTGATGCGTATGTTGGATCGCTTTTTGTTTGTTCATATTCATTGGTGTTGTTGGTCTCGTATTGCTCTTGGCTATCATCGTAATAGATCGGTTGGGCGATGTCTTGGTTTTTCTCATTTAAATTGATTTGTTGTGCTTCTGGTTGTTGATGTTGATGCTGTTGTGTCACCAATTCATTAAGTAAACCTTGAGCAGCATTACGTGCAACATTTTGATCAGTTTCGCTTATTGGTGGATTCACCAGCTCACCATAAATTTCATTTTCGATTTTTTCAATAGACATTCTCGCTGTTGCGGTTGCTAGCTTTGGTGATACCTCAACGAAATTTCTATTTGTTTGAATATTATTTTCATCATATTTCGAAAATCCAGCTGTCAGCTCAGTGGTGTTTGATGCATCATCATTGTCTTGCGGTAAGGTCTCTCTATGCCAACTCGATTTTATGCGCTCCAGTTGCTGCTGTTTGGGAGACACCAACCTATCGATTTCCCATCGCGACTGTGCCTCGAAAGCAGCATTTCCATTGTCATTACTAATGACGGTAGCTGGTAAAGTGCCAATAACATCATAAGTTGGCATTGGCGTTGGCGTTGTTGATGTTGTTTTTTCGTCATTGTTACGTTGAGTTGCGTTGAGAGACACACCTTTATCTTCGCAGCCAATGATAGTGATATCTTTGGATCTCTCATCAAAATACGTCGACAATTGTGGTTTCTTGCCGTCATCGGCATCATTATTCCTTTCATCGATGGGAGTCGAGCCGTGCTCCGTCATTGTCATAGTCTTTGGCAATTTATCAACTGTCAACGAAGATGCTAAGGATGCTGTTGACACGTTTGACAGCAGCTGTTTTGGTTTTTGACGATGCTGCTGCTGCTGCTGATGCTGATTCTGCTCTTGTTGTTGTGGTTGTTGATGTTGCCGTTGCTTTTGCTGCTCCTGATAATGCTGATACTGTTCGTTCTCATTTGCAGTACGGAAAATTTTGGTCGCTTCTTGAATACCTTCGTTTTTGTCATTGTCAAGCTGTCTTGTAGGCAAATCCGACTGATTTAAGCTCACAATCTCGCTGTCTAACCGTACGTTGTGGCCTTCGAAATGGGGGTACGTGTACCCGCTATCCATATCGTTGTCGTTATTAGTGTTAAAATGTTGTTCGAATTTTGTGTTGCTAGCCATCGGTTGTAACAAATCATCGCTCTCATCCGAGTAGAGCGGTGTGTTTGGTGTCGGCTTCGGCTTCGGTATCGGTGTTGGTGCTGGTGTCGGTTTCGGTTGCAGTAACTGTCGCATGCGTGGCAAACATTCGAATGGATACTGCATATATTCATATCCGGGCACACTTATAAAATCCGCTGCCGCATTAGCCGGTGCTGCTGCTGCTGCTGGTGTCGTGGTTAGAAGCATTCCGGATGGTGTTGGTGTTGCCATTGCCAATGTCCAATGTTGTTGTGTGCCCGCTGTCAAAGTTGGTAATGCTATGGCCGATGGGCCGATAGTATTACATGTTGCAACCTCGGAGGCTGTTCGACTGCTGCACGGTGACAGTGCATAGGAAGCGGGTTTGGTAATACTGCCTGCTGCGATTAAGTTACCGCTTCCATCGCATTGATAAATTACCGATGGTGATGCTGTTGCTGTTGTTGCAGTCCCTTTATCTGCTGGTGTCGTTGGGTCCTGCTCATTATATTTAATTGGCATTGCTGTTATAATAGAAGACTGGTGTTGCTGTTGTTGTTGTTGTTGTTGGTGGTGGTCTGATGGTATTGTTGGCTGGATGTAGTCGCTGCTGTTGGCAAGAGTATCGGAATTGGCGTAGGCGTTGTTGCTGCGGTTAAATTTGACGCTGTTCCTTGTATGCAACGCATCGTCTGAGACTGAACTAATTTCGCAAAATACATTTCGTACTGCATCTGTTGAAAGGATGATTCATTCTATTGTTTGCCAATTCAGCCTTCAAAGGATACTCTATTTCGGCTCACTTACCTTCATCGATCGCAATCGTTCACTGCGAGCTGACAACGCAGCCGTTTGTTGGTCAATGCGTTCGAGCATTTGCTTTAGCTGTCGGTTCCTTTCGTTGCGTTTCTCCAATTCATTGACGAATTCTTGGAACTTTTGTCGCTGCTTTGCACGAACGATTTTCTCTCTGAGGAGATTTCAAGCGAAAAATTTTTTGTTTTTTTTTTTTTGTTATTTTTTAATTGATGTTGCGTTCTTACTTACTGCTCAGCTTTCTTTTGTATGGCATTTTCGAATTTTTTCTCCAGTCTTTCGCGGTTTGCTTCGCTAAATTCATTTAATAAAAATATTTTTTTAAAAATTATAAAAATAAATTTATTATAAAATAACTTAAAATTCAATGAAAAAATTCCCTTCGACTTAGGTCTCGGAAGTTAGACCCGTTCCACCACAAAGTGCGTTTCGCTTCAGAGTTTGTTTGCTTACCTTCGCTGGAGCTTTTCTTGCAAAAGCTCAACTTGTAGTTTATAGCTATCCAAGTCAGTATGTGGAAGCATTTTTAATAGCTTCGAGTATTCATTAATGAAAAATAGAATAAAATTTTATTTATTTATATTTTAAATTAAAGAAAATCTTTTTTTACTGCGTTTCCTCCGACGATTGAACATTGACTGCAACGGGGTCTGCGGAATTGAAAATCGTTTCTGTACTTTTTCTCCGCATGAAATTCGTTTTTTTTTTACCAAATGGCAGGAAGTGAGTCCTCAATATGACAAGAGTTTGTTGATTTTCAAGTCGTTGCTATGGTTTGAAAAAGTCTACACATGTACGCATATACATATGTAGATTATTCGGTGGCGGTGGTTGTTTGGTTATTTCGACTAATAATTGTAGTTTTTTTTTTTTTTTTATTTTCTGGTAGAAAGAGAAGCGGTTGCTGAAATGTTTTATTGATTTTAATTTAACATATTTCGTAGCTTTGCCTAAGTAGAGCTAGAACTCAAATAATTGTTGAGCAAGAGTAGGTCAGTACTGTGCGTTATGGGTGACTGCGTATTTAGGGGTTAAGAAATAAGGGGTTAGTCTTTGTTTTTCTAAATGTACATATGTATGTATATCTGTGTGTTTTCCTAGGGTAATAAGCAATGGATAGATAGTGAGTAGGGGGTGAAAACGAAAGTTGAATAATTTAAAGACGATATGGAACTATACAATACTTATACAATACTTATACATATATGTATGTATGTTATTACGTAGTATTGCAGACTTTTCATAACCTTTGAATGCAAGTCTTTCGTATTTACAAAGTTTTTGAATTAAGGTCTTTTATATGTTGAGCGACGAAGAGTTAGATCAGCTTAGACTTATGTAGAATATCATGGAGCAGAGCTGAAAAGTTAAAATTAGTGTAAAGTTGTGACGATCGATGGGCTGTGAAGAAATACAGTGAAGTAGTGTAGATATACATATGTATGCATATTACTGTAGAGAAGGGTACTTAAGCTAAGACAAAAGTAGTAGAGAGAGGTATAAAGTGAATGTGGAGTAGTGTAGAGAAATGTAGAGTTGTGTAGAGATATGTAGAGTTGTGTAGAGATATGTAGAGAAACGTAGAGTAGTTTATAAATGTATAGTAGTCTGGTGCAGTGTAGTGTAGAGCAGTGTTTAGAAATATAAAGAAGTTTAGAGCAGTGAAGATAAATTTAGAATAGTGTAGAGATATGTAGAGTTGTGTAGAGAAATGTAGAGAAACGTTGGGTAATGTATATTAGTGTATAGTAGTGTAGCGCAGTGTAGTGTAGAGTAGTGTATAGAAATTTAGAGTAGTGTAGAGTAATGAGACAAGTGTAGAATAGTGTAGACAAATGTAGAATAGTGTAGACATGATTAGAATAGTGTAGAGTAATGAAGAGTATTGTAGAGTAGTGTAGAGTAATTTGGCCATGTGAAAATTATTGTGTAGAGAAGTAGTGTAGAGTAGTGTGGAGAAGGGTTTAGAAATGCAGAATTGTGCAGAGTAGCGTGGAGTAGTGTAGATAAATGTTGAGAAGTGTAGAGTAGTGAAGAGAAGTGTAGAGTAGTGAAGAGAAGTGCAGAGCAGAGCAGTGTGGCGTAGTTGAGTGGGGTTAAGTGTAGTGTAGAGTTGAACAAAGTAATTAAATGTTGTGTTCAATACTGAACAGTAGCGAAGAGTAGTAGAGACTAGTGATGCAGAATATTGCCGTATTCGGTATGCTATTGGTCATTTTTCAGTATCGTATTGGCCGAATAGTTAAAATATTGCGAATACCGAATAGTAGAAATAACTTATAAAAATCAACATAACTACAAATTAAATTTTTCTCACAATAACGTAAAAAACTGTAATTAACGAGACTAAAAATAAGCAGATTTGCATTTTATTTTAGAAATATTAAATGTACGTAGTTCTAAATTTTCTTCGAAACATTATAACAGTGGCAATTTTCAGCGGCAGCTTTTGCCTGACTCCAGTAGTCGCGAGTAGAAGTGTCTTTACTACGTGCCGAATATTCGGTTGACGAATATTGTTATTCGGCGAGAGTTGACCGAATATTCGTATTCGGTATTCGCCAATCACTATTCGAGGCATCACTAGTAGAGACTGTTACAAAATGGTGTAGGGCAGTCTAAAGTAGAGCTACAGCTACAGAACATTATAGAGACGTGAAGAATAGTGTAGAATAGTGTGTAGTATTGTCTCCAAACAAGGCCAAAATTCCATTAAATTTAATTTTGAAATCTACTAAACACAAAAACTTGGTCCCATAAAAACTCCCTTAACCATTCTTCTACCATAAGACTCCACTAAAGATCATAAATGTTATTTAATTCAGGGGAGATTCCCTAAACTGGCAACAGTGGACCATAATGAAAAATTTTGCTTGTCTGTACAGACTTTTCATAAACATTTGACTACACTTATGTATGTATATAAAAATAAAAACACCAGCAGATTTTGAGGTTTTCCAATCCAACGAAATTTTATCATTTTAATAAATAAACTTCACTGAGCCATAGCGCCATTTAAAGCGTATCATTGCGAACGATTTCCCTTTTCAATTTAGACTTCGAAGCCGATTCCTTGCCGCATTGGAATGTTTTGATAAAATCTATTGCCATTTTTTCTTGATTGCCTAACACCAAGGGCGGCAATGGAATTATCCTTTTTTTCGCGTTCGCTTCTCGGTATGTTTGTTGTTTGATTGTTTATGGTCTTGTCTGTACATGTGTAAATTGGCACACAACGTCAAATATTCCGGCCGACGATTGATGGATATCTCCACATACACATCTCGTGAAATTTGAATTGCAAAGAGTGGTGCGCAATTTGCTCTTGTTTTGCCTTCCTTCTTCCGGATTTTGTTTCAATTCATTTTTTTCGTTTTGATTTTTTTCCTGTTTTTTTCTTTTTTTTTTTTGCGAAACCCACAGACAGCCTTTCAAGGCTTGCCAAGTCGATGTAAATTGTTTCTGTCGCCGGGTTTTTATATCATTTTGTTGCTTCTTATTGCAGCCTAACTTCGTTCCTTACCTTCCAAACTCTCTTGAATTTATTTTGGTTTTTCCTTTTTCGGTGTGTTGCTTTTCTTCTGTGCTGTGAGGCAAATTGCCAAAATTTTCCGTGCAATGCCTGATTTTTCTGTGACAAGTTGTGGCAGTTGATTTTTATTGTTATACGCCATTATACCTTATGTCTTTCACAGCACATTGACAAATGACTTTGACCTTCAGAAAATGTTTTAATTTAAGACTGTGATTGTTAAGAGCTGCCAGCGTCAGACTGACGATTGTCTTAAGGTCTGCGATGATATTCTTTTTTAAGTGCTTCAGAAAATTATTTATTTCGTCCAAAACTTTCTTATCATTTTAATTAACGTTTTTGGGAAGAGCAAAAAAAAAAACCAAGGGTGTATTTAAGGGGGTCCGTTACAGCCGTTCATGATATTCTGGATTACGCCCACGCTGAAGACTAGACATTTAAGCTTTTGGAAAGTGCTTAAAAATCCCTTAGTACACCTTTATTAAAACTGTCATTGCTGTGTGGATAAATGGGGATCCTTCAGAAATAAGGAGGACAAACTACTTAAAAGGAGTTTTATTCTGCCGTCACAACACAACGCACAAGCTCTCTCGAGCTCTGTAGAACCCCTGCCGACCTTCTACAAAGTATACGAGGCTGTAAGCGACCTGCCTATTTATAGCTGCAAAGAACCTATACGAGATTGAAGGCAACCTGCCTACCAATATATTACAAAGTATACGGGGTTGTAAGCAACTAGCCTACCTATATAGCTTAATTTATGTGATGGTGGTAGGCGTTCACTCTACAAAACGGCAAACGCTCCAACAAAAGTATACCAGGATGGTATATGAGGTCGTATGCATTACCGTGTGTTGCAGTTCATCGCTTTTGTAAGCAGCATATTGATCGCTGAGCCAGTAGTTGCTATCATCCCTTACCATAGTTGGATTCTGCTGGCCTAAGGTCTACTGTGACCAATAGTTAGTCGAAAAATCCCTGTTTTCGACTTTCAATTTCAGATTTTTGGCCAGGTTTTTTTTTGGATTTGGCCCCATAATGCGATGGCTTGGCACCCATGATCTGTTTCACCTAGAATCAGAGTCTCAAAAAAAGATATAGATGAACGATTAAGGTTACCGTTTACCACCTCAACTTGGAAGAAATGCGACAAACGATCTCCATCTAGAGGTCTACTTTAGGCGTGTTTAAACGTGCCAAAAGTAAATTGTTTTTGAATAAATTTGTTGGAAAAGTAAGAGGACTGGTCTACTTTGTGAATACTTAGAGAGCAGTTTTTTAAAAGCTTTTTTTATTATTAATTTTTCTCATTAAGGGGCTCTCCCCAAATCTGTCAGAAATGAAGAACTTCATATAAAAAATGCTTCAAAAATGAATCAGAAATATTCTGAAGTGTTTTTTTTTTTGTATGAAGTTTTTCATTTCTATTTTATTTCTGACAGAACGCGAGAGAGCCCCTAACACTAGAGCTAAAATAAAATAGTTTTCCCTTATAAAGAGAACTGACCTAGTGAGGGAATGAGGAAACTACTAGTAGGCTCTGGGGAGGCTTTCAATCTAAAAGGTCTAAAAGCTGGGCCCGTTTTCTGTAAGTACTTCCCACTGTTTCTGACTTAGAGGCTCATCCTTCATACTAAGCCTCAATATTTTTTAATAAGCAATTAATAAATTTTCCCAAAATTTTATGGTCAAAATCGAATGAGGTTTTTTTTTTGTTTAATCTTAAGAAAACACTTAGCGGCAAGCCTAATAAATACTTATTTCGGGCATACGTCATGCGAAGAAATTTATGTATTGGAAAAATAATTTCGATCGTAAAATATTCTCAAAATCTTGGTCATAAAATAAAAAGTCTTCTGTCGGCACTTCCCGTTGATAAGTAGCCTCAAGTTTACACCAACAACACTATTCTCCATTAGTTCAACTAAAAACTTTATTGCAAAAAGGAAAAAGTGAGCTCTAAAAACTTCCTTCAATTAAGAAAAAAAAAAGTTCTTTCCTTATGAGAGAGAAAAAAAAAAAATCCATATCGATGGACACACCGAACAGACGTCATTCTTTGTTAATACGTAATCCCAGGCTCAATAGAATGAGCCAAAAAAAATTTTAGGACTCCAATCTATTTCATGCTCATTTGCGCTCGATATTTCGCCTACATGGGCCTGCAGACAAACCCATACATTGACGCACACACACACAAAAACAAACACCAAAATCCCGCACACACACACACACACACATAAAAGAGGGCACTCGTGTACGTAGACATGATGAACGCTCCCGCTGCAGCCACTTTATCTTTTGTGTGCCTTTGCACTTATTTAATGCAATAATTTAAACATTAACCGATAATGTGGGCTCCCGCGTCGTCTGCGCTTCAATAATTCACAGCACAATCAGCAGGGAACACGTTGAGGTTGAAATGTCGCTGCCAGAAATCATCGGGCCCAGCCGAATCGAATCGAATCGGAATGGAATGGAATCCGTGCAGCCGTGCTCAGGAAACGGTGTCGCCAAAGTGCAAAGCCCCAAACTTTATGGTGTCCAAGCAAAGCAATGAACCGAAAATATAGAAAAGCAAGTGGAAAAGCGTTAAAAAAACAAACGAAAAGGGAACTGCAAAGGCCCGAGCTTACTGCATTGTAAATCTTTGATGGCAACGGATGAGTCCGGGATGAGATTCTGGGGCAACGCACTCGCTCACATTACCAAAAAGCTGGCTTTTGGGTAGGATTTTCTTTTTGAAGTGCTTGAAGGGAATTTTTTTTTTCGCTGCTCTGCTTTTTTATTCTTCTTGTATTTTTTATATTTTTTTTTAATTTACAGCACTCTTCTCTCCGTTTAGGGTTCTTTTCGCTTTGGCAGTGTGTCACCCTCAGATTGTCTTGAATTTTTCATTCGATTTAAGGACACGTTTGTCGCTGCCTTTGGTGTTGCTGCCGCTGCTGTCGGTTTGTGTTGAATAAAGTGGAAGTCGGAATTGATTTTGTGGCCAGCGAGGTTCGTGGTCGGGTGTGGGTTTCGAAGTTGGCACGAAAGTGTTAAATAATTTCACAGATTTCGCTTGTGTTTTTTTTTCATTGAAAATCAATTTTTTTTTTCCTTCGATGGATGAGATGGAATGGAAAAAGACTGATGGTTTATATGTGTTTTGTTTTTGGAAAGAGATAATTCAGAGCGGAGTTCTTGTTTGAAGGGTTCTCTCCAACTACATATATTAGAAAGAGATGGGATGAGTTGGTTTTTTTGATTTTTAATTAATCTGTTAATTTTTTGTAAGGGATTTTAAACAATTGAGAACACATCCTTTGTCCTTAAAGTTAGAGTTTGAGGAAACAGAAACTTTTATTCTTCCATTCTGATTTAGGGCACCACAATCGCAACTTCAAAAAGTCGAATGGAAAAGCTTTTTCATGGCACTTACATCAGTAGAACTGCTTCAAGTGAGAGCGCTTTTGGTCTGACTGGGCATGTTTATATACAGGGTGTCCCGTATCAAATCTATGGTACATTTTCTTTAACAACGTTTAACATAAGTATGTCTATTTGTGGTCTAAGCCAGGAAAACAAGCATCGTTTTAAACGAACTTTTTTATTAAAATCAATTTATTTAATTCACCATGACCCCCTCTACCGACCCTGAAAAAAAAAGAAATTTAGTGCAGGACACCCTTACAGGGTTGCCAGATGATTCTTTTTGTTCATTATTTTTAAAAAATGTTGCCAAAAATGGGAGATTTTATTTGGGGGAACATTTTTGGCACGGCAAAAAAAAAAGAAAATGTAATTTTGCAACACTAATGACCAGAGCCGTAGTGAAGGTATCGGGGGCCCTTGTGCAAGATTTCCTAAGGGGCCCTTGAAAATGAATTTGTAAACGCCTAAACACTAAACGCCTGAGGGGAGTCAGATTTTCATTTTTGTTTTGATTCCTTCTTTCAATTTTTCCATAAAAAAGTAAAACCAATTTTATACAATGTAATAAAAACGTTATCGACGATCTTTTCTACCTCATACTTTGAAATGATTTATAAAAAAAAAATTTCTTCGGGGCCCCTAAGAGTCGAGGGGCCCCGCCTGAACATGCCTCGTTACGGCTCTGCTGATGACCATGCAAAGTCTAAAAAGCTGGCAATGCTTACATTGAAATTCGAAATTGAACCTCGAAATTTTGAAGTCTGGCAATGCTGGTATATGGTAAAAGTCTTAACCCTCTAATGCCACAATTTTTTTTTCACTTAAAAGTTCAGAAAAGACTAATTTCGGGTAGAAAAACATGAATCTGAGATTATTAGGAATTTTTTTTTTTTTGGTAATTTGTTCGAAACCAGTCTGTCTAGAGACGGAGCCAGGAATTAGAGGGTTGAACTCTCCACATTGAGTCCTTATTTGATCTTGAGCCTTTTTGAAAGCTTTAAAGATTCCAGCCAGACACCCGCAAAGGGAGTTTCGAGTCTTCAAATTCTTTCACTGAGAGTCACAAAAGAGCTTATAACCATACCTACCAAAATAGATGGAAACAAAGCAAAAATCCCCCTCTAAAGAATTCCACCGAAAAGGGAACTGTTCCCATGACAATATAGAGTAAATAAATAAAATTATCGACTTATTTCGATTGCGATTCAACGTAGTGAAAAGTTTCCTCTAAGGAGAAAAAAATTAAGAAAATGACTGACTTAAATTCTTCCGCGAAATGCGAAAAATTGAGTTTACTGCGGCAAAATCTAATCGAACTCGCACTAAAAGACACGATAACAAAATTGCAAATTTTCCAACGTGGCCTGCGACTAAACGCTTCGGTCAGTCTGCCTCCGAATCGAGCATTAGCCATAAAGAAGATGAAGAAACAGAAGCAAACAACAACAACCGCAGGAAGCAAAGATAAAAGTTTTAGCAACATGCCCGACGAGAAATTGCTAAATGCAATTAAGTTCGACAAGGAATTGGATACACTATTGATGGTTTTCGCAACCGCAATCGAGGAGCTTGTGGTGGCGACGTCGGTTGATGATGGTGGCCATACACGGTGGAATGGGAAAACGTTGAAAGAAATTATAACAACACTACAGGATAGCGATACCGAAGTGGAAACAAAAGCCGAAGAACTCCAGCGGAGACAAAACGCAGTCCAGTCGCTAAAATCGCAAATTGAAATCGAGTACATCGAGGCCGTAAAGCGCATGGAATGCATGGAGGAGAAAATCGCAAACTTGCGACATAATCTGCGCAACATTCGACGTCTGAATGATTTGGAATTTCAGTTGGTCGAACGTTGGGAGGCGAATCGTTATACACAGGCGAGCATCATTTGCACAAATGAGGAAAATGCATTGGCTGCGGAAATCGTTGAGCTCGATCGTCGGCACAATGCCGAGACACGCACAATGGCCGAAGTCGAGAAATTCAATTCGCAGCAGTTCGATGAGTTTCGTGTCAAAATCGCTGAATGGAAAAGTAAGTATGCAAATGAGATGGCCAAAATTACGGCTGAGAATGTCGAGCAGGATGAGCGTATCACGGAATTGGCGAAAATCCGCGAACGTCACGAACAGACCTATGCGGAGCGTATCGCTTTCGTGCGCGACTATCTTGCCCAGAAGGTCGAAGAGGAACGTTTGCATGCACTGCAAATGCATCGGGTTGAGTGTGCTGTCAAAATTCAGGCTTGGTGGCGTGGCGTAATGGTTCGACGTGGTCTTGGACCGTATAAGAAGAAAGCCAAAAAAGGCAAAAAGGCCAAAGGAAAAGGAAAGTAGTGAAATTAAAAAATTTATGTTAATGACATTGCGTTCGAAAAATTATCGAAAAATATTATCGAGTTTCATATTTTCGGGTCTATGGGATTTGAAGTTAGAGTCTATCTTGTATGAAATTATTTATTTAAAAAAAAAATTTTCCTTTAAAATTGAAGTTTTTTTTTGAAGAAGTTTTGAGCACATTATGAAAGACACAGTCGATGGTTTAAAGCTGTGCTGTCCAAGACTTATCATATATGTATGTGTGCTTGAGCGAGTCAAATGCACTGAAAAAATTTATTTACTAATAAACTACGTATAAAATCTATTACAAAGTTTTTCTGTGTTTCACTTTTCTTTTGTTAGGTACTTGGTCGCATATCAAACATTGAGTTTAAAAAAAAAATATATTTTTATAAAAGAAAATTATTGCTTCACAGTCATTCATCTTTAACGTGTACGCGAAAACAGAGCGTGAGCTGTTGTTTCTTTGAGTGAATTTGCTCATTTACTCAGACGCAACCCTGTAGTAATGAGCCGGTCCATTTCCTAAGAAGGACTGGCCTTTGACCGGTTATATTATGGCAGTTCCCTCCGTCGAATTCGGCTAGCCGGCGATCGGTAATAAACGGGTTGGTCTGAGGGTAGTCTATTAATGACACTTCCATCAACTTAAAATTTATATAAAAAATTGGTTTTTTATTTTCCTTATTTGACTATCCTAAAACCAGATAAAATTACGACAATTGACTCAAAAAAACTGACCCACGGTCAGCCGTTTTGAGGACTAGTCCCTCTCCAATGACAGGCCCATGTTAAATAGCTCAGTTGAATACATTTCAAGTGGAATTATGAGGGGACTAAAACCGGTAACATGAAGGCTACACTTGGGTCAGTCCATATTACTGCAGGGAATGTATGGGAAAAAAAAAAAAAAACCCAGAAAAAATGGCAATATTTCCGTCTATATGAAGGAGTATTACACTGGATATATTGTTAATATAATATTTGAAAAAAAAAATAGAATTCTCGGTCCGTTTTAAAGAGTCTTCGCTTAAAATATGAATATGTAAATAACTCCTTGTAATATTCATATTATCAATTCGCCTATACAGTATTTTGCCGACCTAGACATCTTTGTTGAATCGGTGATTGCCTGTAGTTTATTTACTTTAGAAAATTAGGGAAGTGTGTGTATTTTATAGTTTGCAGCGAGAGAAAGAGAGAGAGAGAGAGACAAAAGTTGCGAGTGTATGTTCTGTGAAGATATTTGGGCTTAAAAATGCCGAAAGCTTTTATCGTTCACTGTATAATTTATGTATTAATTTGCATAAGTATGTATGTGTGAATGTACGCATGCATGTGTGTTAACAAAGATTTGTATGTGATGTGTCTCTGTCGCTCTTATGGTCACTTGAATTGTTTTCTGAAAGTCTATAGGAAATTGCGATAATGTGTGAGTAAACTTGCATTTAACAAATTTGTGAATAATTAATTCAACAAATATTTACTTTTTGTACAGGCCAGTAATTGTTTGATAATGTCTGACAAACCGACTACGAGTATGTTGGGTGTGATTTTAATTACAACATTATTGCAATTCGTGTTCACTCATGTGCACGTTTATTATCTTAATTTAATCACTGGTTAGCAGAAAATTTCGAAAATTTCCAGCAAACAGAATCGACCCATTAACATATTTAATAGCAATACAACAGAAAATGATACCGGAAACAACAGAAGAAAGCCATTTTTTTTTTTTTTTTGTTCGTTCTTGAACATAAAGAATTTTCATTTTTGAAATCTTAATGACTTGAAACTTAGAAACGTGCTCAGTCAATGATTTTGCTTTCTTTCTTCATGATTTTTTTTTACTTTATTTTTTTGATTTCAGGAAATTTTCCGAGAAAGCTTTGGCACGTTCCGATTTGAAAACCATTTTTTTTTTTTAGAATAATTTCGTTCTTCAAATGGATACATAAACTCCCCCATTAAGCTATAAATTGTTCGCTTCATTACCAAAAACAAAAAAAAAAAAAAAAATTAAAGAAAAAATAGAATTTATCGTCCGGTTATGTAAATTTCTAAAACATGCGATGATACTTTTAAAGAAATTTGAATATTTAGTTCATTCGATGACGACTCAAAATTCACACAAATACTCGTATCTGACGTTAAATAGTCTATTCAAAGCAATCGAATTCAAGTTTTGGTCTTTCCATTTCACCCATCAGAATCGTCTTTGCGGCCTTTCGTTGCTGGAGGCTAGCTGGAGGAAATTTTCGGACTTTGCTTTTGAAATGTTAAAGCGGAAGCTCTACTCGCACTCTCTGGTCATGTGATCCTACGATTCCCGATTATAGCGACTCATTTACATTTTAATGTTTGATTGTTGTCGTGTCGTTACGGTTAACTTCGAATAATGCAAACAACAATAGAATAGCTTTTGGGGGCGAAAAACTCTAAATTAGGTTGACCATCTTCACAGTTGGAATGGAGTCTTAATGGTAAAAGTTTATTTAATTTTTTTTTCAATTTTTATCCGCAGCAAAATTCAAAACACAATGAGAAAGAGAGAGAGAGAGAGAGAGGGGAGGAGAGAGAGAGAGAGAGAGAGAGAGAGAGAGAGAGAGAGAGAGAGAGAGAGAGAGGAGGAGAGAGAGAGAGAGAGAGAGGAGAGAGAGAGGAGAGAGAGAGAGAGGAGAGAGAGAGAGAGAGAGAGAGGAGAGAGAGAGAGAGAGAGAGAGAGGGAGAGAGGAGAGAGAGAGAGGGAGAGGGAGAGGGAGAGGAGAGAGAGAGAGAGAGAGAGAGAGATGAGAGAGAGGGAGGGAGCGAGAGAGAGAGAAAGAGATTGAGAGAGAGAGGGAGGAGAGAGAGAGAGAGAGAGAGAGAGAGAGAGAGAGTGAGAGAAAGAGAGAGAGAGAGAGAGAGAGAGAGTGAGAGAGAGAGTGAGAGAGAAAGAGAGTGAGAGAGAGAGAGAGATAGAAATAGAGATAGAGATAGAGACTCAAATTTCAATGTTAAGCTGAGGGGAAAAGGAAAAATTATTTATTCACTTTCACTTTAACAGGGAAAATATTTCTCCTTAAATCTCCCTTATCTGTGAACATTTCATCACATTTACTTGATGTCTGTCTTAAATCACTGACAGCAAAATTTTTGCGCTTTAAAAATTTCCATGCCTTCAACGATTTGAAGGATAAATTATGTCATTATCTGCAAGTAAGTAACGGAGCCCGATTTCGATTATATGCCTTTATGGCTTAATTGCTTGCCATACTTTTGCTGATGTCCCGGAAAATCTCTCTCTGTGAGAGTGTGTGTGTGTATTTGTGTGTGGGTGTGCCGTTTGTAGCACAGAAATTTTTAAGCAAGAAGCTATTCAAAAGCTATGTAAGTCGATTAAATGGAATTCGACAGTCTTTTTCAGGCATTTCGTATAGCCGACGAGGCAGTTCACTTTCATATATACATATGTATATGCCTATGTATGAACATGTATAGAGGAAGACAGTAGGATACCAATGGAGAGTTGGTTAAGTGTACTTTCGGTATGCTTTTGACACATCAAAAGTTCAACAGAATATGGAGTAACGTGGCCGGTATGTTTGTATGTATGTACGTATGTGCCTTGTACCTTGGCAGAAACTTTTTGGAAATATAAGACAAAAGGTGCGGCAGAGGCGTTCCAGATTTACGATTACCAGCAGTGTCTCATCCGGTGTTGGCTTTTGTGAGTACCGTATGCATGTGCTTGGACTTATGTATGTATCTATGTACATATATGTAGGAACGTGTCGTGTGTTTGCGTCTAAGTCGAAAAAGTACTTTTGTACTTTGAAGCCAAGTTTGCATAAATGAGGAAATGGTGCAAATGTTTGTGGTTACTATCTGCGGTTAAAGGTGAAAAACACTCAACATTTCTGCTGTGGAAAAATATCATGAAAGACTTTTTATTGCAGGAAATTTCATATAATTTGTATAATTTATTCATTTGTATACTTTTGGCTATGACGTTCGCCGATTTACGAGAATGTTTGGAAGTATTTGTACGGAGGAAGTATTAGACAAATCTTAATTTTAATTTTTTTTTTTTGGACTCATATTTAACAGAACGATATGTGAGTATGTTAATTTGAAGATACATGAGATATGTGAGGTAAATATTTGTTATGAATATGCAGTATAAAATGTTTGCTTGTCGCTTATGAAATACATTAAATTCATCTCATTCACTCATATATATGTAAATAAATATATTTTTGTTTGCAAAAAATATCACAAAATATATCAGAAAAAATTCAGAAAAATGCATAATAAATTGCTATTCAGAGGACAACGGGACGTATGAGTAACGTATTTTCTGGTTTCAATCACGCATTGAAATGACATTACGTGTACGCAGCGGGGTGTCCCAAAATAATTTTTTTTAGTAGTATTTCATAGTAGAACGTAAGTTTTTAGAAATTTTATATGTTAAAATATTTTTGAGAATTTTTTCAAATTTTTTGTAAAAGGTTTAGAGGTCGCTCAACGCGGTTTTTCAAAACCGGCCACTTTTTCCTCAGTTTTTGGAAATCGCTTTTTTATATACAATGTCTTTCAACATTTTTAGACACTCATCGTTAGAAAAGCATGCAAACTTTATTTTCATATCCATAAACTACAATATATACAATTCTTTTAGCCCATTAAGCGTCATCAATTGACTTTTTTCCAATAAAACTGGGCGCCATAAAACAAGAATGCTTCAATATTTCCAATTTTTATATGAAAATAGTTGAAAGTAATGATGCATCTTTAAAGGAACGAAATTCTTTGTATTTTGATAAAAAGAAATACAAATTTTGCTGTTGGACTTTCAGAGCTATTTCCGATTTTGTCTTAAAAAATATTACAAAAATACGTTGCATACTTCCAGGCTTCTATTTTTAGTTTTCAGTGCTAACATGATACCCAATCTCAATCTTAAATAGAATATTTTTCATAGGCATTTATTTGAATTTTCCGCTTAAATAGAGGCCGTTCTATTATCCTTTTATTTAACCCTTTCATGCATTTCTTGTTTGTATACAACAACGCATTTAAAGGTCATTTTCTCCTCTTATACAGTTGAAGCGGAGGCGTGAATAACGTTTAAAATTTGAGGGATTGAAGTTAAAATTGATTGCGTTTTTCTTTGCCAAAATAACATTCTTTTACTTAAGCTTCGCTTTCCATCGGCTTGCTCAAATTTTCACGTCAAAACTTTAGTTGATTAAAAGTTAATAATTTGAAATTTACGGCTAATTTTCAGAAACCTATTTACCACCCCTCTTGATAATATTAATTTACAGTTGATAATACTACGTTGCATGGTTACTCGACTTGAAAGTTTTTTCGCAAATGTTCGCCCAGTTTTCGCTAACGTTCATACTTTCATGTTCAAGTTTTCCATAACGATGATAAGATGATGATGATGATGCTGCTGAAACTAAAATGATGAAATTTAGAAAATCCTTTGTCTACTACTTAACGATATTTAAAGAGGCTCCTTCGAAGAGTGTGTGTGTATGTGTGTCGGGTGTCAAATCCAATCATAACTGAATGCGTTTGAAACAGAATAAGGAGACGAGAGTAGACTTTTGTAGGCTGATGCTACGCATTCAACTTGAGATACTAATTTCATGGTAAATTTCACTTTTACTACTTTAAAAAGGCTTTCGTTCGCGTCGCGCACTTTATCATTCCGAGAAGCTTTGCCTTGTACCGGAAGGCGACGATGCGTAAAAGGACATTGTATTCGAGGCCTTGGACGGCAGCGCATATGTCGCATGGAAGAGATTGCAGAATGAACACGAGACAAGAGCTCTGCGTTGTATCTTCGCTACTTAGTTACTTACGTGCGCGCACGTGCATTGCATGGAAGTGGATCGTATTGTATGCGTCGCAGTCGCTCACAAGGAGCTCATTCGTAAAAGCCGTTGCATACATATGTGAAGAAGGACCTTCCGAGTTGTAAACTCTTCTCGTTTCGACGGATTGTTGAACGTGTGAATACGCGTAAATTAAGAAATATAAGCGTGCAATGAATAATTTATAATTTGATACATTAGAAGTGGGCGAAAAGTTTTTATCATATTTCGCTGATTCGTTTTTCCAAAATAGACATGCAAAATTCCTTTCTTTTGATTGAGGATTGTAAATTTCCGATTGTATTTGAATGAATTTTTTTTTGTGACTGTAGGAATTTATTTTGAGTGTAAAGTAATTTTTCAAAAGGGACGAAAGACTATGCTGGTTGTAAAGAGATTGTCTTGAATGGAACTTTTTGAAGGGTGTAGCCGACTCAAGTCACCTGAATGGGATTTTACAGTTTTGTGCGTTTTTGGAATACTGTAGAAATCGGTTTCTAGGTTCCTATTGCGCAGTGTCCTTGAAATATACTTGGAAATCATTTTGAACTTCTCAAAATTTTATAGCAGATAGAAAGATGAAACAAATGGCGACTGATAGGTAATAAAACAAGAAATAAATTTATTTGTTTTTTATTTATACACTGAGAAAAACATTTTCACAAAAAAAAATTTAAATAATTTTTTTCAGTGTACTACCGTTTTTGGGCCACTCTTTGGGTTTTTTTCAAAAATACCTTTGAGTATTATCTTTAAAAAAAAAATAAAAAATTATCAAAATCAAAAGCTATCCCTTTGAGATATTTAACAAAAACTTAAATGAACGAGGATGATCTTCTATGAAAGCGTAGGTGTTTGTAGAGCTTTAGTGACTACCAAGATTTAAGTTATCTACTCAAATAGAGTACAAACACTTTAAGATGATCCTTAAAAGCACTCTTTTTACACTTAGATATATGAAGCTTGATTTCTAATAGATGAAAAAAAATAATTGAATGAATGAAGGAATAAAATAATAAATAAATGAGAATCCTGATTGAAAATCCCATCAATTAGAGTATTCTTCATTCTACTATAAAGTTCTTTTTGCATGAAAAACTCTATAGATTTATTGCTTTTGAAGAAAATATTTATTGTCAAAATGTAAGGCACACTCTTGTGATGTCCTCAAATTTTAATGATACACTTTAACAATAAATATCTTTTGCAAATATAATCAGCTTTCTAAGTAGTCTTCTCAGTATAATTGCTCCATAAAATGAAGGTCAAGTGCGATGAAATTACAATAAAAATTTCACGAGTATGGGGCATGCACGTCAATCCAAAGGGGGGCTTTAATGTGTTCTTGGGAGTGAAAAAAATCCAGAAGAAATAAAATCAAACTTTTTCCCCCCACCCTCACCTACAAAAAAAGTGCTTATGCAGCATTGAGAATTGTATTTATTGCTTTTCTCTTTACTCAATTTGAGAAATTTTTCTTCGTTTTGTTTGCTAATAATCGTCACAGAACAACGTCACAAAGTCGTTCTCGTTGTTATCTTTGTTATCGTTGTTGTTGTGTTTTTTTGTTCTTCCTTTTTTTTTTTTTTTGTCATCGTGAACGACAGTACTCATTGCATCGGAAATAGTGAAATTGGTCACAAGCTGCACGTAAAAGTCATTCAAATTGATTTATGCGCGACATTCGCGAAGACGGCAACAAAAAGAGTCCCTCTTTTTGTTCTGAGGTGTCAAGAAAAAGGCATGAAGCGAACGAATACGGAGAGCAACCAACCCAACCAACCCAACCCAACCAACCAACCCAACCCAACCGAACGACCAGCACCGAAGAGTTAAGTAATTGGTTTGATGTTACATCTTGAGTGGCTCAGCAGTTTTATGACTGAAAGAAAACGAGCTGCGTGCGGTGAGTCTGGTTGAGCCTGACGCTCTAATCGTGAGTCTGGGTGTTCGCAGTTAGTCCGTTTTGGGCGAAATGAGTGAGCAGTTTTATGCGAAATATAGCCCATAATACGGTTTATTATATAGCTTCATTGAGAGCATTCAATTTTATTGAATTTATTGAACTGTCCTAACACAATGATTTGTGGTATAAATATTTCGAGAGAATGTGAAATGTGCGCAGCGAAAAAACAACAAATACTTGAAGTTCGTGATTTCCTTTGTGAAATCGTAAATTCTCCTTTCAAGAATAACTTCTTTGATATTTATGGAATTAATTGCGTTTCAAATGCTTTCAACGTTATTTAATGAGAGTTTCATTCCATAGCTTGAGAAAGGAGAAGTATTTCAATGGCTTCGCTCTGGCAAAGCTTAAAATACTTTGTGTGTGTGTTTGTCCGGGTGTGCGGATGGGTCTTTGGTTGTAAATCAGTGCTCGTAATTTTATTTACAATTCATTTTCTTAGATTCTCAGCGGTTACGCTTTCGCGGTCGCATTAAAATAACAAAAGTCAACGTGTTAAAATCACTTAGATGAACAAATTGCAATTTTAACCCATAAAACTCAACTTAACTGACGACCAACAACGATGCGACACGATGATCGTAATAATGACAATGATTATGAAGAATTCAATGATAATGAAGATGATGATGTTAATGGCAAGTACACTGCTCATGTCAGTGTTGGCTATAATCAGTGGGATTAAGGAAATATTTCTAAAGTACGAGTAAAACGCTCTTAAGAGGAATTAACGTTAACGCTGGGCGAAGCGGATTTCTGGGTGGCGCTCAAGAATGATTTTTTTGTGACTTGCTCTTGTCAAAAGCGTTTGCAATGCTTCCATGTTTTTTTTTTTTTTTTACTTCTTTGTGTGCGCAAGTGTTCAAGGCACTTGGTTCAAAAAAAAAAAAAAAAAAAAAAATTCACTTAGTGCATCAACAGTTAAGCATGATGATGTCAATGTGGATGATGGTGATGGCGTGACTTACGCTTTCGATTGTGTTGAATTTTTATCCTTTCAGTGTTCAGTGAGTTATGCAACACAGAGTGCAAATAAATTCAGAGCCATCATATGCATTTCGTATGAGAATTGAGCGTCGTATAGATATGTATGTAAGTTATGTAATTGATGTGGCAACGAAAAGGAATGAAAACATTTTATTTATTCATTATTGATTGGTGACTTGTCTTTTACCATTCAATCTTGGAAGTTAGAAGCTTCTTTTTTTGTTTACACAATCACTTCTCAGATGTGCACAAATTTATGCTAAATAGTCTGAATTTGTCCTTATATGAGAAGCTTTATTGTTATTTCGTGTTCTGTATTAAATTGAGATGAGAATGAAATAAGAAACAGCTCCTTAAAGGTATTTATTTCAAGGACTATAGCTTAGAGTGTCTCAAAAAAAAAAAAATAAATAAAATAAAAAAAAATTAAATTAAAAATTAAAACTAAAATAAAAAATTTAATTAAAATTATTAAAATAAACAAATATTTTTTTTTTAAATTTTTTCGAAAGCTTTTGGGTCAAAGTATTTTTCAGGATTTTTTTTTGGATTTTTTGTAAAAAGTTTAGAAGTTGCCATACGAGAAGTGTTCTAAAAAGTTAATGCTTTTCTGAGTTTTTAACAAGAAGGCTGCTTCATAAGCAATGTTTTTCAAGATTTTAAGGCTCGGAGTAAAAGTATCTAAGTTTTGTTTTCATGCACATAACCAAGGCTCGGATTTTGTTGACTTTTATAAATTTAAGGCATACTTTATGGAGTACAAATTTTGTTCAACTCACGTAAAGTTAAGATTCAAATAGATTTTTAACTTCAATATTAAGTTTTTTGAAGTTAGAAAAGCGCTTTGAGGTTCAACTTCGCTTAAAATTAAACGCAAAATGTTGATAAGAAAAATTTTTGTCGCTTAAGGTATGCTTCAAATTTGTAAAAGTCAACAAAATCCGAGCCCTACACATAACTTACAGCACATAGTAGATTTATATGCTATTTAGGCGACATTATTTGCATTTTTTGTTTTAAATTTGAGGGTCACAGAAGGAGGCTTCATAAATTAAACATTTTATATGAAAATGGGGGAAAATAATGATGCACTTTCAAAGATGGCGGAGTTCTTTGAAATTCCTTATAATAATTTCGAATTTTATTCTTTCAGTTCTAAAGCTGTGTTCAATTATGTTCTCAAACACATTATAACCAAAAAATGTTGCATACTTCCAGGCGTAAAATAGTAATTTTCATTGTTACAATATTCCTTATACACGATTTATATTAAACAGTGTCAAAATGACGACTTTTTAATGGACTTTGTTTCTTTCATTTGGATAGATGTCTTTGAAGGTGCACAAAATCAACTTTTAAAACCAGAAAAATTTAAAAAAATTAACCCATGAGCTTTCAAAAAACCTGCGTTCAGTTATGAAATTACAAAAAGGGTTTTTTGGGACACCCTACCATATCCAGTATATGTCTTCTACTCAAAAAGATTGTAAGAATTTGAATACTAAGGTGCCTTTGTCCTCATTCTCATAGCCAGGGCTCAGATTTTGTTGACTTTTATAAATTAAAAGCATACTTTATGGGGCAAAAATTTTTCTTACTAACATTTTGCGAATAAGTTTAGCGAAGTTGAATTTCAAACCGCTTTCCTAACTTCAAAAAAATGCATATTAAAGTTTAAAATTGGTTTGAATCTTAACTTTATGTAAGTTGAACAAAATTTTAACTCCATAAAGTATGCTTTAAATTTATAAAATTCAACAAAATCTGAGCCCTGCTCATAGCTCCTTAAGAACTTAACAGATATTTCAAAAATGCTTAATAGCACATATTTTATGTTGGACCTAGGTGTAAATGAGGTGTAAATATTTTCCAACAATTCTTGAACAGTCCAGCATCTCTTTTCAAAAATTTTTTTTGTAATGAATTAATCACAATTTTGACATTTCCATTCTTTTAATAATTTTTAATTAAAATCTCCAAAATATTCGAAAACAAGAAAAACAGAATCTTTATCCTTTTTGGCTCTCGTTCATTGTGTATATTTTCTGAGGGCATCAATTGTGCAAAATCTAATGAAATCAGAACTAAATAAATTGCCGGCTTCGTCAAACGATAATTCTCCGTGTGTGTGAATCGATTTACGCTCATTATTCGAAATATTTCACACTGACGCACATACTGTACGTATGCATTTGGCCTATCTGCCCACAAATGTTTTTACGTATCGTTATGTATTTTGTTGTTTAATCGAGCATTTTCACTCAGACTCTTCGTGTTAACTCGTTTTGGAAATTTTAATTAAACCAAAAATGAATCCATAACATAAGCTGCAAAAACTGTCAAGTCTCAAATGACCCATTGGGGGCAGTTTTGTATAATTTTATAGCTTCCGCCTGCAAAATGAATGATAATAATAAATATTAAATTTGGTATTTTGTTTAATTGGAATCTTTCGGAATACCACGAATTCAGTTCTTCTCTCTCTCTCTCTCTCTCTCTCTCTATCGCTCTCTTTCTCTCTGACAAGAATGCCGAAAATATTCACATGCGAATAGAAATTGTTGGATAAGTGATTTATCTTAGAACCCATTGAATTTTGTTGTGCTGTGATTATTTAATTATCTGAAATTTTCTGAATGACATGAATACCGCCCAAAATTAGGCATCGAAATTGTTTATCATAATTGGTTTATGGATTGTGGATATGTGAACTCTGAAAACAAGAATTTCCCGCTGAATATCATCGAAAATATTCGACCTTTTTAATGGAAATTTTTCCGACGGATATCTCATTTTCAAGAACGGATTTGCGTTGAATTTTTGAAATGCTTTTCAAGGTAATACAGTACGTAAAAAAGGGGATTCCCGGAATTCTGAGAATTCGTATTCTATAAGTAATTTTCTGCTACGCAGTTTACCTTTTAGGGCTTTTAGGTTTTGTTGACGTTTTAAATTAGTCAATGTAAATTGACCTTATCCCGAGTGTACTGTATATGAAAATATAAATCGAGATTTTCATGCTATATTTAATTTGTTACACATTAGGGTGCTCTATAACTTGAAAGTTGCCCGGCTACCTCGTTATTCGGTTCTAATACCTAAAAAACTAACTCATGATATTAATTTTTTTAAATATTTTGAGTTTTAGGGGTCGCTACCAGCACTCCGAAATATTAGTCCGATATGAGCCTGTATGTCGAAAATAGGAAAAATAAAAAAAATTTCAATTTTACTTTAAAATTATAAACGAAAAAAAAAAACGTGACTTAAGATTTAGCTAACCAATATGTCCTCCTTCGTTAAATGACTTCGGACTCGTATAAGACGACTTACACAAGAAGGGAAACACGCCTTTTAAGCCTCTATAACTCAACATCATCAAGCAAAAAAAATTTTGTGGATTCGGATAGGTATATGAGTTTAAAAAAATACGTTTTTATTTAAACTTCGTAACTTCCCATTTATTACTAGGAATGTCACAAAACAGCCTACAAGATACAAACTTAAAAAAGCAGCTTACACACATAAAATGCACAATAAACAATAAGACTACAGTAGTAAATAATTTTTGAACACTTAACATATAGATTCTCACAAATTAACGAAGCAACAAACGTAAAAACTATTTTTTACTTATTTTTTATTTATTTTTTATTTATATTTTATTTTTTATTTTCTGGAATTCGCAAGCTTACTGATAACGTCGCGCAATTGTAAACAAAAAGTGACATCTAGCGCATATTTTTTGCATTTTTTTGAAAGAACGGAATGTAACCGACATTCTAAAATGCTTGAAAAGTAAAAATAACCGCTACTTTGAAAATTAAAGAGGGTTAAGCAGTTTGTTGCCTGTAGTATAGTATATGTTATAGAGGGTTAAGACTCTTAAAAGAGTTCATTATGAGGGCTCCGACTCTTATAAAAACTGAGATATGTGTGTGTATTAAAGGCTATCGCAAAACGAATTGCATGAAATATGATTTATGTATGCGACATCAATTGATTGTCATGCCATGCTCTTCACACTCACAACGCATGCCATGCCATACGTACCCAAGGATGATAGAAAGCAAATAGACTCTTTACATTAAATGCACGTAAAAATCTTAGCTTTGTTATGGCTTTTATTTTGTAAAAATCGGAGAATTTAAGGATAATTTATAGACGCTTGAAGTGAAGAAAAAATGTCCACAATATTAGTTTCTCATACAAATCAATTGTCCGGCTTGTTTTGGCCCATCGTGTGTGTTCGCTGATATAACGACGCACTTAATTGCCTTTTGCCTGCGCTTAAGCCAAGCTTGAGACTTCAGTCTCTTTCTGTGCGCGCAGCTGTTCGGGCGTCGGTTTCTCTAATCGCGGACTATTCGGTGTGATTATTGTGCTAGGCAAGTGTGAACGTTTTTATGCCCAAGTGTGAGTGCATTGCAATCTCGTTTCTCTGTTCGTCACTCGCGAAGAAAAGAGAAGAAGTCGTTTCTTTTTAGCGTATCGAAATGCATCGTTTTCAATATGCTGATCAGGTGAGCCATTTAGTATTTCCGTTATTCCTGAGGTTTCTTTTAAGGAATATCAATGTTTTTCTATCGTTTCGTGGAACAAAAATGAATATTCGCAATATTTTAATGTTTTAAATGGTTTTTAATATTCTTTTGAAACTTACATAAATGATTCAAGTTGTTTAAATACTCAAAATCAGCAAAAATATCGTTTTGTGTTTGGCATACCTACTCAGCAATTTATGCAAATCATTGTTGGGAGAGAGGCAATTTGAGAGAATTTTTTCTCTCATTTTTTCCATCGCTGCTGCAGTTGTTGGAGAAAAAAATTTTTATCGTGGAAAGGGTTTGTGCTGCAGCTCTGAGATTTCACATATGAGTTGCTCAGTGGATAAAGGGAATGAGTCCAAAAATTTTAAATTGAGAAAAACGACAGAACAGTTGACGTTGACTTGAAAAACTAGCTGTTTCAATTTTTAAAAAAGTCATAAAAGTCATTGAGCGGCATTTTACATTATTAATTTTCAAAAATGTGTATTTATCTTGATTTTGGATAAAAGTTAGTTTATTTAAGGATACAATAACGTAAAAAAATTTCAAATATGTGCTATAACTATTTAAGGAAAAAATGCAAAAAAAAAATCCCCTTAGAGCGAAAAACTTTGAACCGTCATATCTCGTGAACGGTAGCCAACTTGGCAAAACGAAAATCATAGTTTTTCTGTAGAATTGAGATAACGTTCGGACTCTGAGCATTACAGCGACGCCTCTAGTCGTTTATCTGGGTAGGCACTAAGTGTTCGTTAACACCAAATTTTGATATAAGTATCATTTCTATGGCACGTTTTGAGTAAGGAAAAACTTTTTCGGGTTTTTGATTATTCAAAAGTGGTGTGATAAAGCACTGTTTTCCCATTAATGTGCCTCCCAAATAAGAAAGTATGCGGAACATCTTTTAACCTGCTTTAAATCTTCAATTTTTCCAAAAATTATAGAAGAAGAATCCAATCTGATAGTTTGACTGCAAAAAAAAAAATCAAAATATTGAAATTATAACAATTTGTAGAGCCACCGAAAAGGCACCTTAACTGTTGAAAGACAAGATACATACATTTAATTCAATTCATATAAAATGTATTGCATCATCATACTATGAATCAATATATTGTTGATATTTCTCGTTAGCCTAAGGCGTTAAACCAAATTTGATATAGTATCATTTTATGCACTTTTAAAGAAATTTTTCGGGTTTTATATAAAGTATACATGTCCCATTAATCAAATAAGAAATCGAATCTGTAATTTAGTCATTTCCAAATATAAGAGATCCAACGTTGTAACTTCATGTCCAAAAGCACTTATGTTCAACAGTCACATTACATATTCCGAGGCTTTCTTAATTTTCAAATGATACTGATTCCGAACTGATTCCATATGAGCATATGGGTTGTAAATAAATGGTATTTCTTCTTTTGTATGTAGGAAAAAGCAGAACGTGCACAATGGCGACTTTCGGCGTGTAACCGAATTATCTTAATAGCGTATTCCGTATGATTTTTATTTATATACCTACAAAATTGTTGTAATAATTCACGGAATAACAAAATAACAAATTCCTTTTTATACTTCATATCAAAATTCACTTTCGTAAATCATAAAGACGGTCGTTAACATTATTGTTTTGTTGGGGCCTTTATCGTCCAAAAACACTTTGTATAAATCATGCTCGAACATTTTTTTCCTATCTATTTTCATATATATTTAATTCAATTTTAATAGTTAAACGTTTCGAAGTGGAGTTGGTAATAATCGTGAACTTTTTTGTGCAATAAAATTCATCGTTAAGAATGCAGATCTAAATTCTTCTAATATATTAATTATTAATTTATGAAATTAGTGTTAAATGTTGTAATGAAGTTTATCATTTGAATGACGATTGAAATTGTCAATGGAATTATGCATTTGATGAATAGAGTCGAATAGCTGCGATTAGAAGAGTAATGGGAGTTATGGTGCCTTTTCAATCGGAAATATACAAAGAGACATTATTCTTCTTCTTTTTCTGTTATCCTCGACTCCCAGTGGAGCATAGGGCCTCAAGAAACACTAATTGGCTGAAATGCAAATACACTAAGAAGAGAGTTTTTAAAGTAATTTCATGTATGTAATTTCGCCTATTCTCTGAGTGTCAATAAAATATCTATTTGAATCTATGAGATCTGAATTCGACTCCTAAAAGTATGCAGTTGGTTGCGAAAAACATTAATTCATGTCACTTAACTAAAGTCAGTGGAGTTATTCGAAAGGTGACTGGGAAAAATCTTCAACATTTCATCTAGAGGAGTCCAGCAGACTCCAGGTAGTAACAGAAAGACTAGTAGTAGATCCTTGGCAAGCTACAAATAAGAGTATGGACCTGTAAATGATCACAACAGCTATAATTTTGAAGGAGACAAATTTAGACAACTGTCAACTCATACATGGGGCTGTCAAATTAAGGTAGAAGCTTAACTGGCCTGTTTGTGACAGTTCGTTGAGTGCTGTGTGGTCCACTTTTAACCATCAATTCAGATCTTTAAAAATGGGTTTCAATTCTTTAATTGAGCTGCATATGTTCTTATGGAATCATCTTTTATACCTAATATTTTCGTTCATCCTATTAACAAGATTTCTGTTCTGTGCAATTGATACACGATACGATATTTTTTTCAATCAAATTTTGTCCTTCATATCCCTTGTGATACGACATGTATCCTCGCTATGAGTGGTTTTCACTTAGCTTTCTCCGAATGATTATCGCTGGCTCTGTGAAATTTTCCTCGAATTTTGTCTATCACATTTCAACATTATATGCGAAGAGAGTAATTGCATGCAATTTTGGGAATGCTTTGTGTGTGTGAGTGCGTGTGGTGTTTTTTTTTTGTCAACCACACATGTACAATGTACCTTAATTTTCGTACGAATTCATTTTATGTAAATTACTTCGCCCTCAATGAAGTGGTATCATGGCACTTCTTGCCTTGTTACGACTTCACTTAGCTAGTTACACTCTTTCCACAACGTTTTGCATGTATTTTACACTTGTCTGCATTTAAATTGTACGCTAATTGTTTTCACAAACATCAACCGACAAACGGCAAAAGAGCCAAACAGGCAACACAGACACAAGAGAGTCCCGAACCCCGAAGCAACGCTTTGCCATTTTTAAAATGCAATATTTCCATGGGCGTTAAGGTGGATTCCCACATATGTACATACATACATACATACAAACGATGCCGACCCATGCCGCGCGGCCCACGCTATCCATTTTGGCACCTTGCATTATGTACATGAAATTACATCAAGCATCCATTACGTCTGCATGATGCATTGTACACGCTTATACGTGTCTCTATTATTATGTGTTATGCTTCATTGTTGCAACACTTCAGACAACGTTCGTTCCGTTCCCGGCTGCGTATCGCACATTTGATGCATCCCTGATGAAGAGGCTCAAAATAAGCTGGCATAATTTCATTTGTTAGACAATTAAGTGGAGTTCTTTAACTGATTTCGTGAATTGTTTATTATGTGATGCATGCAGTGGAATACACGCATTTCAAGTGCTCGCATCTCAATTGCTCATAGATCAAAGGTATACAATTATGAAATTTCTATGCTTTGCTCTATGGGCTGCGGGGTTGGGTTAAGTCATTGAGAAACGGCGCTGATGCATAATTATGCCTGATTACATTAATTGTATTAAAATTTGAATGAAATATACAAAATCTTGAAAACGGTTTTTTTTCTTCTTCTTTTGGTTTAAAAAGCTAAAGGAAATGCCACACCACACACATACACAATGAGATGCTGGAAAAATCAAAGGCATGGATGAAACGATTTCTTACCACGATGATGAAGGCATATAATGAGTTTCTTTTCATTTGAGCGTTCCTTCCCCCTTTTTTTTTTTTTTTTTTTTTAATTTTTGATTAAGGCCCTTTTTTCATTTTTCATTAAGAGCATTGAAATTCTCCTTTAAAGAGAGTCATTAACCCAATAAATTGGATGGTCTTAAGCCTCAATGATGTCAAATGATATGAAGGCTTTGGAAAAAATTTCATTGGAATTTTTATTTATTTATTTATTTTTTTTGTTTTTTGCTGCTACTTCTGCTTTCTTCATTAGTGTTTTGGGTATTTTCTGTTGACCTTTTATAATATTATTTGGGATTCTCTGCACGAAATTTCATTTCGACACAAAATTTCAAAAGCGTTGATTAAATTGTTCTTCCATTAAAAGTCGGCTTACCCAATTTTGTGTGTGTGTTTTTTTTTTTTTTTGTGTGGGGCTAATAAATCCAGCTATCCGCGGAATGTTGGGGAAAATAATAGACAAAAGTTTTAGTTAAAAATATTTTCATATGGAGAGAAAGAAAAAAAGAGACCCTTTACGCTTTGCTTTGTACTATTTGAAGGTCGAATAGATTCTTAAATGGTGAACCCTCAAAGAAAAATATCAACTCATTTCTTTTTATTTATTTATTTTTTTTTTTATTGAAAAATTCTTTAAATTCATTTCAAAGGCAACTTTTACAGCTTCCCTTTGAAATTCTTAAAATTTTTTTTTTTTCGACATATCTTTTTTCTTTAATCCGCTGACAAAAGTATTTTTTTATCGTCCATTGACCTTTTTAAAAATGTTGCAGACACACACACACACACAAACGTCTTCACAGACAATTTCACCTGGGCTTACTCACAAAAAAAATATTTAAAAAAAATATAAAAAAAATAATAAACTCAAACAAATGTCAACCCAAATGTGACCTTGAACCTTAATGGCATGTATTTAGATTGATTCCAAACTTTTTTTTATTAAAACTTCGTCTTTTGTTTCTTTGTTTGTTTGATTGTTTTTCGCCTGCTTCAAGGAGGATGGAATATAAAGCAACAAAACCTAGGCTTACAGCTTCATATAGTTTATAAAAAGAAACCTTTTTGGGATTTTAATTAATCACTGATTTGATTGGGTACCCAGTCATGGACCTACGTTGCTTCAACGCCTTAAAGGACTTGTAGCATATAATTCCGTTGTCGGCTTCTTTAGACAATAAACAAAAAAAACAAAAAATAAAATTGTTCGCCATAGATTTTGAATGGATATTGTTCGTTTTGCTGCAAAATGTACCATATTTAAGGCAAAGATACTCGGAAGATGTTCAAGATTCAGATAATACGAGAGCGCTTTCGTGGAGAAAGCATGCGCAGTTCGGAATGTTGCAGCAACATTTTTTTCATAAGATTGAACCGTTTAGTGAAGCAAACTGTTAAGGGTCATGTGATGAGACCGCTAATGAAAATTGTTGAGGTCGAATGTTTTCCAACATAATGTGTTATCATTCTGAGAAGGATTTTGGGTTTTTTTTTTTTTGAAGTGAAGGAAATTCATTTCCTTAAAAAGTAACGTTTTTGTAGCGCCCGTATATATCTGATTGCCTACCAGATCTTCATAGAAATTTTAAAAGTCTTTGAGAAATCAAAGAATTCTTGATTTTTGGACTTAAAATTTATCACATAAATAGGTGTCATGTCCGTGTGGAGATGCCTAAATGTGAAATCAACGACTTAAAAGGAAAATACAAGAAAATTTATTCTAAATTCTGGTCCTGAGATTTTGCAAATTCATCCACTTACAGTTTTCATAATTTTTAGAAGAACCTATATCTTAATAACCAAATTGAATGGTATTTGAGATAATTTCTGTCGATTCTTGTCGACATAGTCAGTGGCAGACAGACGTGTACGCAGAATATTATTTTAGAAGGCGTTTTAGGTATAAAATTTTTTTGCATTTTAGAGGGTTTTTGAACCCCCAAAACCAACCCCTTCTTGCGCCCTTTAAAACATCGAGTATTTTGTATGGGTGTTAATTAACCATCATCATCATCAGAAGCACAAAATTCTGACTTCATTCCCATTTGAGTACTGAATTGCTTGCCTGGGAATATTGAGATTTACTTTATACCTTTAACATCAAAATATCGTTGCCATCAACGAATCTTTTGGAAATCCTTTCACCTTCATTCAGTTCTCAGGAACCATAGTTTGATTTGACTGAAAAGAGCATCTTATATATCGCAGAATTAAAGAGAAAGTATTATTCATCAAAGGACTCCTTATAGCCGAGAAACTGCTTCAAAAGTTGGGGTGTTGAACTTCTTTTTAACTATCTGTAATGCTATCTTATAATAATTCCATTATTTTGGTCAATTCGTATTTCTAAAAATGGCCAAACGAAGAACTTTTTGAATTGAAAATCAATACATTTACATTGTCTATAAATCCTTTAATTTATATATAATCCTATATTTTAATTATAAAAAAAAACAAATAAAGGGAATCATGAAACCAACCCAAGCAGCAAAATAGAGCGATTCGACCAGCAGCAAGTCGAATCGACCTATTTTGGTTGAAAATACCCTATTTCTGACCTATTTTCCGGCCTTAAATATGACCTAACTTAAAAGTCCGTTTCGAAGGTCCAAATTACCTCTATTCTACCTATTTCATGACTTCAAAGTCGCTTCGACTTCCAAGTCGATTTTTGGTCGAAAATAGGTAAAAAATTCCCTATTGAGTGACTTAAAATTGACTTAACTTTGAATTCCAAATTAGGTAATTTTTCAAGGCAAACAGACCAATTTTTTGACTAAAATTCGACTTTAAAGTCCGTTTGACTTATAGGGCGAAATAGGGTCAAAAGTTGACTTATTTTGTTGCATGCTTCGACTTCAAAGTCGAGCGGACTTGATTTTTGGACTTCATAGTCGGTTTGACTTTAAAGTCGAATTAGGTCAAAATAGGTCGAGCTCCGCCATGTTTTTCGAATGGCAAATTGAGAATTATTTTTCTGCATATGTTTTTTCTTTAAGAAAAACAATTTTTTTCAAGCAATATTTATTTAATTTCCATCAATGAGAAAGCCCCTTAAAAATGAAGAAGTAGAAGGAACACTTTCACGAAAAATCTCAGCGGGCATATGTTTTTGGGACTTATTAAGCGCAAAATAATTTTTAATGAAGTCCATATTTTATTTATTATTTATTTCTTAAGACACACGAAGAAAAAAATCTCTCGTTCATTTCTGCTTTCGAGTAATACGAATGACTGAGTAAGATATTATGTATTTATATCTTTCTCTGTTACTCTCTCTCTCTCACTTTTTTCGTTTCCTTTTACGTTCTCTTTCGTTTTACTCATAAGTCCAATTAGGTCGAAAATTGGTCATTGCGACTTCTTTTCGACTAATATTAGGTAAACGGACTTCTTTTCGCCCTGACTTTGAAGTCGAAATGCCCTATTATGACCTATTATTACCGCCAATCGACTTCCAATCTATTCCCCACTTACGTCGACTCGACGTCGAATCGACGTAATATTCGACCTATTTAGGTTAGTGTCAAAAGCATAAATATTCTGACCTAATATAGGTAAGAATTTACCAATTTTCGACCTATTTTGCTACTTGGGAATCGACTTAAAATTAATAAAATGGATGGTTGTATGACCTGTCGTTCGAATTGCGCAAGGACCTTTCAAACGGCTTCAGGGAGAAAATATAACATCGAATTTTAGTCCATCAAAACAAGAACCAAAACATATAAATAAAAAACACAAAAATCCAACGCAGAATAAACTGAGAAAATTTATGCACTTCACAAATTATTTCGTTTCTAAGCTTTTCACTTTTTCATTCGTTTTTTTTTTTTTCGTAATACTTTCTTGAAACTTTGCGAGAGTGCATGGCTGTGCAGTGTTGTATCACTTAATGTGGTGAGAGTAGAGTACTGAGTGAGCATCTTAATTATGGGCAAAGAATGCAACTAATTATGGTAAGAAAAATTCTCTTTTCTTTTTTGTTTTTTTTTTTGTTAGCAAAGTTTTCCTCAAAGTTACTTGGCCTTAACGATTGTTTAATTTTTTTAAGTGCTTCGAGTTTGCTCGAAAATTTTATTCAACTTTAATGAAAAGTAACTATTTGAGTTCATATTTTACTTAGTTTGTGTTTAACGATGGCGGCGATGAGGCCCAGGAAAAAAGCTTTCGGTTCGTTTGCGTTAATCGTCGATGGAGTGGATGAAATTAATATCTGCCAGAAATAGGGTATTTGGATGTTGTGTAGACAAGACAAGAATAAATCAGTTTATTCTGCGTAGATTGTATATCGATATGTTTCTTTCATTTAATGAAAAAGGCTTTATATAAAGTTATTTAGTACATTGAAGGTTGATTAAATGATTAATTGAAGCGGAGCCGAAAATAACGTTTTAAGCGCCAAATTGTTGAAACCTGTTTTTTGGACCTCCACTTTCAATAGCACTATCACAAAAATAATCTTATTTGGTCCACTCTTGGATATTTTTCAATACTTCGGAACCCTTATGAAGTGTTTTTGTTAGTACTGAACGGCATGACAAATTTGCAAATATGTGAAAACTTTCACTTAAAACGCCATTGGTGGTTCTGGTTTAATTGGTTGATTGATTAATTGATTGATTGATTAATTGATTGATTGATTAATTGATTAATTGATTAATTGATTAATTGACCAATTGATTAATTGATTAATTAATTAATCGATTACTTGATTAATTTATTAATTGATTAATTGTTTATTTGATTAATTGATTAATTGATTAATTCATTTATTCATTAACTGATTAATTAATTAATTGATTAATTGATATTTTGATTTATATATATATTGATTGATTGATTAAATAATGGTTGATTGATAGATTGATGGAAAGATCAATTGATTGATATATTTATTAATTTATTGATTGATAGATATGTTGATTACATGGTGGATTGATGGGTTGGTTAGTCGATTGATTGATTAATTAATTGACCGAAAATTTTAATGATTGAGTGTTTTAAATTATATTTGGTCATTCTTTGCACGAGGAAAAATATAGATTTTTGGCAAGCAAAAACAAACGATATTTGATTTTGATGCCAGAAGAATTTTCAAATTCACGGGCTTTCCAATCCATAATCGGCGAGTCAAAAGACTGCAAAAAAAATTTATGATTTAATTTACCATGAATTTTATTTCAAATAATATAATTTGAATTGCATTTTTTGTATAAAAAACTTTGAGTGCCGTTGTATAATTTTCTCCTTCCAATTTGAAATTAATAAACCGAATCCCTCCTTCAAATAAACTTTCCCATATCTTTAGTGAGTGCATTGTTTTTGCTTCATAATTTAATTAGCCGTTTGAATTCCATGTTGCTGTATGTAATCTATTTTCAAAGTTTTATGGTCTAATAGAAATTTCATTAAAATCCTTTAAATAAAATTAAATTTATGTTTTACACTGAAGTTTTTAACAAGTCAAAAAATAATTTCGTAGCTTTTATAACAATTTTCAATTAGCAGCCCACTTAATATCAATATAAATCAGCCAGGAACAACATTTAAAATTAAAATTGTTTCAACTAAGGGAATTCAAATGGAAAAAGTAGCATGAGATATTTTATTTAATTTGGAAAGCTTTAAAGGTTTTTCTTGTTTAGAATTTTTTGAATATATTTATCGTAATTTTTGCTCAGATTTCTCATGCTAACGCGTAAATATTAAACGTACTCAATCAGCAAACTTTGATGTTTTGGCCTAGAAGCATTTGAGGCCAAAGAAAAGGGGATTCACCATGCCAACATTATCATCATCATCATCATCGTAATCGCCGTCGTCATCAGCAAGTGGCTTCTTTAAATTTTACATTTATGTCGATGTGTGTTTGCGAGTGTAATTCGTGCTGCAGTGCATGAGATTGTTGGTAAAGTTGATTGAATGCTTCAAGAGTGTGCAAACTTGTGGAAATTACATTTGTACGTGAAGAAAAAAAAAAAAAAAAGAAAATATGACGAAGCCTTTCAAAGAGGAAAGATATCCTTCGTTATTCTGTTTTTTTTCTTTTCTTTCTTTAAAACCAAACCTAATGGGGAAGTATGATAGCATCTCCAGCTGTAGCCATCCACAGCGATGAGAAGTCAAAGAATAATTTCAATGAGCATCGCTTTAAGAGAAGTACCACAAGTTTCCCTCCTTCGAACGGAAGGAAGTCTCTTGATGAAGTGCATATGAACTTAGACACACACACACATATGGATGTAAATGTATGTATGTGGGTTTCGACATGCTTTCGGGGCTATATCTTTTAATGGCGTGACAAATTTGAGACGATATATTTCCTTACAGCCATGCGAGAAGAGACGATCTAAGGGAATTCACTTGAAAACTGAAACTGAGAATAGCAATTTTGATGCGCGAACAAGTTGCGATTTTTTTTTTTTTTGTGGCAAAGAGAGAATGCATTTTATCGTTGGGGAAATTTGAGCTCTATTAAAATTCCATTTTCTCAATCGTTTCGTTGGACAGACCGATTTGAATTAAATTTAAACGGACACGGCTGTCAAATAGTCGATGAAGCAGAAATCGAATGAAGTAAAAATTTACAATCGGAGTCAATAAAATTGAAGTACTTACATAATAGAAGGGACTGTAAATGAAGATTGTACAAAATTAGTCAATCTAGCAATTTATCAATCTATCAGTTTATCAATCCATAAATCAATTTATCTATCAATCCATCAATCTATAAATCTATCAATCTATTAATCTACCAATCTATCAATCAATCAATCTATCAATCTATCAATCTATCAATCTATAAATCTATCAATATATCAGTTTATCAATCCATAAATCAATTTATCTATATATCCATCAATGTATAAATCTATCAATCCATTAATCTACCAATCTATCAATCTATCAATCTATCAACCAATCTATCAATCTATCAAGGTATCAATGTATCAATATATCAAGGTATCAATCTACTAATCTATCAATCTATTAATCTAGCAATCTATCAATCTATCAATCTATCAATCTATCAATCTATCAATCTATCAATCTATCAATCTATCAATCTATCAATCAATCAATCAATCAATCAATAAAACAATCAATGAATCAATGAATCAATCAATCAATCTATAAATCTATCAATCAATCAATCAATCTATCAATCTATTTTTCTATCAATATATTAATCTAGCAATCTATCAATCTATCAATCAATTAATTAATCAATCAATCAATCAATCAATCAATCTATCAATCTATAAATCTACTAATCTATCAATCTATAAATCTATCAATCTATCAAACATGTAAGAATGACTTCATATCGGTTGTTCACTGTCTTATTTTGCTGTGTTCAAATTTCTTCCCGAAAGTCCTCGAAATCGGTCCTATTATGTTGAACACAGCAGTATGCATAATATTGCATGTCTATTTCTTCGTTTCAAGTGCGAAAAGATCGAAGCATATGCGTTCCTTAGATTTCTTAAAACAATTTTTGGCATAAAATTGAATGTGCTCAGTACTTTAAAACAGTTAAATACGCCAAAAAAAAGTTTAAAGTAGTTTCCGTTTTATTGCGTCCTTTTTTTTTTTTTTTGCCCTTTCTTTCTTAGTTTCAAGAGAACACACTTTTGTGTCTGCAATTGAATTTTCTGACGCTGTTCCATTCTCAATTTGGCAATTGTAACACAATTCGTTTTAACGAGTTTAAAAAGTTTTTCGCCTTGGTTGCTTAGCTTTGCTTTTCTTGCTCTTGTGAGTGAATGTCGTTTTAACATCCTTAAAATTATAAGTTTCCTCTCCGATGGCATGTGCCATCAGTTCAAGCGCATTCTAGGAAGGAAAAATAAAACCTTGAAAAAAAAAAAACGGAAAGACACTCATTTTCGGATATAAGCAATTCAAAAGCTTATAAGCGAGGAATGCTCATATCGTAGTAATTGCAGAAAAATTGTGGAGCTACTAAAGATGAAAAATTACCTTCTTATTCGGGATGTTTTTTGACCAAGAATACATACTTTAGTTTTTATTCGAATCAAAAAAAGGAAGCTCTGTGAAGTCTTCGATTCTTTATTTTCTCTAAGCTTTCATCTGTGAAATATTATATATAGAAATTAATTCGACTAAAACAGGACAAAATTCTCTATATATGTATGTGTATGTATGTAAGCATGTTTTTTGATGAAGTTTATACACCTACACCGAAAGAAAAAGGTAGTTATATTAACTGAAAAAGCAGATTAAAATAACCGAGTTCACCGTTAATTCTTAGCTTATGTACAGTAGCGGTCAACTCAACAGTACAAACATAGTCAATAAGGATATAACTACCTCATGGTTGATATAACTGTCTCGCGGTTAAATCAACTGTCACCAGCGACTGGGAAAAAATAATTTATTTTTTGCTTTGACTTTTTTTTTTATCTTCTTTTATTAATATTTTTTTTTTTTTTTATTAAATTATTATATTTTTTCTTTATTTATTTGTTTCTATTTAAATTTTTTTCTTTTTCATCTCTTTAAATTTTCTCGCCTCGGCCGAGCCTTGAGCCGCTGACCTCCACTTCGCTGGGCGAATGTCTTAACCATTACGCTAAACGAATGAATTTAATTTGTTGGTCACTTGAGTTTATGGTTGCTCAAGTTTTGGGGAACGTGCTTAAGGAATTGTTTCACTCCCAAAATTTTTTGCTTGAAAATGAACCATTAAACAAAAAATTAAATCAAATAAGACCTTAAAAATTTCGAAGAAAATTTATGTCTTCCAAAACAACTACACTCTGAACAAAAAAAAAACTGTAATTTAAAAAAAGTTCATAAAAATTCCCGCCGCCAGCAGGGATAGAACCCCGAAGCTCACGACTGTCGAGTCACAGTTTAAAGCACTGAGCTATCAAACCCCCGGAGACGGTTGATCAGAATGCGAACTTATACGTCTAAGTGAACAAAAGCGAATTTGAACATAAAAAGTAACTTTTTTTCAACTGTTCATTTGACTGCCTTTTTCAGTGCATTTAACGCAGAATACAGTTTATTTGACCACTCTTACTTTAACTGTTCTAAGTAGTTGATTTAACTGTTGTTATTTCTCTCGGTGTATAAGCATTCAACGTTTACAGAAATATTTTTCAGTAGATTTCGATGGTACTTTTATCCAACGAATAAGGTACATAAATTAACGAATTAATTAATAAATTTTTGAAGTAGGATATTGAGCTACCTAACAGAGGACTATCATCTATGGAACTTTTTTCTAAAAAAAAAAACACAAAATGGACCATAGTAATTGAGTAAAAAAGCGTTTAAAGCGTTAAATGTCTAAAAGGTCCTAGGAGAAAAAATCCAAAACGAGATGTATCCTACGCATATAATTTATATGTAAGTATATTTAATCCTTTTTCCACCTTTGATGTTTGAAATATTTTCTGATACATTCGGAATTTTCGTTTCGCGAATTATCTGTTTGGTAATCGCCAACGTAACTGAATAAATATGAGAAATAAAATACAAATTCGCATTTTGTAAATATAGTCAAAACGAGCTGGTCGAAAATTTCAGCACTTTCCGAGGTAAATTATAAAGTTCCACGTTGTGCCGACTGACGCTGAAAGCGTTGAATCCAATGTCAACACTCACGATGATAACGAATGCATTTAAGAGGTCGCCACACAGTGTCGCGCTTGCGGCCAAATATCAATAAAAATCAAAAGTGATCTTTTCGAAATTTTTTTTTCGCAGAAATCTTAGATCGTACACTTTTTTCTCTGTCAAGGCTGGGCCAGGACTTCTTTTATTTTTGCTGTTAAAAACCTATTGAAATTTTAAATATATTTCACATTGAACAAGCTTTTTGAAATTTTCATACGATTTTCAGGGGGTTTTTATAAGTGCTCTTTTTATCAGCTTTGAGTGGGCGTGACAGCATATCCATATTAAATTTTTCCAGTTTTAGGGTTCTGTTCCAAACTTCAGCTCTGTTGGTCTAAAATTGCGAGATTTGGTTCACTCTTTGTATTGTATTGGAGCAGGAGGTTAGGGTGGTATCAAAATTTTTTCGAAATTTTTTTATTTCATACAAAGAAAACGTCACCGCCAACTTTCATAGCTCTGGCGCAACATCTTCTATTTTTGGGCACCGGATGTTTGGAGACGCGGCACTGTGCGCCGCCCCAAATGTTGCGTCCATAATACACTCGAACTAAAACACAATTTGAATTGCATAAACATTAGGAAATTTATATTGCATGGCATAGCGCGTGCAACAAGGCGAAAAGGATAGAGAGAGCCAGTGTGTGGAGCAGCGATAGTGGCAGGAGCAGCGACAGTGGCAGTAGGAGTGTCAGTGGCAGGAGCAGGAGCAGAGATTGAGGAAGAGCCACCCGAATGGGAGTGCTCACCTAATATCCTCATTGAAATTAAATGGAATTTCGGATAAATGAACTTGCATAGGCCATTAAAACTATTTTATGCATGGACATTTATTGTTTGGATAGCAATCTTTCGATTTAAATGGCCGTAAAAAATATTTCACTCGCCTGATTTTGTCATTTTGGACTAAATTTATCAAAAAGAAAAAACTGAAAAAAATAGAAAAAGAATTTGATGTGATGTTTTGTGAAATCTTGTTGCGTTACTATCGTTGTTTTGTTGTTATATTGCACTGTTGTATTGTTGTTTGGCGGATGGTTATTGGTTGACAACAAAATTAAATTGCCCGGCGGCGATAAGAATATCCGTAAACATGCATGTGTATGTGGTGGGCTTCATTGAAGGTGTGTTAGTGTGTGTGTGTGTGCATTTTATTGGCATCGCTCAATGGAAGTCCGAAACGGCGCTGTTTGTGGTATTACACATGTGCGCGCTCAATTTTATAAAATTTCAATTCTCTTTAAATTTTATGTAACTTGATTTTTGTGGTAGCGCCCAAACAAAGTCCTTTGTACGCGATCGAATACGTTTGAAGAGAAATGGATGTACCTATATAGTTCGATTTATTTTGGAAATTGAAATTAGAGAACATTGAAATTTGATTTTTTACAAATCCGTCTTCAATCGTATTGATTTTCTATATCATTTAAATTTATATTTTTGTTGAGGTATTTTGAGCTCGGTGAGCCTTAACGGAATTCGAAAAATGTTGACTTCAAGTTGACTGCATTCAGACATTGTTGTATGTATAGAAAAATATTAAAGGGTCTGACGGGTTGTGCCACCCTGAAAGGAATTTTTAAATTTTGTTGATTTTTCGATAGGTTTCATCTAAAAATACTGTGGAGACCACTTTTTAGATTTTAATTTTGAATAGTCCTTGAGATATCCTGGCAAGTCCTTTTTTATTAAGGCTTTTTTCAAAATTTTATATCTCAACAACCAATTAAGATAGAGAGACGATCTAAACAGATTCTGTTAGACAATAAAACAAGGAAGCTAAAAAAATTTTGTTTTAATTTTACACTGAGAAATTTTTTTTCACAAAAGGCATCACTCATACGGAGTACATGTACATGTGGAGTACAAATTTTGTTCAACTTACATAAAGTTAAGATTCATTTCGATTTTTAACTTCAATATGAGCATTTAGAAAAGCGGGTTGAAGTTAAACTTCGCAAAATGTTGGTAAAAAACATTTTTGCCCCATAAAGTATGCTTTAAGTTTATAAAAGTCAACAAAATCCGATCCCTGCTTTTACCCAGCGGGAAATTATCTCCTGCATGACATTGTCATCAGTGATCAGTGATGTCATCGATGACATATAGGTGACATTGTCATGTGTGACATCTTAGAGGACATGTGATCGTGGCGGGATGCTGTTCATGTGCTTGACTCTCATTATCTACTAAAATTTAAATAAGGTTTTAGCGTCAGTTGAACGTTAGCATGAAGTGGCGTAAATGATGAGTGCTCGACTCAGAATCCGAAGATCGCGGGTTCGATCCCTGGCTGAGGCGAACAAAAATTGTTAAAAAGAGATTTTTTTTAATTGCGAAATATCCAAAGAGAGGGCAAAGAAGAGAGTTATCAAACTGGTTTCTTTAAATATAAATTGACATTTAGAGAGAAAAGAGCAATGTGCTGCTGCTCTCAAATGCTTTTTTCGCCATCGCACACCCTAGCTTGACAATGTCACCGCTGAAGTCCCTGTCAGCTCCTGTGTAAATGGCATACAAAGTGTCACCGGAAATAGCATGCATTCCGGCTCCGAAGCCACTAGGACATCATCGGGGATGTCCGCGGGACATTTCCCGCTGGGTAAGCATGAAAAAAATGCTGTCAATTAGTGTTAGTAGAATAGAATAAATTGGAGATTATTTTTCGCGCAGAATTCATACGGTTTAAAAATATCAAATTGGGGTCATATTTAGAACACCCAGTATTTCTTGAATGGCCTATATTTTATGAAATTTTATGGGAACATTTTTTAAATTCAAAAAGTAGATAGGGTAACAAAATTCTTTAATTTTCTATTCTTCCTTTCCGAAAGTTTTTAGAAATCCTTTGTAACCCCTTTTGAATGCGAAAATCCATGGAGAAATTATATCGAAATATCCTGAGAAAAATGATTATTACACTGAGCGAAAACTACGGTTGTATAATTTACAACAATTCGTAGTATACTACGACCGTAGTTATTTTAGAGCAAAACTGTAGTACGGACGTATTCAAACATGAGTTTAATAGGCATGCGTATTCTTTAGGAGCAAATTTCTTTACACACGTATTTAAAAAACGTCTATAAAAAACCCCGTAAAATAGTTTTCATTTGACTTTAAATAACATATTTAGGCCACGCAAATCAGATTTATCCGTGGCGTACGGGCAGCGTATTCGCTCAGCAATCCGAAGAGCTCGGGTTCAAATCCTACAGCAGGCGAATGAAATGTGTGAAAAATGGGAACTTTTCAAGCAAGTAGAAAAATATTAAAGGTAAAACAGGACAGCTAGAATGAGAAATCTAGCTTTCCCCAACCGTATAAATTGGAGAGAAGAGAGGGCCCCATCCACATCCCGGCTTTCCAAAATATATTTTTTTTTTTGTTTTTGCATAAAATGTTAGTTTTAAAACTTTTTATTCCTGTAAGGTTTTTAAATATTATATACCTAAACGTTATGTTATTATTTGTAAAAAAAAAAAAAAAGGTACGCCTGCCTGACCGGGGATCGAACTCGCCGACTTGGGATTTGCTGCTACTTTCGTATTCAAACTTTTTTACTACGCTTGTGGTTATTTTAACTACGTCCGTTAATAGAGCCAAATCATTGCTGTTCGTAGTTAAATTAACTACGTTTTTGTTATTTTTACTACGATTTTTAGCTCAGTGTAGTTACTGTTATGGATACAGAGAATTAAAAGCATTCTTTGTGCCTTAACAGTTCCGTTCACTGATTTTGGTCCTTCGAACTAGTTTCATAAGGACGAAACATTTGATTTTATTGACTTCATTTCGATTGACGAGTATTAATCAATTATTATTATTATTATTATAAGTACGCCAGACCATAAAGACATAATATAAGCGATGCTATCAATGAATATCGATCGAGTGTTTTTTCCAATTTCAATAATAATGATGTAAATTAAAAGTAATCCGGAATAATTTCGAAAGATAAATTTTTATAAAATTGATTCTATTCTCATTTTTTTTTTTTCGTTTTTTTCAATTTTTTTCCTTTAGTGTATCTTTTTCTGCTGCCGCTGGCAAAGTTTGGAAGTTTTGTTTTGGCGCCACAAACTTTCCGTTCATCATGTAATGGCTTCAACTACTCCTGGCCTTTGGCGCAACATTGGGCACATTGAGCAATGTGCGCCCGTCTTCGTTGCTCCGTGGGAAAAGAAAATATTCGCAAACAAGCAATAAAAGTTCAGCTCAATCCGTGTTGTGGTTTGTTTTGCCAAAAAAATAATGGCATCAAATTTTATAGCTACAAAATTGGCCAAAAATTGCATAGAAAAAAAGAAATCAAGAAAGAAAGAAAGAAACAAAAAAAAAAAAAAAACGTGAACAGGAGAAAACATCGTAGACGCAAAATTGTTATGATTTAAAAATAATAACAAAAAGAAAAAGGCTCTAATGGCAAATTTGTGGCAAAAGGTCGCGACATTCTGCGCGAATATCGGAAATGAAATTCTGTTAATTACGCTATTATTGACAATATACTTTGATGCTTTGCTCCTCTTTCTGCCCAATGACGGAAAGTTTTTGATCCCAAAAAAAAAATGGATGAAAAGAAAAGGAAAAACGACGCATGAGAATAGAAATGTGAGTGGCTCGATATTATTTATTTTTTAAAATTTTATATTCATGGCACTCAGTAACGATTCGGGATCATGCAGAGAGAACAAAAAAAACCAAGGAAATGTTTTAAATCTTTTTATGCGAAAATTGATTAATTAATATTTTAAAAAAAAATCATATTTTTTCAATTGAAACGATGAATTTAAAAGCATTCAAAAAGCTCCACATAAGTCTCAGCACTTAAATGCTTAACCCATTAAGTCCTCACTCGTCTTTTGTGGATTTTATGCGGTGAAAATGAAAATTTTTTATAGAAATTTTTTTATTACCTACTTGCAAGCAGAGAAAAAGTGATTTTTTGTTAAATTTGTACAAATCTTTTTTGAGCTTAAAACACGCAAAATTGTTGTAAATGCTTTTGATTCTAGTTTTTTTGTTTGTTTTTTTTCCAATAGAATTTTTGGCTATGGTAAGAAGAATGTTGCGATTGTTTGTCCGAGCGATTGAGTCAAAAATCTTTTGCCTGTCTGTGTGTCAATTGCCCAGTAAAAAATATACGGAATAATATCCAAATCGACCCATGAAAGAGTAATGACTTTTTCAAATCGATCTTAAACTTATAGAGGAAAAATGACCCCGACTTTCGACTTGTGTCAAAAGACGAACAAGAGTTCATATGTTCAAATCACACGGCAGGGAGAATCAAAAGCGAGAAATAACCGTTGTAATATTTTAGGGGTTGTGTCAATGGTGGGCAGTGGCGGTTCGGCACGGTGGCCATCCCCGGTCTAGCTCGTCGTATTTGGTCGTAGGGCCTTGCCATCTCGCACATCATTTTTTTGGAGTTTCTCAATAGGGAAAACATGGGGTATTTCTAACCAACGGACCAAATGCTCATGGCATTTTTTTGAAAATTTGTAAACCTTGCGGCCCAGATTTGTTAAGGTTCGAGCAAAATAAATTTGTATTCGGGACAAAAGATCACTCACTTTGTGCTGTTACTTTTCATTGTGCTCTATTTTGAGGACGAAAGGAGTAGGTACACTGTTTGATTTCCATTAGGAGCTTTTTAGTATTACTCACCCGTAAGGACATGCAATGCTAATAAGGAAATAACAAAATGCATGAGGTTCGGAGATTAATGCAGTAATCCATTGCTCGTAAAGGAGCAAATCAGGATTTATCAACCAAATTCAGGGTTCACGTTTCTCAGTAAGGAATTCAATTTTCTAGGTGGAGGAATTAATTGTCTGATCATATCGATCGTCCTATTTTTTTTCTTTTTCTTCATAGCTCAAAAAAAAAAAATTTCTTCTTGGTGAGGTGAATTTTTTCTTCAAAGAGTAAACAACTGTTTCCTTTAAATTTTGGATAATTTGGAACTGTAAGCATTCATTTTAAGGGCTTTTCACACACTATTCTCCCACATGAATTGCTGGTCAGTCTTGACCCTAGCAAATGAATGTATAAGAACACATCGAATTGTCGGGTATTTAACTTTAAATATTCAATGACAATAACACCCTAAGTGAGTTTTTTCTCTCCTTATTTTATTGAAGTTTTAAAGGTCGATAAAAACGACTAAATAAATTTATAAATTTTTGATTGCATTTTTCCGAGAATGGGCATTAAAATTGAAAGCAAAAAAAAAAAAAAAAATTAAGGGTGTTATAGTCAGGCGAGTCTGACCACAAAGTACCCGACACAGGCATACATGTACATATTTTTGAATATTGTTTTAAACAGGCCCCAAGACTCACAACCATTAAGACAAGACATTCTGGAGATTTAAAAGGCCATTTCGGGCCTCATACTTTCCCACTACCGGCCCACTTTTCCAATTTTAGGAAATTTATTCAGAGTCCTTAATATAAGCTCAAATTCTAGATTGAACTAAAATAGTTCGAAAAACCCCGATTTTTAGGCAGTTTTTGGGATTTTTGTGACAGACCCTAGTACTGGAGGTGTCCTTAAAAATGGTCCAATGAAGTCCATTTTTAGAAATGATATTCAAGACCACAAAGGAAGCATTACCAACTTTGGTTCAGTCCTTTAATCTTCAATTAAGAGTCAAGGCCTTGCCACGCCATTTATCAAATTTTCTAAATAACATTATGTTCAATTCATTCATCATAAATATCTTGAAGGTGTACGTTTAGACATTTTTTGGTTACATAGTCCTAACTAGAGATACCCTAAAAATGGTCGACGGGCCATGTCTCAAACTTGTTTTATATCCCGTTAACAAATTTCAATATCTTATACGAGAGACATAACCGATGTTTACTTTGTTTATCTCGAATGGTTTTGGGTGTTACACACAACCACACAAACGTAACATACCCTCAACAGAGAGTGTGCCAGGTCTAACAACAATGAAATAAAATAAAATTACAGTAAATCTATATAAATCGGATTTTTTTTAAATAAATAACTAAAAAAAATACCCTGAATTTTTAATGGGTTTTAATGGAAAATCGTTACTATTTAACAAGCTCTATCGAAAAATTGTTTTCGCTGAAAGGAATTAAGAGGAAAAAATTCAAATTCTAATTCAAAGAAAAAATTGCACACAAAAATTTCACTAAATGAAAGCAAATCAAATCGAGAATCGCAATTTTTGGTGAAAAAAAAAAATATATGAATAAATAATAAAATTCAGCTCATTGGAAATGTGAACAGCCCTGTTAAAATACCAAACGGAAACCGTCAACGCCTCGAGTGTTCAAATGAACGAAACAAAAATGAATATCGAGAAAACAAACTCACAGAAAGGTCGACAAACACTGTGATGCAAAGCCGAGAACAAAGTTCGATTCCCAACAAAAAAAAGAGAGACCAAACTAAAAATAAAAATAAAATAAATTTTAAAAAATAAACCGATAAAAGTGAAACCGTAAAAGCATCAATTCTGGATGAAGTGGTGACTGGCGACTGCCGCCATCGAACCCAGAACTTTGTGCAAAGAAAAAAAAAACAACAGAAAATCTCGATTCCAATTCCTCGATGTTGGCGAACTCGTTTTGCAAGTGTACGAGTGTATTGGGTAGTAAATTTGGAGATGAACATAAATTGAAGTAAAGTCGTGTCTAAAATAGAAGCTTTTATTGGCGTTGCCAGATCACTTTTCACATTTGGAATCAATTTTTTTTTTTTTTTCAAAATACACCCAACAATGTGGGATTATCAAATATCAAATATATTCCTAAGCACTATTTCCTTTTGTGTCCTTATTCCGATATCCAATTTTGGATTAAAACGTTGGAAATTTTGAAGGGCCTAAACAGATTCAAGAAGAACTCGGATGAAGTTAGTGCCCTGCGGGGAGTTGTCCTGTTTTGTTTTTTCTTCATTTCAATCAAACATCTTTTACAAAATTCGCCAAAAATAGTAAAAGGAGGTGGAAAAAATCTTTAAGACTTTTGAGATTTTTGCTATTTTTATCTACTACATGGAGGTTTTTCAGTTCAATTAATAATACTCCATGTCTATGGCTAAAATTCTGTTATAGTCAGGACAATAAAATATTAAACAGCTTACGAGATATAGCCATAATATAAAAGCAAAAGAGTGCGCAACTTAATTCTCGGCCACGCTTTTCAAAATCCATTAAAAATTGACCTGTACCCAATCAGGCAAGACTTAATATAGACAATTGCCACATATATCAAGAACTTCCAGGAACTGGAGTTAAAGTTTGTTTATATTTTGTCATAGTGCATTGATTGCTACATAAGTATATAATTCTTATACACAACGTAAGCAGCTTACACTATAACCGTGGATATAGACAAATATGTATATTAAGGTGGATCGTTTTGTTCGACAAAAAAAAAAAAAAAAAAAAAATTAAAATTGCCCTAGTGAAATAAGATTCTACAATTTTGTTTGAGGTAAAAATGCCCAGGGAACCATAGGTCAAAGCCGAATTTTTGTCTTCCGCTTTTTAAAAAGAAGGCCCATCTTAAATATGCCTAAAAGCATGCTACAAATTATTGAAATTTCTAGCTAACAAAAAAGTTTGTAAATTGAATTTTTCTTATTTTGCTTATAAGCATAATTTTAGGCATGAGAAATAATAAAATTTTTTTTGAAAAATCATCATAAATTGGCCATTTTAAGATAGTTATTAAAGAAAATATAAAATTTTTTCAATGGACTTGAGATTTGAGGAACGTTGAAGTGATTGTTTCTCTGCTTTTTGAGATGTTTTCACCAACAATGATGACCAAAATAAGTCGAATATACATAGCATGAAAAAACTTTGTTTGCAAAAGCGGAAGGTTAAAATTCACATTTGACCTATAGTTTCTTCGGCATAATTATAAAGTATGGGACATAGAATAGTATTCTGCTAGGGAAATTGGCGGTTACAAAATCGATCCTCCTTAATGTATATGATTGATGAGGATCGAAAACTGAATCGACTTAGATATGACCGTCTGTCCGTACGTCCATCTGTGATCGGATCTCCTCTCAGAACGGAGGCACGTTGGGCGCTGATTACGCTCCTAAGCTAAAATGGGCGATATCCGCCCACTGCCATGCCCACAAATAGAGATTAATCGTAGCTTCCGAATTTAAAGGCGTATAAGCTTCAACTTCGAAACATAGTTTGACCAAGACGAATAGAAGATGTACGGGAAAACCTGAACATATTGTAGTGCGCCAACCATTTCGGGATGGTATAATAGGCTAGGTTTATCAAAGTTGGGCTTGATCGACGTTAGCTTTGTTACTTGTTTTTCTTAAAGATTTTAAGGGGAATTAATATAGGCATGAATTTTTTTAAATAAAAATTTTCTAACTTTTCAACCATTATTTAGCGAAAAATTCAAAAAAAAGAATTTCTAAATTTTTGTAATAAATCGGGCCATTCAAATTTAATGCCAATAAATGTCTGGCAACGCCGCTTTTCATCCACACACACAGAAATCGATTAAAAAAATTGAAATGGGATGAAAAGACAAGACCAGAAAAATATGCGGTTTCGCAATGTTACGGACCTTCTTCCTCCATTCAATGTCTTCCGAAAGAAGGAGAGAATGAAAAAAACAGATAAAAATATAATAAACAAATAAAACGAAAACAGATGGCTTGACTCTGAATGATGATAGCAGTAAGGTGGCTTTTTCTTATGCCTATGATAAGTGTGTATAAGTATATACCTTAATATAATCTAGGGCGCATATAGATCGAGTCTGAGGGCACAAATGGGAGCTGTGAGTGAAAATCAACGCGAGTTTTACGTTCCATTCAGCGTTTTTTACTTATTTAATTTTTTTTTTTTTGGTTTTTTCTTTTACACGAATGAGGAATAAAAAAAAATACGGCAATAATTTGTCACTTTAAGAAATGAGCTCAAAAGAACTCAAATTTGAATTGAATTCAATTGAATCGAATTGAATTTCAATTATTTCGCGTTGCTTCTGGTTGCCGCAAGAACATTGGCTTTTCCGCTTCATTTTGTGTAATTTGAGAGAGCACATAAAATCGTCGGCTGCAAAGAAAAAAACTCCTCGATTACTAAAGAAAATATATTAGTGCCATGGAGGAGGATGGAAATCAAAAACAACACGTGGCTACCCCTAAAATTGGGCTTTATTCATTGCTTTTGTTTTCGCTTCTCGTTCGTCTTTTTATTTTGCAATTTAATGAATCTCAATTGAACGACATTTCGTTGTAGGCAAATCAATGAAATCTTCAAGGATCCCAAGTGACTTACGGTTAAGTCGTTCATTCACTCAATGTGATGCTCGTAGGAAGAAAACAAAAAAATATACAATAGGAATAGGAAAAGCAGAAATGGAAGAAGAAAATGAGAAGCATTGAGCAATCAAATGACCTTGGATGATAGGAAACGTGTGAGCAATTTTGCGGTAGAAATCTTCTGAATTGTCGAAAGCAATCCTCAGTTAAATAGGTTTGCTTTTATTTTTTCTTTTTTTGGCTTAGGCAATAAGTTTTGTCTAAGCACAAAATTGAAAGGAATTTAAATGATTTAATTTGAAAGAAATTCGTACTTCAGTGAGCTCAAAACACTTGCGCCTATTCAAATTGGATCGGCGTATCAAACAGTTTAGTACTTCAAGGATTCAAGGGGGGTTTTTTTTTGTCAATTATGTTTGAGTCACTTTGAACAGAAATTCTAAATTTTTTGTCCTTCAATTAAGAGCAAAGAGTCCAATTAGAGAGTGGCTGGGCTGACAACCTCAATCGGCTCCTGGGAATCGATCAGAAAGTTCTGCCTGAAAGATTTTAATTTTTGTTCGAAAGTTCTCGACGAGCTCCGGACCGATGTTCTTCCTAGTGTGCCAAATGGATTGGTTTAGAAGTACTTATATATAAAGACCTTTCTTTTAACTCTCGTAGTAGTTTTAAAATGCGGCAAGGCTAGGTAGGTACGTACATACATAGGTATTTAAATTTAGAGGCGATCACTGCTGAGGATGGGCACCATTCGATCATCACTCTTTGTGCCACATGAAACAACGGATGTCCTTAGATCGAAAAGACTTTCATCAAAAGAGCTAGCACAATATTTAGCTATTGGCTGCAAAATAATGATGCGAAAGGAACTTCAGAGCCACATTTTTTTTTTTTTTAAATTAAAAAGCCTGTTTTCAAGGGCAGCACTCAGATATCAATTTGTCCATTGTACTGACCCAAGATGGCATGTTCTTTACAGGGTCTTCTCAGTTCTATGAATGAACCTTAGAAGACTCCTGAAAGATAAGGAAAGAGCATTCTTTCCGTATATGTCACACGTACCGAATGCCATCAGTCTGCTTCGTGAGAATTCCGGACAGTCGAACAAATAACAAATAATAAGAGCCACATATGGGGCATTTCACGTCAAGTGTACCCGCTCAAAAAACTTCATAGCTGGGATTTCGATGAAACTTGGTGGAAATGTTGCGCTATGAGAGTACATGAATTGTGCAAAAGGAGGAGGGGAAATATTTACCGGGTGCCTAGATACAGGGTGTCAAACTTTCAGGCCTTTTTGTATTCAAAAAAATCTACGTCTTGCAAATTGGAAAATGAAAAAAATGTAATAAAGGATTTTTATAGATTTTTTTCTGCTCTTTCCGAAAAAAAATATTACAATCTCCAGAAATTATTATTTATGCAAAAAAAAAAAACGGTTTTTATTTTTAAAATCAATTTTTCGCTCAATGCGACATTTTAAATTTTTTTTTAAATAATTTTAAACGAAAGCTGAGCTTTTTTTCTATAAGATAAAGTCTTAATTGAAGTGGGATCTCCAAAATTTACGAGTAAACGGAGGTGTTGAACCCAGCGCGACCCACGCGCCAAGCACGCAGAGCCGCTATTCAGCTGTGGCTGCTGAACTTTTCTAGTTGATAAAGCTGAATAGCGGCTTCTGCGTGCTTGGCGCGTGGGTCGCGCTGGGTTCTACACCTCCATTGAGTCGTTAGTTTTGGAGATCCCATCCTGCTTAAAATGTCATTTTATAGAAAAAAAGTTCAGCTTTCGTTTAAAATTATTTTAAAAAATATTAAAAATGTCGCATTCGGCGAAAAATTGCTTATAAAAATAAAAACCGTTTTTTTGTGCATCAATAATAATTTCTGGGAATTGTAATATTTTTTTTCGGAAAGAGCAGACAAAAATCTATAAAAATCCTTTATCACATTTTTTTCATTTCCCAATTTGCGAGACGTAGAATTTTTTGAATACAAAAAGGACCGAAAGTTTAACACCCTGTATCTAGGCACCCGGTCAATATTTCCCCTCCTCCTTTTGCACAATTCATGTACTCTCATAGCGCAACATTTCCACAAAGTTTCATCGAAATCCCAGGTATAAAGTTTTTTGAGCGGGTACACTTGACGTGAAATGCCCCATATACACCTGGCTTATATCAAATTCCCTTATAATGAAAGGGACCAAAGGACCAGAAAATACCAGATTTTTGTTTTATTCGAAGAGAAAAATTTACGGAATTTATTACCAAAAATTTGTGAAAGGATTTAAGCTTTATAGCTTTAGCTGGCTGAAGGGGGGCTTCGCTTTACAGTGCTCAGACTACAGGTTAGTGTTGTGTAATTCAGTCTCTAAAAATGATCACTTTAAAGGGGAATGCGTTAACACTTATAGGGCAAAATAATTTGCAAAATATTTTCAATTCATTTTTTCCTAATGATCCTTTTTAAAAATAACGATTCTATCTAATTCTCAGCCCTCATAACCTACCATCTTAAGTATAATATTAGCTACAAAACTTCCGGTCCACTGATTTAGTTGCTCAGAATGAATTTTAAATTATTTTTGTGTTCGCTCAAGGCAGAGCGATAAAGCTCCACGTGTTGCATGCCCTCAACATAACGCGTCTTCGTATAAAATTTTTAACATTATTTTTATATTTTCCACCATAAAAAGGCTTTAAACACGATATCCTCAACTGTTTGTTTTTTTTTTTTTTTCGTTTAAAAAAATTACAATGGAAAGATAAAAGCTTGTAAACTACCATCGTCTTTTATGCGCTTCATGGTACAAAGTATTTAATACCGAATTGAACTGAAGACTAATTTAATTAATTAATCCGAATTATAGTGTCCTTTTCCTCCTTCTTTTCATACGAATTCTTGTCATATTGCATTGCTCATTACCAGCCAATATGCTTTTGCATCCTTGAAAATGAAATGAAGAAAAGACTTTTTGTTCTCATTTATTTCTCTCTCTCTTTCTATCTCTCTCTCTCTCCCTCTCACTCTTTCGTGCTTTTCCAATTATAAGCCGCCCATTCGATCATTTTCCGTCCGCAGAGTGCAAATGGCTAAAAATGAACTCCGGAATTGGAGCATTGCTGTGGAAGGCCATAATTAAAAGAAAAATATCTGCGAAAATCGAACAAAGAGGCCCACTACAATGACCAAAGTCCCATTCGTGAAATAAGGCTACACGTATGAACGTGCGGCAGTGACGTGTAGCAAACGTGGCAAAAGAAACGTAAAAGGAAGCTGCAATTTGAATGCAAAGAATTCAGTTGTAAATTATTAATTTTTAATTTAAAAGACAGAAATGTAACAGAGGATACCAAT